>OZ035993.1:5300104-5640104 GCA_964035005.1 Erebia palarica | reverse complement strand
AAATTGATATATTGTGAATACATCGCTATAACTTACTTGAAGATATAAGTGTGACACAGTAGTTTGCTGTAACTGCGTGATGGCCTCCGGTTGAGTCTCGTGCGTACTGCGCGAGTTGCAACAACCAGCCTTGGAGTGCTGCTTGTCTTAATGGAGGAAAACTAGACACTAGGGACTTTATAGAATGTCTTTAGATGGTTGAGAAATTGTTGTACAGGTGTGAACAGGTCGCTACAACTTACTTGAAGTTACAAGTCAGGTGTGACACAATAGTTTGCCGTAACTGCGTGATGGCATCCGGTTGGCTAACTCGTGCGTACTGCGCCAGTTGTAACAACCAGCCTTGGACTGCTGCTTGTCTTAATGGAGGAAAACTAGATACTAGGGACTTTATAGGGTGTCTTTAGATGGTTGCGAAATTGGTGTACAGTTGTGAACAGGTCGCTACAACTTACTTGAAGTTACAAGTCAGGTGTGACACAGTAGTTTGCCGTAACTGCGTGATGGCCTCCGGTTGGGTGACTCGTGCGTACTGCGCGAGTTGCAACAACCAGCCTCGGAGTGCTGCTTGTCTTAATGGAGGAAAACTCGATCCCAGGGACTTAAGTAGCTTCTCATGGACTATTGTCAGCTCCTGTGGGAAATAACTTTACTGTAGCAAAGGTATCCAAGATCATTTGGAAAGGGGGTCTTTAACCAAAAGAGCGTATTTTTTCTCATTCTTTAAACAAGTTGCGCCTTCCTAACACCACTAGAACAGTGAAAAGTCAGAATGGCTGACGATGCAAGTGGCAAGAAGCGAAGACGTAACGCGTATACAGAGTTCAAAATTCTAGGTATTTTCCCGAAACGTAAATGAACGTAAAGTTAACACTGATTATTCTGTCTTTTTCCCGAAGAGGAGCTTTTTTATGATCGTTTTACTGGTTTAGAACTGGTTCGCTGTTGGGTCTTTGAGGGTCTTAAACAAGTAATAAATCTCTGCCTCTTATCACAAAATACTTTATTTTTGCGCATCTAATACTGCTTTTAGTTAAGCTATTTAATTCCATGCCGTATTATTGTCATAACCATATTACATTCCACACCCAAAACATAATTTTCATAGCAATTTCATTCCATAGCGGTTTTAATTACAACTACTTGTGACTTACCATAACAATTTCTAGACTTTTCCATCTCACCTGATGTGCGTGATGCAAAACAGGTAGACAAGCAGCCAAGGAATGTAAGGCTGATGCTGCAGCCAACGCCCATTGCGGTGGTGGTGATGACGATAATAGGGCTGCCACCCGCGACCACTGCGTGTGAGTGGATAGTATAGCACCTACAGAGGTCGCTGCTGTGCATTTTACTAACGCCACTCGGCCTGCTATGCCAGTGGACGACTGTAAATAAATACCCATTCTTATAGAACATCAGAAATGGGGAAATCTGTTGGAGTAATTAATAGGAAAACGGACAATTCAAACACAGGGAAACATCAATGATCATCAGAATGAGTAGATCCAGTAGAGTTTTGGCCGAAAAGACAAGCCAGGGAAAGAATATCTTAAATTTCATAAGCGCAACGAGGACAGCTGATGACAAAAATAAAATGATCGGCCATTAGTACAGGGTCGGGATAGTATGGATAGCTCAATGATTATTGTGACGATACTGCGTAGGAGTGGATAGTATAGACCTATAGGGGTCGCTACTGCGCATTTTATTAACGCCACTCGACTTGCTATGAAAGTGGACAACAGTAAATAAATACCCATTCTTATAGTGATTGATCACTGAATTGACCAGACGGGAACAGAATATTTTCAATTTCATGTCTGAAACAAGGAGAGATGACACAGATCATATTATGGTATTTTTTCAATACCTTAGAATCCAACATATCTGTAGTGACATCCATTAGAAGTTGTAAACAGCTGTTCACGTCGATTTCTTTATTCTTTCTTTTGCGTTTCACTTCTTTGCGAACTTTGTATGATGCCTCATCTGATATATCTGTAAGCCATCAAAAATGGTTGTCTCCTTTATAGTTCAGAAATTTCGCTGTTCCAGTAAAATAACTTAAATTTTAAGGTTTTTCATTAAACACCACTTGTAAACAAAAATGTGTATATTTCTTTATCCCTTATTTCTTAAACTCTATTTTTAAGAGGTTCTCTATCCAGTTTTTATAGTAACCCAAACATTTCATAACCATGTACAGTTAAATTAACCAGCAAATTAGTCATTCAAAAGTCTCTTGCATGATATGTCTTTAAAATCAACTAACGTCTGCTAACAACTAACGTGCGTCACCATAATAATTAAGTACAAAATATCACTTACTAAAACACACTATAAATGATTCAACAAACGCAGTCAACTTACCCGCAGCGTATTTCAAGAACTCCGTACTAAATTGTCCGTAGTGAAATCCTCGATGACCTTCGTTTAATAGCGGTATGCGTTCAAGGTTTACATCTTCGAAGACGCTGTACGCCGATGTGCCAATAAGGATGTTGCGTAGACGCTGCATACTAACAATAAAAGTATTCTTCTACATCTTAATCATTTAAAAGGGATATTTAACAAATTATGGTCACTGGTAAAAAAGAAGGATTGCGCCCCACGGACGCAGCCTGTGACATTGGTCAAACCACATAAAGGAAACACGCAGCGGTAAATAGACGAAAATGAAAAATATCGTGAGAAGAATTGTAGGGTGTCCTAAGGTGAAAGTTGAGGAACTGATGCATGGAGGTCTCTTAAATAAAATGTTGATATCTTAGGCCAACATTGCAGTAACTCAATACTCAAAACTCAATATCATTTATTCGAAATATAGGTACACTGTAGGTACACTTATTGACGTTAAAAATTACTTACTTATAAAACATGATGGTGATAATTGGTTACAGTATCTTAAAACTAAAGCTACGACTTGTGGGAGATAATGCGATGTTGCCCAAAATAATAAGTTAAAGATTCCGTAGAAGCTTTTACAGTGGCTCATGAATCTTTACGACTCATAATAAGTACATAAGGCCTGGTAAAGTCATACGCATTTCTTTTGCGAATATTTTAACACCAATTTGGTAACGATTTTGTCTTGTAATTATTAACAGGGTTTTTTAATAGGATTAACGCATACCTTATTTCAGTGGTGTAAAAAATAAAAAAACTGCATACAACAGCTAATAAAGACATACCCGTCAGTCAAAGGTTGGTATTTCCTCGGCACATGAAGCATCCTCCCACGTATGGAAGGCGCTACACTGAGCAGTAGCTGAGTAATGCCATTCACGGCCCAATGCGTCCCGTTCCCTTGCAAAGCTCCAAGTATACCCACCCAGATCTCTTCGAACTGCTTTTTAGATGACCATCCTATAAGATTTACTCTATAAACAAGAAAATAATATTTTAAAGTTTAAACTATCGTGAGTGATATTCATTCATATTGTAACAGCTGGGGTTCGTAAATTCAGAGAGAGAAGCGGGTTATTTAACAATAATTTATTGAGTTCACAATTTGAGGGCAAATGGCACTTCTTCAAGGTTCTCTTCCGTCGTCAAACTTCTTCTTTCTTCTTCTCTCGTATTCCTCTCTTACTTATTGTTGCCTCGCTGTCTGTTGACTCTAAACTAACTCCATTGTTCTTTCTACGAATTCACGAAATGACGTTGAATTTTGCATTAAAAATCTTGTAAACAAAGCTTAGAATCACAACTTGATATGGAGGTTGTTTCCTTGGTTACGCATAATATTCCCCTAGTTACCTAGTTACGCGACAATATCAACCCCCCTTGCAACGAGCGTTACGGAAGGCAGCCCGCAGTCAACGTGCGGCTGCCGTGTTGCGCGAACAGGCTCATGAATAAGGGCCCTGGACGGGTTCGAAACTAGTCGGGCAATTCCCGACAAAATAAGTAAGTTACAACATATAATATATAGTATAAGAAAATAACGGTTAAAATCGGAGTGTCTTCAATGTCAAAGAGAATCTTCTTAGATGACGACTATCGTTCTTCTTTTATTCTTAGAAGAATGAGATCTCAAAATAAGTTGGAACGTAAGAGCGTTCTATCATAATCTAAGATCTATAGAGTGTTGTTAGACTTTGACTTTGACTTTGACTTTCGTTACAAGAAACAAGAAAAATATTTGGAAACGGCCCATCAATTGATAAATTTTATTACCCTCGGTGTTTTTTAAATACATTTTTATTTGAATAAATTGATTAGGGGTGAGGGTATAACAGTCACACCCCTAAAAGGTTAGCCCGCTACCGTCTTAGACTACATCATCATCATGATTACTTACCAAAAGGTGAGGTTGCATTCAAGAGCTAACTTGTAGTGGAAAAAAAGGAATAAAGAAACATACACCGCTTACCCATAGAAAAAGAATATGTAACCGGTTTTGTCACATGTTTCTTCATTAATTGCTTCCTCGCTAAAAAATCTACCCGTACCTACCTGAATAGAAATGCTTCCAAAACGTCCATATCTTGCAATGGTTGGAGTGGCAAATCAATCTTCTCCATTTGATCCTTTTTGACTATCACTTCAACGCACGACCATGCCATTGAGGGTATAAGGGCAACGTTCAACACTAATTCCAGCCTGCAAAAGAAGATATATATAAAAGCATCCATATGCATAATATATTGCTCATTTTTAATGCATCACAAAATATGGCCTTAAATTTTCTACTGAGTCATACTGAGTGTACCATTGTTTGAACGTAATAATCCAAGAAAAAAAAACATAAACCGAAAATGGGATTGTCGGAAGGAAGTCACAATTTTGAGTTTAAAAAAAAAAGGAAACCTGCATGTGCGTGAGTAATAATAATCCGACAAACTGATCTGACCCGCTGACAACGTCGCTATGATCTATGAAAAAAAAACGTATGGTGTCGTGGGACACACAGATAGGAACGATAGTTCCGCTGACCTGCCGTCTGCCGTTGAGTTGGTATGAAGCCGGTTTTTTTTTTTTTTTTTTAATTTTAAAGTATTTTACATGAGCGTAAGTTTTCAGGGTATATTTTCAAGTGATAATTAACTTAATTATAAATTATTGAGCTAGCATAACAGAAGTGCTTTTTTCTAAATCTGTTCTGCAAGGTTTGATCTGGCACACTTTATCAGACCTTCCCTTACGATGTTGTAAGATGGGGTCAAAGTGTAGCTGTTTGTGCTTACGTAATATTGCATGGAGTACGTAATTCTGTCTCACAGTGAGCATATCGCATAAACCATACAACATTCCTCTGTATTAAGATAATAAAATAAAAAATTAATACGCCCTAAACTCACCCACCCGTTATATGGTTTTCTTTCTGTATAGTGATCACCGTTTCGAAGTCCAGATAGTGCACAATAATATAACTTTATCACAAATTGATCCGCCCGACCGCAATTAGAATACATGCCAATATAATATTTTGTGTGACAATATACCTAGTTTTTAATATGTCGTGTAGTGTGCCAGCAACATTGCGACCGAAAAAGGTTGCATATATGTCAACATATACTACATTCGAAATTAAACTTTAATACTTTCGTGTTAAGGTTTATTTTCGAATAAACTATACATAAAAATTTTACTTCACGCATTTTCTTATATAAGGAACTATAAGCATAAGGAACTAATCGTTACAATAAACCAAAAAAAAAAAAGCTTAAACAAACCTAAGCGTAAAAATTAGTTCCAATTTTGGCCACAGGATCAGATAAGTTTAAGGGAATGTAAGAATTTTTTTTGCTAAGATGTGTGTGTGACGTCTGTCAATCCGCACGTGGCCAGCGTGGTGGAATACGGTCAAACCCTTCTGAGTGGAGACTCGTGCTCAGTAATGAGCTGGAAAATAGGTTGAAAATAAAAATACCTAGCTAAACTGATAAGAAGACTCTCAATCGCTTTTCTGTGTCGTTTCCCAATAATATGCTTATTCTCTCTCGTATAGAAGTTCTCCTCCCAATATTCGACTAGTGTTGCCAGTTTATTGCATGTTATTATTATATCCGGTTGCGGGCCAGAATCTTGGGATTTTAAGTGAGACTTTAGTACCAATGGCTTTGTATCCTGAAACATAAAATAAAATACAATCAATATTAAACTAAAAGACAATTTTACTGATTCAACTTGATTTTTAATTTTCTACTTAACATATTTATGTTAAAGTGCAAAAAAAATAGAAGTGTATTATTTAATAACATAAACTCCAACCTAATAGAATTAATGCTAAAGCATCGGTCTACCTCAATTTACGGAAAAAATGGCACAATCGATCCGGATAAAGTAAGGTACAGAAATAAATTGAAAATAAAAATAAAAGTTAGTCTCATAGGAAATCTGAAAATCTATGAGCATGTAATCGTTGAAAGCAGGTTAAATAAAAGTTTATAAAAATTACAAAAATATTACCTTCACCAGATACTTTACAATTGCGTACAAACAGCTAATGGCCGATTGCGTCCTATTAAAATTACTCTCAACATTCAATTCCGACCAAATTTCGGTAAAACTCAACGCCTTTGCAACATTATTTATGGTAACCAACATCACATGATCCACGCAAACATTATCTGTGGACGCATTTGTCACTCGAAAGGAAACATCCGCGTGAACAGGTGTTTCAACCACTTTCTTATTCTTTATCAAAAACGACATATATTGCAATGATACTACAGAAAATACAGCAATATTTCGCGCCAAAGTATTTGGAATTATATTTTCAACACATTTTTCTAATAAATCACAGTCAGTTTCGTCTATAACTGTCAAAACTTTGTCAACAGCGTCTAAGAATCCTGTCAACATCATTTGAATCGTTATAAATTCTTGGTAGAACAATTTATCTTGAAAAACTTGGTGGCATCTTCTGGTATATCTGTCTATAGTTTGTTCCACGTTTAAGCTAAAGTTTTCCGATTGACTTAACGGTCGATTCTGTTTTGGAAACAATCTGAGGACGTCTGCCAAAGATTTATCAAGCGTTGCAACGGAAGCTAGATACAACTTTGGTAATTCTGGTATCGTTATATCGGAATCTTCATCCGAAATTTTTAAGTTACCAAATCTTTCTCTGGTGTCATTTTCGATTATTGGAATGAAAAATTGCGATTTCGATTCCTTATTGTCACTTTTTTTGAAAACGTGTAAAGAATTCGCTACGTTGAGTTTATTGCTATCGTAAGATGAAGTCATCTCGTCTTGGGATTTTGTCATCTCTCTCTGTTCCCTTATCGTCTCTATTTCTGTCTCTCTCAGTTCGTATACGGACACAATATTGGAGAAATCTCTTGTGAAACTTTCACATGCGACTTTGAAACATGCGCTTAAAATTTTTCTATCGAACTCTGAGCAAGTCATTATAGTTGTAAGATCCTCGAAAGATATGCTGGATAGTAAACGAGCGAGATCGGTATGTTTTGATACTTTTGGCATAGTGCAATCTGCTTGACAGCATCTGTCGATTAAAGTATAGCTTACTCGATTAAGTATTTAATTATCAGGTAGTTATCATTTTCAGAATTTAGGCTGCCTTTCCAACAAGGGTAAGCGATGACTCACAAATATGAGTGAAATACATTAATAGGATGGCTGATTTTGATACTTTAATTCATTTTCGCTAAATAAATTAAAGCTACGAGTACATAGATTTCATAAGGTATGTAATAGAAGCGATCCACTGTCGCACAGCGCTGGTGGAATAACAGTCATTGTCACTTTTATGTGTGCTTAAACTCTTAAGAACAGTCGATGATGTGAACAAATGGTTTAGATTTATTGGAAGTAAAACGTCATTTATTTAATTTACCTGCTTTTGATCTGATTTAGTAACCAATTACTATCAACATTCGTAGTGACAATATGATGTGTATTGATCGCTCTCTCTTGCGATAGGTCCAGAGGAGACAAGTCGAACATACTCGATGCTAACGCGTTCAACTCCACTACCAAGTTTGAATACCTAAAAAATCAGAGCTTATATATTATGTCACAGTAAAATTGCAAAAACCGTTAGATTGTAGTCTAACTAGCGAAATTGTAAACTGTCGACAGATTACAATTTAACGTATTATTTTTCGGTAAATATAAAATTGTAATCTGTTAGGTATATTAACCCGATAAAACCTAATATTATGTTATGTCCTAACCTAACCTACAAGAAAGAGACAAGAAAACGTAAATACAATGAATATTTCAAAAATTGACACTCATAAAATTGAACGGTTCATAATCTGTCGACAGTTTACAATTTCGCTAGTTAGATTATAATCTAACGGTTTTTGCAATCTTACGGTGACATATATAAATCTTTGCTTTTGCTATCATGAAAAAAGTAAAAGTAGGTGTATAAGGATGAGTATAAGGGACCCCTGTTTGGATTAGAAATCTCTTTTAATATAAATCACGAAAAATTAACACAAAATGACTTAGTTTATAGATTCAGGTCAAATAGCATAAGCATGCAAACGCATTAGAATATAGAACATAGTTGGAAATGTTTAAAATAGCCAAAAAAAGAATAACATCGAAAAGACAGTACATTCTTTACATTTTTTAAATACAATTTTCCATCACTTAACATAATACTTACCGAATATGAACCTTTTCCCGTTGCAAAAGTTCCAAGGCTACCTGAACGTCTTCCTTAGTAAGCTGGCTGTTCACATCTTCGGTAGTCATATCCTTTAGCAATCGACATCTATCTATAGCTAATTTTGCGAATCTATAACGTAACAGCAAATTTATGTGAAACTGTTTTTAAAAACAGTAATAAACTCGCCGGCATATTTAGCGGAACATAAAAAAAGGTCCATAATTAAAAAAATATGGTTTTATTTTAAAATCTACTTACTGCACTTCTTTTGTTATTTAAAGTTTCATTTGTTTTACTTAAAATGAGATCACATTAAGAACAGATTTTGCGAGTAAAGGCTATTTGTGAAAAATGGTACATTTTTGAACTTTTCATGTAACCGGGAAAAATGAAATTTAATATTAAAATAACAATTAATTAAATTAGAAAAATGGTGATTTATATCGCGTATTTCCTCCACGTGCTCTTATTAAAGTTTCTACCCGTCTAGGCATACTGAGAATGATGTTATCGATGGTCTCCTGGGATAGTCTCCGCCATTCCTCAACTACGGCGATTCGCAGTTCTCCCACGTTGGCAGGAGCTGGAATTCTGGACTTAACTTTTCTTTTCAGCAAGTCCCAAACGTGCTCTATTGGGTTCATATCCGGTGATCTCGCCGGCCACTCCATAACAGTGATATTCATATCATTAAGATAAGCTTCAGTTACCCGAGCGGTATGCGGCCGAGCATTATCCTGCATAAAAACAAAATCTTCACCGATATATGGGGCAAACGGTACGACATTTTCTTCTAAAACTTCTCTGATATAGCGGTCTGCAGTCAGACTCCCTCTGTCAATCACTACCAAGTCTGTGCGAACTCCCAAACAAATGCCCGCCCAAACCATTATTGATCCACCACCGTATGCAACTGTAGTTTCAAAATTTGTCTGAATGTATCGTTCTCCTTTGCGTCTGTATATTCTTTGCCTGCCGTCAATTTGATTTAAGAGAATTCTGCACTCATCACTAAACAATACCTTACTCCATTGGTCCGCGTTCCAAAGTCGATGTTCCTGAAAAGTTAACCTGTTTCGACGATGATTTACCTCAAGCCCTGGAGCCTTGGCGGGCACAAATGAATCCAAACCAGCTTCTTCGAGCCTTCTTCGTACCACTTACGGTTACACCCCGCACTGCTTCAATTCTTTCATTTTGTTTTTATGCAGGATAATGCTCGGCCGCATACCGCTCGGGTAACTCAAGCTTATCTTAATGATATGAATATCACTGTTATGGAGTGGCCGGCGAGATCACCGGATATGAACCCAATAGAGCACGTTTGGGACTTGCTGAAAAGAAAAGTTAAGTCCAGAATTCCAGCTCCTGCCAACGTGGGAGAACTGCGAATCGCCGTAGTTGAGGAATGGCGGAGAAGATCCCAGGAGACCATCGATAACATCATTCTCAGTATGCCTAGACGGGTAGAAACTTTAATAAGAGCACGTGGAGGAAATACGCGATATTAATCACCATTTTCCTAATTTAATTAATTGTTATTTTAATATTAAATTTCACTTTTCCCGGTTACATGAAAAGTTCAAAAATGTACCATTTTTCACAAATAGCCTTTACTCGCAAAATCTGTTCTTAATGTGATCTCATTTTAAGTAAAACAAATGAAACTTTAAATAACAAAAGAAGTGTAGTAAGTAGATTTTAAAATAAAACCATATTTTTTTAATTATGGATTTTTTTAATTATTTTATGTTCCGCTAAATATGCCGGCGAGTTTATTATAATAATAAATAAAAAATAAAAACTGGAGAGCCTAAAAGATACGATTATTTAAAATATGTACTAGCATAATGAAATCTCACTACGGTCTTACTCTAAATTGTAGGCGTGATTTTAATAGTCGTTAAAAATGTTGCCACGCTCGTGTTACAAAGGATAAGCTGGGATGTTGATAATTTCCCAAAGGAAAAACCTTTTAAAGGGCACCTAAACATTATAAAATAGTTTGGCAAAAAGCCAGCATAAAAATCTCAGATGATTATATGCAAAGAAAATCGAAACTAACCTTGTTGCGATGGCCGGTTCCAATTTTCCAATGATACGGCAAATTAAGAACACCAACGCACCCGACTGACTCTCGTGGCATAGCGAGAGAATTTTGTAAGTGTTTAGAGCAAATTCATCCTAGAATAAAGTAAGTATATACCAAGTAAAATGTGATACAAAAATACACCTAAAACAAGTTGTGACAGGTCGAATTTTCAAAGTAGAAAACTTGTTAATAATTTACTAATTGCCTGAAGTAACGAAAATCTATTTGTATAAAACACAAAAATCGTTTCTTAGGTAGAAACAATTTTTGTGTTTTATATAAATATGAAATAAAATGTCCGTTATAAGACTTTGAAAGCATCCAACTGATGTGCCCAAACCGGTATCATTGGAAAGGCAATAATGCGAAGATGGTCTCAGACCACTGAAATTATTTTTAAATTTCCTTTTTTTTAGCTAAGTAGCACACGCCGGGTATCCGCTAGTAAATGATAAAATATATAAATCAATATTTGGACATGTTTCTGACATCATTTTTATAAGTTTTGTGAAAAATACTATGTCTATTTGTTTGCTAAGCGCAAAACACACATTTATTTCCTTTTTTTTTAGCTAAGTAGCACACGCCGGGTATCCGTTAGTAAATGATAAAACATATAAATAAATATTTGGACATGTTTAAGACATCAATTTTATAAGTTTTGTGAAAACCACTATGTCTATTTGTTTGTTAAGCGCAAAACACACATTTATTTCTTTTTTTTAGCTAAGTAGCACACGCCGGGTATCCGTTAGTAAATGATAAAACATATAAATAAATATTTGGACATGTTTATGACATCATTTTTATAAGTTTTGTGGAAAATACTATGTCCATTTGTTTGTTAAGCGCAAAACACACATGTATTTTCTTTTTTTTTAGCTAAGTAGCACACGCCGGGTATTCGTTAGTAAATGATAAAACATATAAATAAATATTTGGACATGTTTATGACATAATTTTTATAAGTTTTGTGGAAACTACTATGTCTATTTGTTTGTTAAGCGCAAAACACACAGAGAGCGGGCGCGGGTCGGGTACACGGCGGGTTGAATTCCTTGTATTTATATGGACAACATCACATAGAAGCGGGTCGGGTCGGGCGCGTGGCGGGTGACGCTGTGTATTGTAATCTAACTAGCGAAATTGTAAACTGTCGACCGATTACAATTTAATGTATTATTTTTCGGTAAATACAAGATTGTAATCTGTTAGGTATATTAACCCGGTAAAAACCTAATATTATTTATGTCGAAACCTAACCTACAAGAAAGAGACAAGAAAACGTAAATACAATGAATATTTCAAAAATTGACACTCACAACATTGAACGGTTCACAATCTGTCAACAGTTTACAATTTCGCTAGTTAGATTACAATCTAACGGTTTTTGCAATCTTACGGTGACATATATAAATCTTTGCTTTTGTTATCATGAAAAAAGTAAAAGTAGGTGTATAAGGATGAGTATAAGGGGCCCCTGTTTGGATTAGAAATTAGGATGGACGACATCACACAGCGTCAACCGCCACGCGCCCGCTCTCTATGTGATGTCGTCCATTTAAATACAAGGAATAGGCATGATGGCAGTAACCATGAACCAATAAAATTATGAATTTATCTAATGAAATAGGATTGGATATGGATATGGATATGGATTATAAAAAACGTATTTATTTTTCTATTTCGAGTGAGATTGTTATTTATTTTTATAAAACAAAACTATAAAATACATCAATGCGCCATATTGGATTAAACGCTTAGAAGCGATTGACGTCACAATTGTTTGTTTCGAGCTATTGATTTATTGATTTATTAAATAATATCCTCGGTATGCTTACAGCAAGGCCAAAACGCATATCGAGTCAGGAATTACAGATTTTACAAAATTCATTAAAACTAATATTAAATACGTCTAGCTGTTGGTGCTGAGCTATGACAATCACACTATTGTTTACTGCACACTGCACAGAGTACACCGGTAAAAACAATTACGGTGACGTCACAAACGACGCCATGACACCGGCTAGCGTTTTGGCGTGAAATTTAAAATGCCAATTTTATCTACCAAACCTTATTTTTCTGCTGAAATAAGATATTTTTTCGAAATAGTGGATACTTCCGAGCATGATCTGACCATTTTTCAAAATCAGCCATCATGCCCATTCAACCCGCCGCGAACCCGATCCCGGCCTGCGCGCGACCCGCGCCCGCTCCCTGTGTGTTTAGCCCTTTAGTGTTAAAAAGATCAAGGGGTAGATATACTTTTTTTTCTACCTTCAAGCAGCTCTGGCACCTAGCAGCGATAGCTTGTAGTAATAACCCGGAAGCGCCCGCGGCCTGTTGGACCCTATCTATCAGGCTCCGTATGATTTCCTCACTGAACTGCGAAACTAGTACGTGAACTCTGTTCACTAGCAGCCAAGTCAGGTGCACCGCTTCTGATAGACCGTTGTCTACCTGTGGGGGGACAAAATTGGGTATTTCACAACAAAAGTACTACAAAAAAGTAAAAGTTGTAATATTTATTTTATGTATGCAACTAGCTAATGCCCGCGATTTCGTCTGCGTGGTTTGAGGTTTTTTGGTTCCCGCGGGAACTCTTTAATTTTCCAGACTATAATCTGTCTGTGCCAAATTTCAGCAAAACAATTTTACAATATCTCCCGCGTAGATGGCTTACCTCTCTGGAGATAGGCCGCCGTGTCCGAAATTCGGTCGGGGGGACATTATTATATGAGGGCACTGCCTGCGACAGGGATGCGTAAATACATTTCCACCAGCGGGATATAACAAAAAAGAAAAACCCCTACTGGAAAGTGCAACATTGCTGGAGCGAATCACGCCCATTTTATCCAGATTAAAGTAAATAAAGGGTAGTATACTCACAAAATATTCGCAATAAGCCATAACACAAGCAGTCTGTAGCAGATCGACCCTGAGAAGCGTTGTATCACCACTGTCCGCACTCAATGGCAGGTTACGGGCGAACCCTATCAGTTTATGCCAGTATTTGTGCGAAAGGAAGTTTAGTCTAGAACAAAGATATTTCTGTTTTGTAGCGATTTAGACTGTTTAAAATATTTAAGTAATTTTTCAGTTTCAGTTTCAAATCACACGATTTTCCGGGTGAAAAAATTGTCCATATCACTCTCGGCGGGTCCTTAACTATATCCATCCAAAAAATCACGTCGAGACGATCTTCCGCTACGGTGTGATTGAAGGACGATTCAACTACCAAAGCACTAAAAACTAGATGATGACCGCGACCTCGTCCGCGTGGATTAAGTTTTCTCAATTCCCGCGGCAACTCCTTAATTTTCCGGGATAATAAGTAGCCTATGTCCTTCCCCGGAATACATCCTATCCCTGTAACAAATTTCATCAAAATCGGTTGAACAGGTGGGCCGTGAAACTTTCGCATTTATAATATTAGTAGTATGGATCCTTTCAAATCATCTGGGCAAATTTTAATATTCCGGGATACATATCATATGTCCTTCTTCAGAATGCAAGCTGTCAAGCTTGCAAGCAAAAATCTATTAAACACCAAAATTATAATAAAATAGAAGATATACCTAATCAGTAAATGTGACCAATGAACAGTTAATGTAGGCAATCTATGAGCAACTTTCAAACAGATTAGATTAAGGGCATCCAAAGGGATATTTTCCTCGGGACTGTACAGTCCAGTGTTGAGTCCACTTTGCTCATTGTGTAGGATCGTTTGAGCCATTTTTGCTGTTAGGGGAAAGAGACATCCATCTGTAACAAAACAAAACTTCCGGTAAGCAAATTGGTTTGTATAACGTACGCAAAAAATCTCTAAGCAGCACTTGTTTAATAGTATCTTAGAAAAATATTGCATGTCAATATTGTTTTTGAAAAACTTACTTGTCAAATGCAGCGTATGCTTCGCCTGCACAATTATATTGACACAAACCGCATACAGTAAGCGATTCTGGTCCTTATCTCGATCATCAATAATGTCGACATTCGCTTGAAAATCATCCATCTCCATAATTACATACGTCAATGTCTTAAATAAAAATCTGACTAGAATGACATCTGGTGAGAGATTCGCGCAATTTTCATTCACATTTTGCACGTTCAACGGATCTACGTTTGGTTTGACGTTGAAAAATATAGATTGCGGGGAAATGCATGTGGATTTTAAGTAGTTTATCGATAGAAGAACCTCGGTTTCTGGTATTAAAACTAATACTTTTCTCAGAAGTACCATTACGATTGTCAAGTAACGGAGTTTGAGTTTTCTGGGTGTTGTTTCCTGTAACAAAGGTTTCTTTATATTATATTTACAATGGGTATGTTCCGTTATACACTGTGAGCACTGTTCAGTGACTTACTAAACTAGCGGCACGCTATGATGGCCGGTTTGACGTTTGTCCGCTCATGAAGTTCCGTATTAATTGATAACGACTTTGAAGGAAATAATTGTATTACTTTATTGACGATAGTGATGTGCAGAGATTCATAAATTTTATCGAATGTAGTTTCTCATGAAGTTCCGTATTAATTGATAACGACTTTGAAGGAAATAATTGTATTACTTTATTGACGATAGTGATGTGCAGAGATTCATAAATTTTATCGAATGTAGTTTTAGGTTTAGGACTCAAAATTTATTTATTAAATTGATTTCTTAAATGTATACAAGTGTAGAAAAATCAGTTTGCACCATTTAAGGGGTGAATGTACTTGTGAATATGAACAATTTTCACTATGTGGACAAACCTCTGAAATCGCAAAAAAATATCAATAAATTTTTAAAAATGGAATCTAATACGATCGTCACATAGGATCGCTGGCTAGCACAACTACTACCTCCGGCAAACTCGCGTCAATGCTCAATGCAATACAAAGCAGTTTCGAATTGACGTTGCTTCGAAAAGTATAAACTGTCAGTGCAATGCGATTGTGATATAGTTTTGACCTGGCTTTGGATTTCAAATATTGATACTGCATTACTGTTGACCCTTGCTCGTTAATTTGGACTCTGTTCAAGCCCTTTGTTGTGGATTTCGTCGATATGACCGAACGTACGCAGAGAACTGTTCTAAATAGTCAGACACGTGAGTTCGTAATACGCCTTCGTAACTATTTCGATCGTGAAGCTCAAAATGGAGGGCCAATTTTACCTATAACGTCAGTGGTTGAACGCGTAGCTGATGCGCTTAATATTGGACAACGAACTGTTAGACGGATAACTAAAAAAAAATATGGCGAGACTGGCACAGAAGAAAATAAACTTCACACACCAAAAAAGAGAAAACGAGCAAAACCAGTCGTAGGCATCGATAGCTTTGATGCCGATGCTATCCGAAGATATGTTTACGGCTACTATTTACAGAAGGAGTATCCAACAAGAAAAAAGTTGGTGCATTCACTGAAGGAAGCTGGATTATTCTTCGGTGGGGAAAGTTCTTTAACGAAGATTTTGAAGACCATTGGATTTCGATACAAAAAATGTAACAAACGCAAAATATTGATGGAAAGATTTGATATAGCGATGGCAAGGTATACTTTTTTACGGCAAGTGAAAGAAATCAAAAATTGGCAAAATGTTGTGTTCTTGGATGAAACATGGCTTAATGCTAACCATACTGTAGGCCGTTCTTGGAACGATGACACAGCAGCATCTACTTCCAAAGTTCCTGTAGGAAAAGGATCGCGACTTATAATTTGTCACGCCGGAACCATCAACGGGTTTGTCGAAGGTTCTCTCATGGCTTTTGCGTCAAAAACCACTGCAGACTATCATGAAGACATGAATGGAGAAAAGTTTACTGAATGGTTTACCTCAATGTTGTGTAGCCTCCCTGAACCATCTATTATAATTATGGACAACGCCCCATACCACTCGATGCAAATTGACAAGCCACCTGCCCAATCCCAAAAGAAAGCTGATATCGTCGCATGGCTTCGTAAAAATGGCGTAGATGCAAACATGAATATGTTAAAAGCGGAATTAGTACGTCTTTTAAAAGAAAACAAACCAACCAAGATCCGATACGTCATTGACGAAATAGCATTAGAACATGGGCACAGAGTTATACGGTTACCGCCTTACCATTGTGAGTATAATGCGATTGAGTTGGTGTGGGCTCAAATTAAGGGATATGCTGCAAGACACAATACAGAACCCCCATTTACCACAAAAAAAATGCTAAAATTATTAGAAGAAGCTTGTGAACATGTGACTAAAGGAGACTGGGAAAAGGTTGTGAATAGAACTGTTAAATTAATAAGGGAAGATTATGAAAGAGATGTGAAAATAGATAATATTATAGAAAACGAACATATAATTATTAATGTATGTGATGATAGCAGTGACGACAGTGAAAATAGTAGTATGGACGAATCTGATTAATTATGGCCTTTTGTGGCACCTTTTTTGGTATCTTTTGTATTCATATGTTTCTTGTGTGCATATAAAGTATGTATATTCATTTTCGTTCAAATATTCAGTTCGTTCAAATAAATTAAATAAACATATACATTTTTGTTTTATTAAACCTATTTAATCAGGTACAAAAACAAAACTTAATTGTTTTTTGTTCGAGAATAAATTGACATTCCACATCACTATTGTAATGTGTCAAACCGGCCATCATAGCGTGCCGCTAGTGTAGGGAGAAATTCGTTCCGTTATGGACTGACAGTATACTATCCTACCTATATATACTATACTATCCTAGGGAAATATATCTATACTAATATAATAAATGCGAAAGTTTGGATGGATGGATGTATGGATGAAAATTTGTTACTCAATCACGCCCGAACGACTGAACGGATTTGGATGAAATTTGGGACAGAGATAGATTATAGTCGGGAATAACACATAGGCTACTTTTTATCCCGGCAAATTATAGAGTTCCCGCGGGTATCCAAAAATCTCAATCCAAGCGGACGAATTCGCGGGCATCATCTAGTCAATAAATAAGACTTACCTGATCAGGCGGTGCTTTGAACAATATCTTCAAAAGTATCTCAACCCTTGTCTGTTCTAACAAGACATCTCTATATAGAGATTGAAGCAATCTCTCCAGAGATTCCACCGCTTGTATGGAGTCGCATTCTATACTTCTCTCACTGAGCAAGTTCAGCAAAGTGTCACTCGCTAACTCCGACCAGCGATAGTAGCTTTCTGGATGTTCTTGAGATAGAGATAGGACGCATGATACTAACTCTAAAACCTAAAAGGAAAAAATGTTTTAAATACTTAATAGATTCATTTAGTTAGGTATGATTATTATTATTATAGAATTTAGTAGCTATATTAATATGATAACTGACAAAATTATCTGAATTTAAATTTATAATGTGTCTGTAATGATTAATCAAATATTAATTTATATAATAATCCAAATGCACACATCAATATTAATATTATAAATGCGAAAGTTTGAATGAATGGATAGATGGAAGTTTGTTACTCAATCACGCCAGAACAGCTGAACGGATCTAGATGAAATTTGGCACATAGATAGATTATTGCCTGGAATAGCACATAGGCTACAGTATATCCCGGAAAATTAAAGAGTTCCCGCAGGAATAATAAAAATCTCAATCTCTTAATCCATAATTCTACTTACTTTGGGCTGATGCATAGTTTTCTGTAGCATATAGAACAGAACTTCTCTAGTAGCCTGCATCTCTTGTTGTTGCGCTCGACCCAAAACACTGGCACCTTAAATATAATACATAAAAAATTAAATAAATGTAGTTAAAAAGATTACCTTTATATTCTACTAAAATTTAGCCCTTAACTGCGATCTCACCTGATAAGATTGTAGTGGGAAAGCCTGTACTCGAATTATTAATTAGACAGCCCGTCAAACCTATTGAACCCGGTGGCCAAAATTGGAACTGATTTTTATAGCTGTGGAGGTGCCAGCGGAGGGTGAATTGCCCATACAAACGTAATACCAAAATGATTCGTAATTCAAGAATATTTCCACCAGATTATGCGATTATTAAGATTGGACTTGTCTTTATCTAGGCCCCTGGATAATTGTTTTCAAAATATTTTCCCAAAATTAAATGTAATCGTATAGCGTTTTGCTTGTTTTTACGACATGAATGACATGTTTTCTCCTTATTTGTATCATATTAAAACCGACGATATGTTACGTACTAATTGACCAGGAGCATAGCCTATATTGTCAAGTTCCCGAATAACAACACGAAGTGAAAAACACAACAAGTTATCATTCAAAATTTTTGGTATTTACGGAACAAGACTAAACGTATAACAAATTCTGTACGCTCATATTGCTATCGCATTTGCACGCGATCATGTGTCATCAGCCAAATAGAGATAGCAAATTTATATTTGCGGGTTGAATAGAAATTGCGAGCGGCGATCACCGGCCTCTTAATTTTATTTTTCACATCTGCTAGCGACGCTGTTACCGGGTCATATAAGTTTGTGGAACTACACGTTTTGACATTAGCTAATGAGAAATTGTAAAATAATGATGTCGTATTTATTAATTATATTATTGGAATATTCCTGGAAAATAAACTGGTTTTTTTTTAATATTTAAGATAAAAGTGAAGTGATGCAGTTGTGAACTCATGTGAATGAGTCAACGGACCAGTTCCTGCATCTCTATTTTCTAGATTGTTTGACACATTTCTATAGCTACCCGTGAATAATGTACCTAATGAATGAGGTGATTTATAATATCAATGTTTTTGTCCCCAGCACTATTTATTTTTCGTAAATATTTGGTAGCACTGGAAACTTTTAAAAAATGTTGTGTAATTAAATATTCTTCTATACTAGGGATACGGCCGTCATATTAAGCCACTACCGGGAACCCGAGACATCCCGCTCATAAGACAACAGCGCTCACCACTGCGCCAAGGAGGTCGTCGAACTCTCTAGAGGAATACTCCAGATTACAATAAATTGGGCGTACATACGAATAGTTAGCGCCTAACTACACGCGAACATATGCTATTGCGACGCGTCATGCGGTCAACTTCAGACATAACTAAATGATTGGCGCATGCAATACATGAGTGCGAGTGTGTAGTACGATCATTCCATCCACTACAGCCCATTAACGTCCCACTGCTGGGCACAGGCCTCCACTCTCATAGGAGAGAGGGAATTAGACCTTAGACCCACCACGCTGCTCCAATGCGGGTTGGCGGGCTTTAACGACTATTATCATGTTAGTGATAATAACCGGGACCGACGGGTTAACGTGCTCTCCGAGGTACGGGGGTGAAACACCGCCAACTTCCTAACTCCGGGCTAGTACTGAGAATTTCTAGTCAGAAAAACCCAACACTTATTATGGCCCGACCCGGGACTCGAACCCGGAACCTCGTCAGCCGCAGTCAAACATGCTAACGAGGCCAACCAACGAGGCAGTCGGTACGATCATACAAACTTGTTTTTTTTTTTTAATTATATAGGCCAGCGCTTGGCTGCAATCAGACTTGCTTACTTGTTACTCGTGTATAGCAACACGAGTACTTATCTTACCTCCCATACTACTGAAAACTTTCACAGCAACCGGTTCTAAGCCTGCGATACATTCGTCTTGCGCCCCTGATGCCATCAAACCATCGCATAATTGTATGAGCTGAAATATACATTGAAATTAAAGTTATTACTTGAACTTATCAAATTTTAGTAGCAATTTTTCAAGTAAAAAAATAGGTATGTGTGTGCAATTCACAGGCAGAAGTGAAACTTCAGAAAAGTTGCCTAAGAGAGAATGAGATAAATATAACTTGAATTCTATCTCATTCTCTCGCAGGCTAAATCCTATTTATGCATATGTTTCTCTTTTTGGTGTCGCTTTTTCGTTTTTCATTTTTTCGTTTCGTTGAATTTTAAAACCGCAACGATTCTAAAGAACTTTCACTTCAAAAATAGTTTAGACATTCCTTCATATTTGTTTAATTTATAGACTAGCGTATGGCTGCAATCAGACTTGCTGGAAGTGGTAATGCAGCCTAAGTTGGACCGCGCTTGCCTAGAAGGTACCTTCAATCACTCTTGATTTGACCAATTCAAACTCAAACTCATATTTTTTTATCCAAATAAACTTATTACAAGTGCTTTTGAATCTTCGAGTGAATCTACCACTAACGAAACCAGCACGAAACTCGGTAGTTGTTCTTTTCAAATATGTAATTAATTTACAATTATTATATCAATGTATACATAACTATTATAAGCGGAGGGAAAAATGGAAGCCTGAAGGGTGTTCCATATCCTAGCGGTTCGAATTAGAACCGAGGAAACAAATCGCTTCGTACGTACCCATGGAATTTCCACTAGATGATGCCCGCGACTTCATCTGCGTGGATTAAGGTCTTTTTTATTCGCGCGGGAACTTGAATTTTCCGAGATAAAAAGTGGTCTATGTCTTTCCCCGGGATACAACCTATCCCTGTACCAAATTTCATCAAATCGGTTGAACAGATGGGCCGTAAAAGCGTAGCAAACAGACAGACAGACACATTTTCTCATTTATAATATTAGTATAGAATTAGTATGGATGCCATGATGATTATATGATTTAATAGATGCAGACCCTGACGATAGTAGTAATTAATTAAAGTTAACATATGAATTTTCGAATTTAAAAAATTACTTTACCTTAGGTATCTCAATAATGGTCTTCGTGTGATGTTTGGAAGATGAAAGTTGTACCAGAAACAACAGGATACTGTTGACGAGGTCACAACAGTTTCTGAAAATCAACAAAACTGATCTGATAACATATTTGCAGTTGTTTAAAATATAAAGATGAAGTTCTTTATAAACTAGATGATGCCCGTGACTTCGTCCGCGTGTATTAAGTTTTTTTTATTCCCGCGGGAACTCCTTAATTTTCCGGGATAAAAGTATGTCCTTCGCCTATGTCCTTCTCGGGATATAGCCTACCCCTATACCGAATTTCAGCAAAATCGGTTGAAAAGATGGGCCGGGAAAGCGTAGCAGGCAGACAGGCAGACAGACATTCGCATTTATAATATTAATATGGATATTTATAAAATGGGTAGCTTTTTTACATCTAGATATAACTAATGTAGATGAATTACAACCTCCACGACGACCTCCCTGGCGCAGTGTTGAGCGATGTTGTCTTAACGTAGGAAGTCCCGGGTTCGATTCCTGACAGGGTCAATTTGGGATTTATAATTTCTGAATTTTCTCTGGTCTGGCCTGGTGGGAAGCTTCGGCCGTGGCTAGTTACCGGCAAAGACGTACCGCCAAGCGATTTAGCGCTCCGGTACGATGACGTGTAGGAACCGACTATGGGGACTGGGTTTAATATAACTGTCATACCCCTATTAGCCCGCTAACATCTTAGACTGCACTATCACAGGTGAGATATTCGCAAGCAAGGGCTAGCTTTTAGAATAAAATAAAAACAATATATTATTGTGCACCTGTCTGTTTTTCTTTTTTTTAATATTTCGCACACAATTCATCCTCTGATATTGTCCTTTTTGGTGCGGTTACCTCTAAGCGTTTGGATTAGAGGTGTTAACATATCGCTAAACGGTTAAACGGTTAACGGCTAATGGTTGAAAATATTAGTAAACAATTTTTACTCCTGTGCACTAGCGAGTGAAAAACAACATTGTTTTTTTTTACTACCGTTTGTTAAACGGTTAGCGGTTAACGCAAGTAAACGATCTCAACTCCTGTGAAAAGAAAACAAATATTGTTTTTTTCCTACCGTTTACAGCCGTTAACAGTTAACTGTTTAACCGTTTAGCGATATGTTAACACCTCTAGTTTGAATAGGATATCTTTACACCTTTAAATGAGTCTTGTAATGATCATACTCACGGTATCTCATGCTGCTCTATTAACTCCAATTGCCGCATAAGGAAGCCTATGAACACTTGATCGCTGTCCAACATACAATAGTTCACTCGTAAGGCTAGCAACTGGTTTAGAAGGCGTAATACTGAACATTGGAGTGGTATGTCGTTCTGCATTGTGTAGCTCTGAAATAATTAATTAATAAAAGATTACAGCTAAAGATTTGGAAATTTCACTGTTAGATCGTGTGGGTATATTATAAAATTTCAATTTGATAGGAGTACCATCCAACAGCAAACAGTTGACAAAGTACATATTAGAGGTGGTAACATATCGCTAAACGGTTAAACGGTTAACGGCTAATGGTCGAAAATATTAGTAAACAATCTTTACTCCTGTCCACTAGCGAGTGAAAAAGAACATTGGTTTTTTTACTACCGTTTACAGCCGTTAACTGTTAAACGTTTAAACGTTTAGCAATATGTTAACACATATCTATGTGTTAATTTATTTCATTGAAACTCCTTCAAATAACTAATTCAAAATACTTATAAAATTGCATTGTTACAACTTTATTTTGTTCCTTCGATTTAGGCCATGTTATGGCATATGGCTCTGTTAGTTTTATGTTTGAAAATCATTTTAGACTATGAGTAATAGCAAAAAAAAGGTGGAGCGAATTTCACAGTTTCAGTTTTCACAGTCACAGTTTTTTATTTCATACACATCCCGTACTAAGCGAAAGTTGCTGATTTGACTTGCAACTCAAACACATGTTTTTTATTCAAATAAACTTTTACAAGTGCTTTTGAATCGTCGAGTGAATTTACCAAAAAAAAGAAGTAAATAAAATCGCCTTATCAACAAGATTATATCACAAACATAACCAGAGAATATACAATTGATTCCAGAATGTATTCGACTAGATAATATTTTTAATACATAGGTACAAAAAACTAACCTTCAAAGACTGTATAACAACGGGTTCAAACAACCGTATGTATCGCTCCAATTCCTTTTTATTAGTACTCCACTTTCGGTCCGTGCGATTTTTCGAAAAATTCTCCATCGCCATCAACAAATGTCTCTCGTCCATCATCCGTGGATTTTTCGAATCCAACGACAATTTCTGACTAGAGTTCGAACTAACGCTACTTTTGTCATCCTCTATGTTCTTTAAGGAATTAACTAACATCACATCTTGAAAGAAACTTGGAGTTTCAATATCTGGTTTCTTATCAGCAATGCTCATATAATCGGTGTATTGGTTAACCATATTGGTCCCGAAAAGGCATTTCAGAAGTTGAGTCACACAGTAGACTGTCAGGTCGGGGGATAAAGGCATCATAACTTTGAGGTAGAAAAGTATCTCTTCGGTCACTGGCCCGAATTCTCTTTCGGTTGCCAATTCGAGTTGAATGGCCAAACAGTTGAGTGTCGTTGAGAGGAATTCGTGGAAAATGCTTGTTTTTGGGTCTAAGTTTATCTGAAATATAAAGTATGTATAAGCATAAATAAGATCTATCAGAAAGGCACTGAAAAAATTTATACCGATATTTTTTGTTTAAAATAATCCTATTTTAAGTTTGCCGTGATAAATCGTAATCGTAAAACACTAGTTTGTAACAATAGTTAGATAAAACATAACGTTTCAGCGTGTTTTTCTAAAATTGTCTTTTTGTTTTACGTGTAATCTTATTAGATTATCCTCTTATTAGATTAACATTATGTACTACTACGTTTTTGATCCCAAAACTGAGGCTACAGCCTACAACCAATACACGCCTGATTAAAATTATTCGAAACAGTTGCGAATGCAGAAACCAGTTCTATATTATGAACGTAACGTACTCTCGGCAACATTTTTATTTTCAGACATTTTAGCGAATAGCAAAGGATGAATTGAAAAGAATATAATCCCACAAATCTATCTGACCCGGTTAGCGTCGTTAGTAGACATTAAAAATAAAATGAAAATAAAACTTATCAGGCATAGAAATTAGTTCCAATTTTGGCCACCGGGTCAGATAAGTTTGTGGGATTATTAACCCCTTTCTATAAAATTTGTTTTCTAAATTCTGAATACTTACTTTGTGATTCGAGTATGTGGCCCGTAAATTTTCATACAGCTTCATATAAAAGGGTTCGTTGAAGAAATGCCCCGCAAAGTTGGCTTTCAAACTAGTGGCTGGTATCGGGGTTCGTTTACGTAGAGATACCTTGTCGTCAGATTCTGAGGCAATACTGCCTTTTCTTTGAACCGAATCTGAAATAAAAATTGCTGCAATTTTTTTTTTATCCTCTATAAGTTAGCCCTTGACTGCGATCTCACCTGATGGTCAGTGTTGATGCAGTCTAAGATGGTAGCGGGCTAACCTGTTAGGGGCATGGCAGTTATATTAAAACCCATACCCCTATTTGGTTTCTACATGGCATCGTACCGCAACGCGTAATCGCTTGGCGGTACGTCTTTGCCGGTAGGATGGTAACTAGCCACGGCCGAAGCCTCCCACCAGACAAAACCTGCTGTAAGCTGTACATATGAGTATTTTGAAATAACGCGTCTTGTAATAGTTTGTAACGTTAAATAAATTTTAAGATTTGCACAAACTTAAACTGATCTAGGTGAATGTTGTGATGCTATCACTTTTTCATAAGTTTATTATGGAGTTGACATGAAAAGGACCACTACAGCCCATTAACGTCTCACTGCTGGGCACAGGCCTCCACTCTCATAGGAGAGAGGGAATTAGAACTTAGACCCATCATCCTACTCCAATGCGGGTTGGCGGGCTTTAACGACTCTTATCATGTTAGTGATAATAACCGGGACCGACGGCTTAACGTGCTCTCCGAGGCACGGGGGTGAAACGCCGCCAACTTCCTAACTCCGAGCTAGGACTGAGAATTTCTAGTCAGAACAACCCAATACTGAATTATGGCCCGACCCGGGATTCGAACCCGGGACCTCGTCGGCTGCAGTCTAACATGCTTATCACTAGACCAATGAGGCAGTGAGGTGAAAAGGACCAGTATAAAAAACTTTACTCAAACACAACGATCTTGTGTAAATAGGCATTAAACTATCTCGCAATAGTTATATTTTGTGATTCTGTCACTTCTCGAAAAGTTTATTTTATGATTGACATATAAAATACAGATATAGCGATTAAACTAAGAATTAAGATGTGGACCTCAGAATTATATTAATTTTAGATCGCTAATTAATGAAAAGGTAACTTACTAACTAGATTTGCTTTACCTTGTGTTTTCCTTCTAACCGGACTCCCCGGCAAAGCAATACCGCTCCTATTCAAATGTACATTAGGGTTAACATCCTCTATCAAATGCACCAGCACATTCAACATTTTCAATGTGACTTGTAAGAATTTCTCCGCTAGGTTGGCAACCTTTTCATTCTCCAAGTGTTGCCATTTTTCTTTCAACTCTTGAGTGTCCCGCTCGAAGATGTCTCGGTTCGTTGTTCTGTGGCGCATTATGTTGTGGATTTCCACTTTAATTAATAAAAAATAACTTTATTTTATTACATAATTTATCTATTATACCAATCTCCTATCTTAAAAAGGTTGCCTGGAAGAAATCACTCGTAGCGATAAGGCCGCTTTTACACCGTAACAAGTTGTAAATTCTGTCACGATTCGTTTTACCTCTGTTCTGTTATTTGTTTGTGTGTAATAAAGTGGTTTTACTTACTTACTTACTCGCTATTATGAGCTAGATCTTTGAACTTTCGGCTAAGAGATCAGATGAACATTTGCTTCAACTCTTCAAATCTCATCAGAATTATACGTAAAATAATTTTCTACTGACAATGTTGCTAATTTTGTTGGAACACCTCTAACATAAGGAACAGGCCAAATATAATGCTATCCAGTTCAAAACTATATTAATTAGGCTTCTGAGTTTAGTTTAGAGGCAACAACAGAATCCATATCCACACTAATATTATAAATGCAAGTGTGTCTGTCTGTCAGTCTGTCTATCTGACTATCTGTCTGTCTATGTATCTATCCGTCCGTCTGTCTGCTACGCTTTAACAGCACATCTTTTCAACAGATTTTGATGGAATTCGGTACAGAGGTAATCAAAAAAACTTAATCAACGCCGACGAAGTCCTCGGCATCATCTAGTTAACCATAATAGTATATCATTTTAATTATTTGATATAAATAGTATTATACATGCTCATTTACATCGTCAAATAGCCACTAAATAACAAAACCTAACACCGGTGTGAAATTTAGTTTCATTTCGAATTCCACACAAAATTTTGAAGAAACTTTTAATATACAAAACAGACCTCTCGCTAAAGGTTGTCTGTGAGAGATTGGTCTAAGTGAAAAGACCGCCTTTGCATGCAAGTATACGACATAATTTTATTTATTTCTTGTTAAAAATTTCCTATTTTTGTGTGCAATAAAGTATTGATAAATAAATAAATACCTGGATAAACCAATCGGCATATATCAAGAAGCATAGTCCGTACGTTGACAACTCCATTGCAATAGTCCAGGTTATCCAGACAATAGCTCAAAATGCCCTGCTCTGTGTATGCTTCTATGTGTTTCCATGGGGACCAGCGATGGCATATAAATCTAAGTGCTTCTAGGAGACCTTGCTAAAGAAAATTATTGGGTTAATTACAAGTTTTAAAATAAAGCATGATTAGAATGACAGCTTAAGACATAAGACTTGCGGCTGCGCCAGGAAATTCGGTATCTGACTCAGAAATATCACTAATCTACTATATCTATTATTTTAACTTTACTAGTAATCACTTAAAGTTCCCAAATTAACCCTATTCGTAACTTGCAGGTGTTACTATTTGTTTAATTAATGCACATTAAAGTATGCATTTGAACCAGTGGGTACGTGTAAAAAAATATTCTTATTTTTTTTTTATACAACTAAATATTTGTAACTAGATGATGCCCGCGACTTCGTCCGCGTGGATGAGGGTTTTTAGATTCCCACGGGGTCTCTTTAATTTTTCGGGATATAAAGTCATATATCCCCGGGATGTAACCTATTTCTATACCAGATTTCATAAAAATCGATAAAACAGATGGGGCGTGAAAACGTAGCAGACAGAGGGACACACTGTCGCACTTATAATATTAGTATGGATATAAATTATGAGTACATTAACTACTTACCGAATAATACTTGCAATTCGAAGCCATTAGTCTCCCAACCAAATCACCAACTATCGTCATAAGACTGTCCTTACATTCTAGAATCGTCCCATCCTTCAGTTGGTCGGGCAAATCGTTGTAGAAATATATCGCTCTCACTAACTCTAGGGATAAGTTGTGAGAATCGAACGTGAACGATTGTGTGTGTTCCTTTGATATGTTGGTCATCATTGAAATGGGGGTCAAGCGTCGGGGTGGGTAGATTTTTGGTACTATGCTAAAATAAACTTTCAGTTATTCAAAAATGTCTAACCATGATGATAATTCTAACAAAAGTCTACAGAGAAGTTTTAATATTTCCAGAAAACTACAGGAAGTATAGTCCCACCAACTTATCCGGCCCGATGACCAATATTGGAACTAATTTTATGCCTCTTTACGCGACGCTGTCATCGGGTCAGATAAGCTTATGAGAGTACAAGTACAGTACGCGCTTGACGTCCGAGGAATCTTATGAAATTTTGACGTAATGAGATAGAGTTGTGATATAGTCGATATAACGTTATCGTTACCATATTTTGTACCTGTGCGCGTGCATTGAATACATTATTAAATAATAATTCTATGAGGATAGTATGTGCAATAAGGAAGAAAAAACAAATTGTATCATAAAATTTAATTATAATGCACTGTACAAAATGAACGTAAAATCTTATCACTCTCATCATAATCTTATCACACTTTATAATTTCTGAATTTTCTCTGGTCTGGCCTGGTGGGAGGCTTCGGCCGTGGCTAGTTACCACCCTACCGGCAAAGACGTGCCGCCAAGCGATTTAGCGTTCCGGTACGACGCCGTGTAGAAACCGAATAGGAGTATGGGTTTAATATAACTGCCGTGCCCCTAACAGGTTAGCTCGCTACCATCTTAGACTGCATCATTAAGGGCTAACTTGTAGTGGATAAAAAAAACTCTCGCAATCAATCAGAATAATCAGTACTTAAAGGAATTTAAAAATTAAACCGCTATTTGCACACAGAAGAAACTTTTAAGTTTAATACTATTTATAGTACAATGTAACACTGCTATCGCAAAATTAAAAACAGGACTCGATAAAGCGTACTCTCGCGTCAAGGTCGGCACTAGTATGGGAGTGTGCGGGGTATGAAGATAATTTGGCAATTTTTGCTAAGGGACATAGAAGTTTTTGTTTCAATTATAATATAACTAATTTTGAAATTCTTATTTTTATATCGCTTCTGTGAATTTTCACCTGTGCCCTGTAAAACCAGAAGTTGAAAGTCCTACCAGTCCAGCATTGGATGTTTTGATTGTCGTTATGTAAGACATTATAATTAGGTTTAGATAAGGCTGTATGTGAATTATGTTTATGTAAGGCTAGTTTTTTATACTTAATCTATGTAATATATAATATAATATATTATATAATATTTTATACTAAATCTAATCGGCAGTATAACATTAACCTTAAAAAGCTTCTGAGACAAAATGTATTTGCATGTTGTACACGGAAAAAGGCGGACATCCAATTGGTCCTTTAAGCTATACTGTTGCTTTTTTTTACTCTTTGATCTTAATATACTCACCTCGAAATCGCTTGAGCGGCCGCCGTTCGCACCTTTTGATCTTGATCCCCTAACAAATGTAGCAATGCGTCCATTATCAATTTACTTCGGGAGTAGTATTCTGGGTGTAATGTGAAAAGTCTGAAAGAAGTCAATTCTTATATACAAGTGAAATTAACAAATTAAAAAATACGACTGCTCTGCCATATTATTTTTGGAGTTTACCTCCATAAGAAGCGATTTGCATATTATATAGCCTTTGGAATCTTATTCACATTTTTTATTAAATGATATTTTTTTCTGAATCACTAAATATTGAACTATAGTGTTATATATTTTTGGAGTCTACTCATCTTTTTCTACACGATGATTATATAGTTAATCTTATTTTTGAAATTTTTTTTAAATTTTGGTCTTTAATGCTGATTAAATTTTTTTTTAATTTTACTAGCCTATGTCACCCGGAATAAACTAGGGATTCTAACGACACCTCATTTATCAAAATCGGTTCAGGTGTATAGAAGTTATGGTGGAATATACAAACTCACATACATACATACTTACATACATGAACCCTGAAAACAATATACTTCTTTTTTCAGGCAGTCGTATAAATATTGGTCATGTTTGCTACTGTTGTTGTTACTATATTGCCGTTACAGTAAGAAACTGTACAGAATTTATAAAGAAGTTACTTTTGAAGTCAAAATATATAATTCATAAATTATCAAAATATATAAATATTAATTAATACGATTATTATGAATAGGATTGAAAATAATTTTGGTGATTCGTATTTTTTGATTTTTTGCGATTGTTAAACAACGTTGACCCAAGTCGGTAACTTGATGGGTGACCGAATTGGGACGTTCAAATTTGGCTTTTACGTTTCCTACGTGCCTCGGAGAGCACGTTAAGCCGTCGGTCCCGGTTATTATCACTAACATCTGATAATAATCGATACAATACTATTAGTCGAGTCGTATGCGGATGGACGTGGGAACCCGCATTATTATCCCAAGAAAACTACCTTTATATGATTAATGAAAAGGGGTCACGACCCTCAGTAATGAGGAATACGACGCAGGGAGACAGACAATTACTTACTTGCAATACGGCAAAGATTCGTATAGCTTAGCTAGTGTCACTTTAACCAGCCAATAGCTGTTGTTCATTACACTGATCAGTGAGTTTAGTGCATCGTTCATGAGCCACCAGTGGACGCTGTTGCACAATGCTGCTGATAAGGTTATCAGCGCTGTCAACGTGTGATTCACTGAGGAGTGAATGTCGTCTGACAGACCCTGGGAAGGAATTGATATTGTTATAATTGGGTATTTGACTACTATTCAAATAAATTATTTTTAGTGATTATTAAATAGTCTCCCAAAAGTCGTAATATCCACGTCCGCTGATAGTTTTATGTTGAACTAGCAGACTTGCCCGCGACTTCGTCCGCGTGTTTTTAAATTCCCACGGGAACTCCCGAATTTTTTGGGATAATATATAGCCTATGACACTCACAAATAATGTGGCTTTCTATTGGTACCAGAATTGTCAAAATCGGATCCAGAGATTACTACCTACAACATCACAAACTCACAAACTTTACCTTTTTTAAATATTAGATAACCATTCAAACAATCGATTAAAGTAAAAAAGTGCGTTGAACTTTAATGACGTCACATTTCAGAATTTCATATAAATCCCATACTTAGGACGCGTTTTGACGTTTGAAACAAAGTTACTCATTTGACTATTTATCAAATACCCAATTATCTAATGTAAATAAATATTAGTATAGATATTAGATAACCATTCAAACAATCGATTAAAGTAAAAAAAGTGCGTTGTACTTTAATGATGTCACATTTCAGAATTTCATATAAATCCCACACTTAGGACGCGTTTTGACGTTTGAAATAAAGTTCCTCATTTGACTATTTATCAAATACCCAATTATCTAATGTAACTCTTTTTATGACTTTAAACGATTTATATTGTTGGTCCAGTAACCTGATTTTTTTAAGAAATCATATAGGTACCCAAAACTAAATAAACCAAACAGATCTTACCTTCAATACAATCTCCATTAACTTCTCAATACTAAAATTAACACTAACTTCCTTCGGCAGCAAACTATAATTCCTCCATCTATTATAATCACCATGGGCCAATTCCAAAGCGGCAACCAAATAATTGCCAATGCAAACCCTAACCATACCCCTGATTTGGGGGTCATTATGACCTTCTAACAACACAAATATATCAGACATGTGTTGGTATTCAAAATTCTCATTTTTATCTTCATTACATTCTACTGTTTGAACTTTTGTGTCATCTGGAACATCTTTGCTGTCACAAGTAAGTTCTTCCATACGTTTTAACTCTTTGCGTACAACTTTCTCGTCTTTTGACGTATCCATCGTATCTGCATTAGTATCCAAATTGATTGTGGATTCACCGAAATGGTCAAATTTCATGTCTAAATCTATGCTAGATGATAGAATATCCCCGCTGCTAGACATTGGATACCCAGTCGAATTATGGTCTATACTACCCGTCATATTAGAATTGGAAGTGAAATTGCTATTAGTCATATTAGGGTTTGTACTATCCGCACTTAAACCGCTCGCTACTAAATCTTTGGCAAACGCTTTGCTATCTAGAATATTGCTTTGTATATCTTTGGAACTTGAATTTTTTTGCTCGCTGTCAGTGGATTTCTCTAAAGATTTGCTGTCTTTTTTGTTGAATATCTGTTGTGATGGGCTGTCAGTGCTACGATTTAAAAGCTCTTGGCTAAGGGACTCCGTAATGGAGTCTTGGAAGCAAACGTTTCTTTCGATTATGAATTCGTTTATGTGATCGGGATTTGAATCAGTGCCTTCTGATGCCCCTGAAATAAAATTATATTTTGTATCACACCTGTAAATTTTGAGGTACAGGACTTTGTTACAATACGAAGGTTACGTAAAAACCCCTGAACGAATTAGCCATGAATTTTATTTTGCTAAGTATTATTGAGAAATCAACAAAATTGTTTCAAAGTGTGTCTGTTTGTCTGCTACGCTTTCACGGCTCAACTACTCAACCGATTTAGATAAAATTTTATACAGAGATAGTTTACATCACGGGGAAGGACAAAGGCTACTTTTTATCTGAATAATAGTAAATTTGAAGTACTTACCTGAATAATTTTGAAATTTGAGGTCAGCGTCTTTGTCCACATACAAAGTGGCAGCTTGAGGGTATAACTGCATAATAACACATATACACGATAAGGCTGACGACTTCACTGATACCCTGACACTCCTAAAAAGTTACAAATCTGAATTTAATTTCTAGGCAATATGCAGGTCTAGTGGGAGATTTTTTTATGACAAGAAACTTAACTAGCAATTGTATGTTGTGTCATCTGGCATCAAGCACTTAGTAGGAGTTAAATTTAACGCGAGCGAATAGGGGAAAAATATCCCACTAGGCCCCATGTACATAATCTTAACTATATAAAGTTCACCAAGTGATTTAGCGTTCCGGTACGATGCCTTGTAGAAACCGAATAGGGGTATGGGTTTAATATAACTGCTATGCCCCTAACATGTTAGCCCGCTACCATCTTAGACTGCCCATCAGGTGAGATCGCAGTCAAGGGCTAACTTGTAGTGGAAAAAAAACTTCTATCCAATACCTTACACTGTTGCAATCTATTTTACGTAATAAGGCCCAAGAACTAAGGTAATAAACTAGCACAGTGTCATTTACTGATGATAAATAAGATTTACCTAAATCAAGCCCTTTTACTAACCTGTCAGAGATGATTCCTCCTTTGTTTCCAGTTAGAAGAAACTTAGAAACAAGCAATCTCGCGCAATACTTCAACCGGACGTCATCATCGGATGAAGTTCCGATATTTATCTGAAAAATCCATATCCATACTTAATATTATAAATGCGAAAGTATGTCTGTCTGTCTGCTACGCTTTCACGGCCCAACTACTCAGCCGATTTTGATAAATTTGGTACAGAGATACTTTACATCCCGGGGAAGGGCATAGGGCACTTTTTATCCCGGAAAATTTAAGATTTCCGGCGGGAATTAAAAAAAAATAATCCACGCGGACGAAGTCGCGGGCATCATCTACTTAGTTATAACCAGAGCTTTTATAAAAGGCTAATATAAGATCTTACACGCGTAGATCCGTTTTGAGCACTGTACGAGTATTGACCAATTTGAGTTTTATAACAACGGTTTTTAAAGTCGCTATAAATAAAGTCGCTATATATAAAGATTTTATTTGAATGCTCAATTCAACGTTTGTGAGATATTAAATCATATCGTATCCTAACGAAAAAGTTGAATTGCCGTTCAATTTAACGTTCCGATACGATGCCGCTAAGAAACCGAGTACGTTTTATTTATTTACCTCTAGCGACTCTTACAGGGGTCAAACTGCCAACGCTTAAAGCCATATTGTTTCATTATTGTTGACTTTCGTGTGTTAGAAATTATAATCCTTATTTCAGGAACGTCAAGGTATATGGCATTAAACTGTCATTTCGAGTTTTATTGCTTAAGTATTACTTTAAGCGTTGGCAGTATGGCCCCTGCTTTAGCAGCTTCACGGCTCTATCCTACCCTATTATAAAAGCTACTAAATAAAATAATTACTATTATAAAACTAATACTCGATCCTTTGTGGGGTCGAGTATTAGTTTTTATAATATGGTTCCAAAATAACTTTTGGCTTTGCTTTTACACAAATTTAAAAAGCCGTAAAGGAGCACTTGTTGACTAGAGGCTATTATACAATTGACAAATGTGTCTACGACAAAGTTGTATGGAATCGACCACTGTATTTAATTTATATACCTACGATTTTAATATACTGTTTTTAAAAAGAGCAACTGTTGAGTTTCTTGCCGGATCTTCTGAGCAGAACTGCTTTCCGAACTGGTGGTAGAGCCAAAACTCGAGAGACACATTTATGTTCTACATGTTATTAATAAATAGAGTTTATTTATTGAGTCAGTTCCTTGCAATGAGGTTTAAAAAGGTTTTTTTTAACCTCTACAAGTTAGTCCTACAATGCGATCTCACCTGATGCAGTCTAAGACGGTAGCGGGCTAACCTGTTAGGGGCATGGCAGTCATATTAAACTCATACCCCTATTCGGTTTCTACACGGCATCGTACCGGAACGCTAAATCGCTTGGCGGCACATCTTTGCCGGTTTCTTACCTTAAATCCGCCCTCACAGGTGACGATGCCGTCATCGTCAGTGACATCGTCTTCGTATTCTTGCAACTTCTCCGATAACTCCCGAGACATTTGCTCGGCGTCCGTCATGTGGGCTTCTGAATCGCTTTCTGGAGAATCTGGGGTCTTTGAAAAGAAAAAAAAAATCGGGTAAAGGGCTTCATTTGCGCATCCCAAAATACATTCTAATTTCTTTTTTAGCCTAGCCAGCTTTTTTATGGGGGTAGGGGGCATAAAAACAATAATAAACCCCCACCCAATTGTCTCCAAAATTTTTAAAGGAAAACATCTGGAATCTTTTCAAACGATCCATTAATTTACTCGTAACCAAATACTATTTATATATTTTATTTTAACCTGGATTTGACCAGTTTCATCAAATTATCATTTTTGTTTCAATAACTTTTAAATGCTAGCGTAAAAGCTAGTCCGAGCTAGTGAGATGAAAATTTTTAATACATTTAAGAATAAAGTTACCTGTATAGCCAACTCATCAGTGCTACCGCACTCTGAGTTCAACTGAAGTATACTCCCCAACTGTAAAGCACCGCTAAACGATATTTCGGTATCTCTAACGTCCAAGGGAACGTTGGCCACTGTCCGTGAGGATTTAGTACTTGTATAACCTAAAATATTTAACAAGTCATAATTAACAAAATTAAAAAACACGACTGCCCAGCCAAAAAAAAATTCTTATTCACTTTTTTATTAAATATTTTTTTTTGTGAATCACTGGATATTGAACTATAGTGTTGTATATTTTTGGAATCTACTCAACATTTTCTAGACAATGATTATATAGTTAATCTTATGTTCGAATATTTCAACTTTAGTCTTTAATGTGGGACCATGGTCCCCCAATAATTTTTTTTTAATTTTACTAGCCTATGTCACCCGGGATAAGCTAGGGATTCTAACGATACCTCATTTATCAAAATCGGTTCAGGCGTATAGAGGTTATGGTGGAATATACAAACTCACATACATACATACATACATACATGAACCCTGAAAACAATATACTCCTTTTTTCAGACAGTTGTATGAAAACACACCACACCTAAAAAGTTTAAAATCATTTATTCAACTTAAGATTTTCAGTTCTTTTCTAGAGCAGGTTCAATTTCGTAAATCGATACAACAACATATTATATTCCATTTGATTCGAAAAATATAGATTGCAAAATATTGCAATATAGATTGCAAAATATTTACACACCTTTAAAGAACATCTTGAAAAACTCTCAGTCGTGTAAGGTTTACCACAATATTTTCCTTCGCTTTTTTAGCGAGTGATATTTGATTTCTTTTACCACTAACGTCCCACTGCTGGGCACAGTCCTCAATTCTCATTGGAGAGTGGGAATTAGAGTTTAGACCCACCACGCTGCTCCAATGCGGGTTGGCGGGCTTTAACGACTAGTATCATGTTAGTGATAATAACCGGGACCGACGGCTTAACGTGCTCTCCGAGACGCGGAGGAAACGAAAAGGCCAAATTTGAACGTCCAAATTCGGTCACCCATCCAGTTACCGACTTGGGTCAACGTTGCTTAACAATCGGGTGACTCACCGCCAACTTCCAACTCCGGGCTAGCACTGAGAATTTCTTAACAGAAAAATCCAATCCCTGTCAATTTTTATGCCCAACCGGGAATCGAACCCAGGCCCTCGTGATCGGCCGTCAACCATGCTAACCGCTAGACCAACGAGACAGTACCTAGTAATACCTGTAACTTTTTGGAGTTAATTTCTTTTAAAAAGCACAACTTTACAGGTGCAGGTGCATGCCTGGAGATCAAACCTGAGCCTCTGAACTAGGAGACTGCAGGCTTAACCACTATGCTATCGCTATCAATGAACCAATTATGCTTATTAAATTGTAGCAAAGCCTTTACTTGCAAGGTAAAGTAGACAATTATTCTTACTTATATTCCTCCTGTGTCCTTTCTCACTCCGCCTTTCATCTAGACAAACAGCCCTTGGGGTTTTCTCTAACAATGCTCTTCTATACTCGTCTTTAGCTTGCGATAACAATACAGACAGACATTCCATCACTGTGTTTTGTACGTTGTGCTCTGTTGTCGTTTGTTCAATATAGTGAATGCATAGTTGGTACAACTGAAAGAAACATCATATTTTTTAAGATAAAGACAAATTTATTTCATAAACACACAGTATGGGAAACTTAATAACATTTAAAGCACTACATCTAGGATATCCATACTAATATTATAAATGCGAAAGTGTGTCTGTAAGTCTGCTACGCTTTCACGGCCCACCTGCTCAACCGATTTTGATGAAATTTGGTACAGGGGTAGATTGTATCTCGGGGAAGGACATAGGCTACTTTCCGCACCGCGGAAATCAAAAAAACAATCCACGCGGACGAAGTCGCGGGCATCATTTAGTAACTAATATAGTGGAATAACAATCAAAATATTATGGAACACCTGTTTTCTGAACTAGTTAGATCTGTGTCTCGGAATAAAGGGCTTTCATATATCATTTCAACCGACTCACTACTGTGCACAAGTCTTATCGGAATCCGAAAGGTGATTCATAGTCCAACATACTTGCCAAGAGCGGATTCACACATCTTTCAACAGGCATGCAGGTTTCCGTACGATAATTTGTTCACCTACCACCACCACCACTACAGCCCATTAACGTCCCACTGCTGGGCACAGGCCTCTACTCTTACAGGAGTGAGGAAATTAGAGCTTAAACCCACCACACTGCTCCAGTGCGGGTTGGTGGGCTTTAACGACTATTATCATGTTAGTGATAATAACTGGGCTTAACGTGCTCTGCGAGGCACGGGGGACAATCACCACCAACTTCCTAACTCCGGGCGAGTACAGAGAATTTCTAGTTAGAAAAATCCAATACCTGCTTAATTATGGCCCGACCCGGGACTCGAACCTGAGACCTCGTCGGCCGCAGTCGAACATGCTAACCACTAGACCACCATTATTGCATAATATGATAATTAATTGCTTAAAACTCACATTTCGGAAAGATTGCAGTAAGAACCTGGGAATTGAACCCTGATATCTATCCAAGGAGGCCAAAGTTTTAACTACTAGGATACGAGTAGGGTATCGCCAATACATAACCAATACAAATTTACCTCCAAATAATCCTGTGCACTGAACAAATCGTTTTCTTTGAACTTCGATATATTGTTTATCTGGAATATGGCTTTGATGACGCAAAACCATCCGACCACTGCATTGTCTTCTTGCGCTGTCGGCCATAGCTTCTCTGTTGAAAAATTTTTAAAAGGTACAGAACTTTCGGTTTTATTTTTGAAATAAGGTCTCGATAACACCCTACAAAAAAAAACTTTGTGTGTCAGACCAACCTTTTTATCTGACAGGCAAAATGTTTATCATTCAGTTTTTTTATATTATAATTTTTTAGGTTTAGGTTAAAGTAAAATTACATATCGGTCAAACAGTCTCCCAAGAATGTAAGTATATTAAGCACCCTGCATTGGTACTCAATAATAGAAAAATATATATATATAGACACACAATAGGGGACAAGAAAAAGAACCAGTAAGCTTTTATAACTTTTACCACATAAATTAAACAGTAAATACTATTCAATTAAAAAATAAATAAAATAGTCATTTCAACTTACCATAAACTCTTGCCAATACGTTAGTCAGTAAGGGTTCCCTGTGCGAACACAGATGTGCTACACAGTTCGCGATACCCCTCCTAACAGCAGGCTCTGAACACTCAACGTGCACTAAGAGAGCCTTTGATAGTTCTGAAAAATGAAAAATACAGATCTTAGATAATTCATTCCACGAATGTGTGCTATACTATATTTTATTTCATGTGTAAATACAGTGCACTAGCTGATGCCCGCGACTTCGTCCGCGTGGAATATTTTTTTTAATTACAGCGGGTGTGTCATTCTCCAAGTCTTCAACTATACCCATGCAAAAAATGCACGTCGATCCGTTGCTTCGTTGCAGCGTGATTGAAGAATAGACCAAACAAACAAACACACTTTCGCATTTATAATATTAGTATGATGTGTTCATTCAGGGTATAAGTTATCTCTATTTCTATAGGTGGTGGGAAGGAGTAACAAAAATCTAAACATACACACTTACAAACATCCAAACTATCACATTCATGAAATAAATAATTTGAAACTAGCAGACTTGCCCGCGACTTCGTCCGCGTGAAATAAGTTTTTTCAATTCCCACAGGAACTCAGTTTTTCACAGATACTCAAAAATAATGTGGCTTTCTATTGGTACCAGAATTTTCAAAATTGGTTCAGTAAATCCAGAGATTACCCCCTACAACGTCACAAATTCACAAACTTTACCTCTTAATAATATTAGTGTAGACAAGCTGATGCCCGCCACTTCGTCCGTGTGGATTGAAGTTTTGGTTCCCATGGGAACTCTTTAAATTTTCCTCTTTAATAGCCTATGAGCTATTCCAGACTATGATTTATCCCTGTGATGTATGATTTAACATCCAGATCTGTTCAGCCGTTCTGGCGTGATTGAGTTTCATTCAAACTTCGTATATTATACGAAATTTTTTTCATCATGCTGTGCCTGAAAATAGGTATCTAACTATCTACCTAACCAATGCCTACCCTAGCTCACACACACACACAGACACACTTACTTTACATTTATCACTGATTTACAATTATTGTCTAAGACAATTTACGTTTCTGTTATTTGGTGTTATATTATATTATGTAGATATAAGTTGTATTGTTGCTACCTATCTATAAAGTTAAACATATACCTATGTCAATTGGTCCGAAGATATCTGGCAAAATATATATCATTAACACTCACACATGTCAAGCTAAATAGCAAATCAGTCGGCAGTAAACTAGTAACGAAGATTCTCGAAGAGTGTCCTATCATTGAAGAGTGAACCTTAAGTTTAGTGTACAATTATCAAATAAAATAAAATATATATATATTTTTTATTATTTGATAATTGTAAATCAGTAATAAAGGTTTTTTATTGTACAGAATTTAGAAGCAATACCCCTCCGGATAAAGAAATGTTAAGGTCCTAAGGTTTAAGATGAAAAAAACAGAATCCTTGAAAATTCTTAAAAAAGTTTCAATAAAAATCCATACCAGATATCTCTTCATCAGTTGTATACTCAGCCAAAGCTGTCAGCAGCCGAGGCAAATTGTGATCTAATGCTTCCACAATAAGTTGAATTTCATCTGTCTGTCGTACAATTTGACTGAGCTTTGGGAACAGTGTTTGTGCCTGGGAACGGATTTTGCCAACACCTGGCCGAAGCCAACAGTCTCCAATACAAATACGTGAGAGGGTAGCCCTGATCCATCTAGAGTAACAAACAGGTTAGATAATAAAATAAACCATTTAGGTTTTGTTTGGTAAATTAATCACATTAAGAATAGGGAAGTTTTTTAAAATTATATATATTAAATTAATATTAAGTAATTATGTAGTAAGAGAGTAATTGTCAACTGACAATAAAAATATAAGTGCTGTGTGTTTATTTAACACCTTTATTATTTTGTTAAGTCTTATATCTGTTAGAAGTACTTTACTTTTGCTAGTTTTATTTCACAATAGTTCATGTTTCTTATAAAAAAAGCAAAAATAAATCCTTGTGTCCAGCAATGCCATATTTGTTAACCAAGCTAACAATAAAAGAAATAACCAGCTAAGTACTTACATTAACAATATATGTTCTTTAACTCAATAATTAGAGTCTGTTTAAGTAATAAGTCAGTGTACATGGGTAAATTAACAGTAACTCAAAAAGCTTACAGCAACTCTGTGAAAGCATCATCGATGAATCAAACAAATATGAGAAACAGTCCAACTCTTCAAAAGTACTTGACAGCAATTATTAGTGTACTTAGTCAGTATGCGATTTTAATTTTTTTCCATAATTTTTATGTTAACTGACTTATTGAACAGACTATACAGCACAGTCAATTTTCTTTATTTTCTGAAAGTGGCAGCCCTATATTAAATCCTATGATTTAAAAAAATAATAATTACCTAGCATTTTTGTTAACATCAATCTGATTCTGCAGAATAATATTAGTTTTGTAGGAGTGGAAGGCAAAACCTCCCGCCACTGCTCTGTTCAGTGCCTCATCTCCTAGCAGGCGCACCTCTGCCTGAAATAATATACATAACTTACTAGCTGATGCCCGTGACTTCATCCGCATGGTTTACGTTTTTTTGAACTCCTAAATTATCCGGGATAAAAAGTAGCCTATGTCACTCTCCAGGTCCTCGACTATACCCATACAAAAATCAATCGATCCGTTGCTCCCATGTGGCGTGATTGAAGGACAAACCAACAAACCAACACAATTTCGCATTTATATTATTAGTATGATTGTAAGGTTTTTTTTATTAATGCACTAGCAACCTACTAAACTGGTTAAACTTACGAGCCACAAACTGCAAAGGAAATGGGCATAAAATCCTAGATTCAGTCAACTAGTTAAGGGGCCTTATACAATCAGGCCGCAGCCAACTTTAGGTATATAACTCGCCACACTACAGCATATATCTGTACGCATATATAGCACTACGCTCTACGCTCGATTTTATAGCCAACTAATCAATTTTGTAACTTGAAATATTGGATTATTTATTTACTACATAATATCTATGCCTCCGCGCCACATTATTATAGTAAATACTAGCAGACGCACCCCTGCTTCGCTTGGGTGAAATTTTTAAAAATTCCTTGGGGGTGGAATTTCCAAAAATCCTGAAACACGTGTTTCTTAATTCCCTATAGTAAAAATCTGGTAACAAATTTTAAAAAGCTAGCGCCATTTTGAAATTCTCTGTTATTGTACCGATTTCGTTCAAAATCGATATATGAGGATCCCTAAGATCACAGGCAGGAAACTGTTACCAAAATTTAAAAAAATCAGCGCCATTATGAAATTCTTTGTTATTGAACCGATTTCGTTCAAAATCGATATCTGAGGATCCCTGGGATCACAAAACAGGAAATTGGTACCAAACTTTAAAAAAGTCAGCGCCATTTTGAAATTCTCTGTTATTGTACCGATTTCGTTCAAAATCGATATCTGAGGATCACCAAATAGGAAACTGTTACCAAACTTTAAAAAGTCACCGCCATTTTGAAATTCTTTGTTATTGTACCGATTTCGTTCAAAATCGATATCTGAGGATCCCGAGGAACACAAAACAGGAAACTGTTACCAAAATTTTAAAAAATCAGCGCCATTTTGAAATTCTTTGTTATTGAACCGATTTCGTTCAAAATCGATATCTGAGGATTCCTAGGATCACAAAACAGGAAACTGTTACCAACATTTTAAAAAATCAGCGCCATTTTGAAATTCTTTGCTATTGAACCGATTTCGTTCAAAATCGATATCTGACGATCCCTAAGATCACAAGACACGAAACTGTTACCAAAATTTAAAAAAATCAGCGCCATTTTGAAATTCTTTGTTATTGAACCGATTTCGTTCAAAATCGATATCTGAGGATCACCAAATAGGAAACTGTTACCAAACTTTAAAAAGTCACCGCCATTTTGAAATTCTTTGTTATTGTACCGATTTCGTTCAAAATCGATATCTGAGGATCCCGAGGAACACAAAACAGGAAACTGTTACCAAAATTTTAAAAAATCAGCGCCATTTTGAAATTCTTTGTTATTGAACCGATTTCGTTCAAAATCGATATCTGAGGATTCCTAGGATCACAAAACAGGAAACTGTTACCAAAATTTTAAAAAATCACCGCCATCTTGAAATTCTTTGTCGTTGTACCGATTTCGTTCAAAATCGATATCTGGGGTTCCCTGGGATCACAAAATAGGAAACTTTTACCAGAATTTTAAAAAAGTCAGCGCCATGTTGAAATTTTCTGTTATTGTACCAATTTCGTTCAAAATCGATATCTGACGATCCCTGGGATCACAAAACAGGAAACTGTAACCAAAATTTAAAAAAATCAGTGCCATCTTGAAATTCTTTGTTATTGCACCGATTTCGTTCAAAATCAATATCTGACGATCTCTGGGATCACAAAACAGGAAACTGTTACCAAAATTTTAAAAAATCAGCGCCATCTTGAAATTCTTTGTTATTGCACCGATTTCGTTCAAAATCGATATCTGACGATCCCTGGGATTACAAAACAGGAAACTGGTACGAAAATTTAAAAAAATCAGTGCCATCTTGAAATTCTTTATTATTGCACCGATTTCGTTCAAAATCGATATCTGACGATCCCTGGGATCACAAAACAGGAAACTGTTACCAAAATTTATAAAAATCAGCGCCATCTTGAAATTCTTTGTTATTGCACCGATTTCGTTCAAAATCGATATCTGACGATCCCTGGGATCACAAAACAGGAAACTGTTGCCAAAATTTAAAAAAATCAGCGCCATTTTGAAATTCTTTGTTATTGCACCGATTTCGTTCAAAATCGATATCTGACGATCCCTGGGATCACAAAACAGGAAACTGTTACCAAAATTTAAAAAAATCAGCGCCATCTTGAAATTATTTGTTATTGCACCGATTTCGTTCAAAATCGATATTTGGGGTTCCTTAGGAATCGGTGCAATAACAAAGAATTTCAAGATGGCGCTGATTTTTTTAAATTTTGGTAACAGTTTCCTGTTTTGTGATCCCAGGGATCGTCAGATATCGATTTTGAACGAAATCGGTGCAATAATAAAGAATTTCAAGATGGCACTGATTTTTTTAAATTTTCGTACCAGTTTCTTGTTTTGTAATCCCAGGGATCGTCAGATATCGATTTTGAACGAAATCGGTGCAATAACAAAGAATTTCAAGATGGCGCTGATTTTTTAAAATTTTGGTAACAGTTTCCTGTTTTGTGATCCCAGAGATCGTCAGATATTGATTTTGAACGAAATCGGTGCAATAACAAAGAATTTCAAGATGGCACTGATTTTTTTAAATTTTGGTTACAGTTTCCTGTTTTGTGATCCCAGGGATCGTCAGATATCGATTTTGAACGAAATTGGTACAATAACAGAGAATTTCAACATGGCGCTGACTTTTTTAAAATTCTGGTAAAAGTTTCCTATTTTGTGATCCCAGGGAACCCCAGATATCGATTTTGAACGAAATCGGTACAATGACAAAGAATTTCAAGATGGCGGTGATTTTTTAAAATTTTGGTAACAGTTTCCTGTTTTGTGATCCCAGGGATCGTCAGATATCGAATTTGAACGAAATTGGTGCAATAACAAAGAATTTCAAAATGGCGCTGATTTTTTAAAATTTTGGTAACAGTTTCCTGTTTTGCGATTCCAGGGATCGTCAGATATCGATTTTGAACGAAATCGGTACAATAACAGAGAATTTCAACATGGCGCTGACTTTTTTAAAATTCTGGTAAAAGTTTCCTATTTTGTGATCCCAGGGAACCCCAGATATCGAGTTTGAACGAAATCGGTACAATAACAAAGAATTTCAAGATGGCGCTGATTTTTTAAAATTTTGGTAACAGTTTCCTGTTTTGTGATCCCAGGGATCGTCAGATATCGATTTTGAACGAAATCGGTGCAATAACAAAGAATTTCAAGATGGCGCTGATTTTTTTTAAATTTTGGTAATAGTTTCCTGTTTTGTGATCCCAGGGATCGTCAGATATCGATTTTGAACGACATCGGTACAATAACAGAGAATTTCAAAATGGCGCTGATATTTTAAAAATTTTGGTAACAGTTTCCTGTTTTGCGATCCCAGGGAACCCCAGATATCTATTTTGAACGAAATCGGTACAATGACAAAGAATTTCAAGATGGCGCTGATTTTTTAAAATTTTGGTAACAGTTTCCTGTTTTGTGATCCCAGGGATCGTCAGATATCGATTTTGAACGAAATTGGTGCAATAACAAAGAAATTCAAAATGGCGCTGATTTTTTAAAATTTTGGTAACAGTTTCCTGTTTTGCGATTCCAGGGATCGTCAGATATCGATTTTGAACGAAATCGGTACAATAACAGAGAATTTCAACATTGCGCTGACATTTTTAAAATTCTGGTAAAAGTTTCCTATTTTGTGATCCCAGGGAACCCCAGATATCGATTTGAACGAAATCAGTACAATAACAAAGAATTTCAAGATAGCGCTGATTTTTTAAAATTTTGGTAACAGTTTCCTGTTTTGTGATCCCAGGGATCGTCAGATATCGATTTTGAACGAAATCGGTGCAATAACAAAGAATTTCAAGATGGCGCTGATTTTTTTGAATTTTGGTAACAGTTTCCTGTTTTGTGATCCCAGGGATCGTCAGATATCGATTTTGAACGAAATCGGTGCAATAACAAAGAATTTCAAGATGGCGCTGATTTTTTAAAATTTTGGTATCAGTTTCCTGTTTTGTGATCCCAGGGATCGTCAGATATCGATTTTGAACGACATCGGTACAATAACAAAGAATTTCAAAATGGCGCTGATATTTTAAAAATTTTGGTAACAGTTTCCTGTTTTGCGATCCCAGGGATCGTCAGATATCGATTTTGAACGAAATCGGTACAATAACAGAGAATTTCAACATGGCGCTGACTTTTTTAAAATTCTGGTAAAAGTTTCCTATTTTGTGATCCCAGGGAACCCCAGATATCGATTTTGAACGAAATCGGTACAATAACAAAGAATTTCAAAATGGTGCTGACTTTTTTTAAATTTTGGGTAAAGTTTTCAGTTCAGTGATCCCAGGGAACACCAGATATCGATTTTGAACGAAATCAGGACGATAAAAAAGAATTTCAAAATGGCGCTTACCGTACTAAAATTATTGTGAAAAAGTTTGGTTAGTAGGATTGTTCTTCAATCACGCCGTAACAGACTAACGTATTGACCAAATTTTTTTGCATAGGTATAGTTGGCTATAATAATAATTGAGTGTAGTTATGGGCTCTGGAGTGTCATAGACTTCAATTAATACATTCATACATACATCCAACATACATACACACTCACCCACACACACACAAACACGCACGCACGCACACACACATATACATACATAGACTCCTAATCTCGTACCCTTTCCTTTTGGCTTTGCCGTAATCGGGTAAAAAAAAAAGGGTAATTGAGAACTTTCTTCTTTGTGTCGGATAACAATATCAAGTTTTATCAAGCGCAGTATACAACACGGTGTTAAATTTGTCGTAATAAATTTCATGCAAAAAAGCGATACACCCACCCGTTCACGAGCGCATCTCAGCGCGTACTGAGCGCCAAACGCCAAGCGGCCGGCTTCTTTCCATAGAAAAATGTATGAAGAATTTTTTGTGTGACACATAAATGACAAAGTATTTATTTGTATGTTTAATGTTCCAGCATTTGGGTAGAGGACTATATAAGCCCCACTCTTTTGTGATTTTCAAGTTAAAATATGTAGCCGATCTAGCTTTGTGGGTTCCTATCCAGACCCCATTTTTCGTCATTTTCAGCAGTTCTTGCGTTCGTAGAAACGTATTTATTCCGAAAATTTGTATGGGAGTGTGCATTTTTATGAGGTCTAACTAGAGATGAATACATTACCTTTAATTTAATACCATATTATCCCAACAGCTGTTATTCCATTTATCTATAAATGGTACTTGAATAAGTATGAAATCCGTATAAGGACCCTTAAGATTCAGACCCAATCACCCACGCAAATGGCCAAATTATTTCATTGAGTTTTGTAGTAAGTGAGTAAGAGAGTAATGTTATTTATACTTATGCCGTTAAAGTGTAAGCTTTTTGGAAATAAAATTGAAACTGAAACCACCTGGGGCTTCACTCTATTGTTTATATATAGGAATTCAAAATATCCACCCATATTTTACATTAAAACATTATAATTAAATATACTAGAAATAAAATACTAACATAGTTTTAAGATTGTATTGTACTAACAACCATGGGCCTCTGTTGCCTTAATAAAGAAAGTTATTTTTATTTATTATTTCAATACTTATAAAGGGAACATCTGCAAAATTTCTGGTTTCACTTTCTAGGTCCAAGGGATTGGACTGGGCATTGATAAATCAGTCAGTGAGTTGACAGGACTTTTTTATAATCTTTATATACCAAGACCTGCTCAAATTTAGAAAATATTTAATTCACATTCAAAATTCAAGCATAGAAACATAGACATAGTACAAGGATGATTTAAAAAACCTTTCTTTTATGTATCTGGTTCCGATTCTATTCAACCAAAAGCAATATAAAAGTTTGCCTGACAATCAGGCAAGTAGTTGCTTTGTAATCACTATAGCAAAGCATGATGGCAAGCACATCACATAAAAATACACTATTACACTTAAAATTTTATTATTCTTATGGTTTGTATTAGTATTAAACTTTCCACTCAATCAACTCTATTTCAACATGATTGGAATTACAGTTAGTAACTAAGTACACAACTGAGTACTTACACTTTCATTGCTGGCTAAAGCCAATAATGTCGGTATAGCAGAGTGTAGTAAATTTGCATAATGTCTGGCACAGTTTTGCCGACTGCCCAGCGCTCCCAAACAGCGGCCCAACGTCCCAGCTGCAGCTTGAAGCTCATGACCTCTGCAAAAACAATTCAGTCAGAAAAAGAACCACCAAAACAACACTGCCAGCGACCGTAAAACCGTACTCACTTTGCCAGCCCTTCACTGTTTTTCAAGTACTCTAACGCTTTTTCCGCCTTTTCCAACACGTTCATGGCTGTTTATTCATCAGCCAAGGCACGGAAAAGTTGGTATGCTCATAGTTATGAAAATTCGTCGGCAAACAATCGGGAATTCGGGATTTCCGCAGCGCAAAAACGCAATAAACAAATTGAAAAATCAATCACCAGAGACAAGTAACCAGAGACAAGTAACATATAGGATACAAGTAACCTTTAGGATAATCAATCACTCAAACTTTTGTTGACGACTGACGTTTACATTTTGTAATACCAGTGCAAAAACAAAGTCCCCGAAAAAGACGATAAATTGAGAATTTATGAAAACACCCCGATTTGTGATTAAATAATACAATTTATTTACAGGTACAAAAATTAGCGCGATTTTTTTCCCTCGACTTATGTTTTGCGTCCGGATTTCAGCTATTTCGCACTGCGAATGCGTTAAGCGTCATCTCTCCGTACAGCACAAATTATCCATGCGGCGTGAAACCAGCGATTATATTTTTACGCAAATTTTATTCGCAAGGACTACGACCTTTAAATGATTTCTGACGTTACAGAATTGCAAAAAAAACATTCACGTGAATATTTTTCGCAGTGCGAACACAGTCTTAATAAATAGTTTTAGTCCTTTATTCTTGTAGAATATTCTGTATCTAACAAAAAACATTCACGTGAATATTTTTCGCAGTGCGAACACAGTCTTAATAAATAGTTTTAGTCCTTTATTCTTGTAGAATATTCTGTATCTAACTACTTAATTGCATTGCAAATGCCAACCATTGCTGGCAATTTATTAATTGCAACCATGCTGATGACCGACTGCGCAGTCCATGACGTACGGACCCAATAATCTGTGTAATTGAAGATTTTTGCTAGTAGTTCAGAAGAAATCATTAGCATAGGTTTCACGTTTGCGGCTACGAACATAAATTGCAGTTGCTCTATGTTCTAAAAAAAATTGTGCATTTGGGCATATCCTACTTTTTTTATTTTCCCCCTTTTTGCACTCTAAGATTTTATTGACCGAGCGAAGCGAAAGTTTCTGAGTCTACTTGAGTAAATTAACACTTGTCCATCCGTGCACGTTGGCGCTTGCTTTTAAATTTACCCCAATTTCGACGAAATAATGATTTTCGACTTACACTTTTTATCTTACATATCAAAACTTTTTATATATGTCACCGTAAAATTGGAAAAACCGTTAGATTATAATCTAACTCGCGAAATTCTAAACTGTCGAATGATTAGAATTTAACGCATTATTTTCCGATAAATAAGTAATTTTTAAAGTTTTTAAGTAAACGTAAATAAAACGAATATTTCAAAAATTGACACTCAGAACATTGAACAGTTTACAATCTTTCGACAGTTTAGAATTTCGCGAGTTAGATTATAATCTAACGGTTCTTATAATCTTACGGTGACTTAAACAAAGATGTTACTCCTTATCTTCTACTCTCCATACATTTAGAGAACTGATTTATAGAGATAGACGATGGAAGTGACGTAAATATCGACTATATAGTTGATGCCCGTGACTTTGTCCACGTGAAATAAGTTTTTTTAATTTTAACGGGGACTCCTTAATTTTCCGGAATAAAAAGTAGTCTATGTCACGTCAATCCACTGTTCTGTTGCAGAGCGATTGATGGACAACCCAACAAACCAATAGACCAACAAACAAACACACTTTCGCATATTTATAACATAATTAAGATATCATCATTTAAAAGTATATTATTTAGTCGAAGGTTTTTTAAAAACGTTTCTTGTGCATTTGAAAACTTATATTAGACAACTGATCCTTGATAAATAATATAGCAATTTTGTTATTCACTATAGAACACACGATGGCGGAGCATGAGGCAAAGTATTAAGTAGAGCAGACTTTACTGCCACCATAATAAAATGTAAAACGTAATGTGATGATGTGTACAGTGCGAATGGGAAGTAGTGTGTAGAAAATCTTTGATTATTTAAGTTTAATAATCAAAGGTAGAAAATAGTGTTTTTTTAATCTACATTTTTAACTGAGCTTTGGAGTTTGTTGTGTTTGTTTGAGCTTGTTTGCCGTGGAGACCCTTGGGCCATGGAGTCTTAGTGGCAAAAATTTTTTGCGAGATATTTCACCGCGGTTAATTGCCTCATCTGGTGACAGAAGAAAAAAAACTGAGCTTCAATTTTTATACAACTTGACATTTTCGTGAAAAATTAAAAAAAAAAACTTAAATTTTGACCTTTGACCTTTAAGTTTTTTAGTACACATGGGATCGATGGGGACTTTTGCTACTTTATTTCTATTAGCGTACCCAAGGTCTCTAGTAAAATTCAGCTCTATCGGAGTTTTTGTTATTTGATCACTATTTACGTCTAATTTGACGGGACTATTGTTCTCGTCAAAAGAACTATGATACGTAATACGTTACTGGTGAATATTGTGAAAAAGACAACTCAGATTTTTTATCATTATCCAACATCATCAATAATATATAAGTATTTGCAGTTTGCAGCAATTTCGATTTACCTTGCAGATTGCAATGTAAATTACTAATCGATATTTTTGTTTCGATTAAATACATATTCGTTGAACTGCGTTGGCCCGTTGACCGATAGTCGCATCCCTATGCTGATAAGATTACAAAATGACAATGTCATGTCATACATATTTTTCTTGTCAAGTTCGAATTATACAATCTGCTGGGCGACCGCGTATCTCTGACAGCTACAGTGTAACTACCGCAATCACCTCTGATTGGATAACACTCTTCCACTATTGGTCAAAATCCATTGACGCAGCAAGAATACCATAAATTCAGCCAATCACAACAATTGATACTGTAACAATGATTGATGCAGAAGATACGCGGTCGCCCTGCTGCGATAAAACGAACATTATTTCATAGATAAATTCATTGAACTTGATCTGAGAATTGAACCATGTCCGATGATAAAAGTGATGAAGTGGACATTATGTATGGACTCAAAACTGTTCTAGCACAAATCGAAGGGGCTGTAGCCAGAAGAAGTAAGGTTAGTATGATAACAACGATAAACAATCTGATAATTAATATTCCAAGTTGGTTTACCCGACACTCCAATAGGAAATAACCCGCTTCTGGTAACCTCTGCTTACTCCTTTTTCGAGTTAAAGATATCCCGATGTAGCCCACATAGCATAGATACCTCAAGTGGGTAATTATCAAATCTGTTGCTCGGAAAATCGAAGTTTCCCTGGGATTTGTAAAACATAACACCATGCATGAATTGCTCATCATCTTGTACTATTAGAAATTGTAATTGATTTTAATTATTGCCATTTACCAACTTTTTTACAGGATCTCCCACAAATCCCACCAAAATTAGTAGCTGTATCAAAAATCAAACCTGTACCGTTAATAATACAAGCTTATGAAGCTGGACAGCGGCACTTTGGAGAGAACTATGTTAATGAATTAGTTGAAAAGGCTCACGATCCAGAGATTCTCGAGAAATGTACAGATATAAAGTGGCATTTTATTGGGCACTTGCAAAGTAATAAAGTTAATAAGTGTCTTGGAGTGCCAAGGTTATATGTTGTGGAGACAGTGGATTCAGAGAAGCTGGCGGATAATCTAAATAAACAATGGGCAAAGGCTAGAAACGAGGAGGAAACGTTGAATGTCATGGTGCAGGTCAATACTAGTGGAGAAGAAGGTATTACTTTTCAGTTCTTTACATTGTTTTTATTTAATATAACAGTTAAAATTACCATCCATTCTATTAATGCAATCTAGTCCAATCTCTATTCAAGAGCATAGTGCCCACTCGATTAACTTGATTATGGTATTGCCAAATGCCAGCCCTTGATTCTAACCTGTTGAAGATGGTGTATAATGTAGTAATAAGCAGAAATCTCACCAAATTAGGGGAGATAATGAGTGCCAAAAAATATTTAAATATTTTTTGCCACTCAATGAGTGCCACGAGTGAAAACTTGAATTTAACTTTTAGATACTGGAAAATACCAGACCTATTTTTTCCAATTTGTTAACTTTTTGAGTTCTTTAGTCAAAGCTGAGAATTCAAAAAGGAATAGATTATAATAAACTTTCAATGACTACTTCTTAATTTTGATTAACTTTGTGATTAAATGTGTAATATTTATTTTATCTTTTTTTGCAGCTAAAAATGGAATAGAGCCATTGCAAGCCTCAAACCTTGTAGAATATGTTATTAAAAAATGTCCAAACCTAAACTTCCAAGGCTTAATGACAATTGGTCAATATGATTATGACACATCTCTGGGCCCAAATCCAGACTTCTTATTACTGGCCAAATGTAGACAAGAAGTTTGTGAAAAACTAAACTTAGATATAAATAAAGTTGAACTGTCTATGGGAATGTCAACAGATTTTGAACATGCTGTAAGTTGTTCTTCCTTTAATCCATACTTTTATTATTGAAATACTATAATTATGAAAGTTTATCTGTTTGGCTGCTACATCTTCACAGCCTATCTTTTCAACCAATTTTGATGAATTTTGGTGATGTTGCATCCCAAGGAAGGACATAGGTTACTTATGATCCCAGAAAATTGAGAAGTTCCTTTGGGAAAAAAAATCTTAATCCACGATAACGAATTCGCCGTTATCATCTAGTATTATAAATGTGAAAGTGTTTTCTGTCTGTTACCTTTTCACTGCCCATCTGTTTAACCGATTTTGATGGACAAGCTTTAGCTGGAGATGTAGACTATTTTTGTCATGAAAAATCAAAGAGTTTCAACAAGATTTCAAAAAATCTAAATCTTCGTAATTGAATTCATCATCTAGCTTAGTAATAGATTACTAACACTCTTTGACATTCTTTTTAGATTGAACTAGGAGCTACAACTGTTCGAGTGGGTTCTAAAATCTTTGGAGTCAGACCACCGAAGGACAAGTAATTGAACAATTATTTCTGTATGAAAAGGATGTATAATTTAATAAAAATATTGCATAGGGTATATTAATTTGTTACTTGATAAAATAGATATAAGGCATGTTGTTTATATAATTTAGCAGCACAATATTTACAAAGAAAATAATTGCATTGTGTTTTATTTTGATCTCAACTCTCTGAACCCATAGGAATCCTTTGTTACGAGGATAAAATATTATAGTAGCTTACTTTATATTACTCCTTACACATATCTTACGAAAATCAAGCATAGAGTCATTGTTCAAAATCACAGACGAAAATGAGGAACTTTCCAGCCTATGTTCCTCAGAAAAAGACATACGTACATGACGCATAAATACAACCTAAGGATATATAAGAAGAGTGCAATGAGGTGATAAGCACCGACCAGAAAAAAGGTGATAGGTACCTTAGTCTAATACTGTATAGCTTGGTGCCTGACAAAGGTTAACAAATAAAACTAAGGCCAGTCTCTCACTACTTCGTTTTGCGATACGGTTGCGTGATTTCTTTGAATACATTTAATTTTGTTTGCTTCGCATCAAATTTGACTCCGATTACCACTGTTAGTGAAGACCGTTTCCAACATAGATAATACACTATATCGGTTTCCAAATTGTCTTGCAATGAACAAGACCTGGAACAAGACTAAATCACTACCTAAATGCTTGCAATGAAAGGTTTTAAATAATATATTAGTAAATAAATTAGAAAAATATGGCATAAGAGGAGTGGCATTGGATTGGGTAAAAAGCTACTTACATAACAGAAAACAATGCGTTGAGGTTTCTCGAATAGATAACAAATGTGAAACAAAAACATATAAATCTAACTTTCAATATAACAAGGCAGGTGTACCTCAAGGCAGTGTCCTGGGCCCCCTATTGTTTCTACTCTATATAAACGACTTGCCTCAAATAACCAACTATAAATGTATATTATTTGCAGATGACATATCCATTGCGATTCCTAATGATAAACAGAAAAATGACTTTGATAATGAAATAAATTTAACAGTAAACAAAATCGTCAACTGGCTCCAAATTAAATTGCAAATAAATGTAACGAAAACAAAATATGTACAGTTCTCAAATCATCAAACAAAAAACAAAATTCTAGAATTAAACTACCAAGGTAAAAAACTCCAACATTGTTCTGAGGTAAACTTCTTAGGATTGATCCTAGATCAGCATTGTTCATGGAAACCTCACATCTTACACACATGCACACGAGTAAATAGGTTTGCATTTGCTTTAAGGCAGTTAAGACAGACAGTAGGTGAAAACTCCGCCCTTATAGCATACCATGCTTACGTTGGTTCATTATTGAGGTACGGACTAGTAGTATGGGGCTGTTCCACACATCTAAAAATACTTTTTATAGCACAGAAAAAATGCAGAGCTGTATGTGGAGCAGGACCCCTCCAATCGTGTAAACCATTATATAAAGGTCGAAAGCTACTAGGTAACATTACCATGTCTATATATTTCAGAAGTAGGAATTTTCGTGAAAAAGAATCCGCAACTTTTTGAAAATTTAGAAGTCAAAAGCAAGGTTCTACTTAGATTTCTTTAGATCCCACAAAAAAAGGAATGCCAGGATGTAGAAGTGCCATTCTAGTAAACAACTGCGCAGTAAAATCTATTATAGTATACAATAAAATTTCCAAAGCAATTATAGAACTCACTTTCAATCTATTTAAGTCAAGACCAAGGAACATATTTACTACGGGGAGGTCAAGACTAAAAAGGTGGCTTACGGAAAGGTACACAATAGATGAATTTTTAAATTTCAATTATTAAATAGTATAAAAAAAATATGTAAATTTGCATGCCTTATTATAAGGTGAAACATTTATGAAAGAATTTTGAATTTTCATTGCAAGCTTAACTTTATATATTAAAGTTAAAAAAAATGAAAACTTCCTTGTTCTAATTTATGCTGGTATCCTGGTATCCAAATGTCGCGTCCAGGTCTTCTGTCTAAGCAGGAGGAGAAGGAACGTAGGCTGAAAAGTTGCTCATTGTTTTATGGTAAATTAAATTGCTATTGGCAACACCGTGATCCGTTGTGTCACTGTCATTTGTGCTCCAGCTGTCATTTGTTTTGCTGTTTGTGATCGCGTGTATCCTTTTCTTTATGTTACTTGTCTCTGATCGCGTGTGTTGTGCCACGAAAGTTTTGCTTGTGATTTGTGAAATTAATACGCAGGGTGTTTTCTAGTTGAATGAAATTATTGTGTTAATATTTTACATAAAAAAATATTTAATAACAAACCTCGAATCATTCAAGTTTTGTTTCCACAGTGGAGTGAGTGAAAAAATTTTTTTTTACATCCTGTTCGAAGTTCGAAACAAGGCCGTGTCACCTCACTTTTACAACTTAAAAAAATAACAGGTATGTGGGAAGGATGAATACTTTTTGCTATTTGTTTTGTAAATAAACATTAAGCTGAAGACATCCAACTCACTCAAAAGTTATTCGGCTCGGCACCGATTGGTACGTACCTATTACCTAGGCGCTGAATAGAAAACCTTCTCAAAAATCGCATTGATTTACGGACCTCGCAAGTGTTCCCTCAATTAAGGTCCATATGATTATTGAAAACTTGGATTCACTGTCAATGTGACTCAACCCTTAAATTTTGAACATGTTACGGCTACTGCTACAAGAAGCTTTAATAGTATCTACCTATTCATTTTGATCTGGAAAGAAGCTGAAGCATGAAAAGTTGTTGTGTTCGAAAGAACTCTGCTTGTTTTGATGAAGGGTTCCAATTTGTTGTATTGTGGGATTCTTCTCAGACCAAGGAGTGTTATATGCGTAGATATAAGGATCTCAAGATTAAAAAGGTACTTATTGTAACAGGTAGATAGACAATCAGATATATTTACGCATTTATGATATTAAGTAAGTACTTAACTTGTATGGGTTTACCTAAGTAAATTAACTATTTGATTCTAAGGTTAAAAGATATGCATTTAAGTAAGTATTTAAATTACTTACTGTTTACAGAATTAAAAAAATTACAAATTAAAGATAGTGTTGCAACATTCATTATTGTCAGTTTAAATCTTTTGTGTAAATCTCTCGAAGCGAGACAATGTCTTCATTGCCCCATCTGTGGACTCTCTCACAGTTCTACTCGCAATTGGCCATTAAAAAGATAACATTATGATACTAAGTACCTAATATACTTACACCAATAACTTAGTTATTATGGAAAACTAGATTATACCTCCAACTTCATCTACATGGATTTGGGTTTTAAAATACTGGGGGATTAGTCAGATTCTCTAGGATGAAAATAAGGCTATGTCACTCTCCAGGTCCTCAACTATAACCATTGAAAAGGGCCAGATTATTGTGAGCAAATCACCAAAAAATTATGTTTAAATACTTAGTGGGAGACTAGTTAGTTACCACCTTATTTAATTTAAATAATTAGTCACTTTATAAAACTGTTTCATTTACTTATTCAAAGGATAAAATCCAAACCATCCAAACTTAGGCAACCATACTTAATGTTATAAATGCTAAACTTTGTCTGTCTGTCTGCTATACTTCCATGGCCCATCTGTTGAAATGCTTTTGTTAAAATTTGGTATAGGTTACATCCTGAAGAAAGATGTAGGCTACTTTTTATCCTGGAAATACAGAGTTCCCGAGGGAATTAAAAAACCTTAATTCCGTAATCCACAGGTATCATCTAGTTTTATAATTATAACATTAGTATAGATTATCGTTATAGAATTTGGAATCTATAGTGGCATGGTTATGCTGTATGGACAGATTATAATACAAAACACATTTTTTTTCTACTAAGTAAATTATAATACATTTATAGTTAAGTAATTGCTTAATTTATTAAAATAATCAAAGTATTAATAGTTTACCTTAGAAAGTGAAGAGTGAAATTGCATGTGAGCCTAATTTAAATGAAACATTTATAAAATTAACATCTCGAGTTGAATGTACTTATACTATGAGAGCAATTACTTAATTACTTTAAATAACTACTTAACAAGGTAATATTCAACTTAGGTACTGTATGTGTACACAAGTGAGAGTAACATGAGTTTATCACATTTAGGGCGCTGGTGTTTCATATCTGTGTTTTGGAGAATGCATAGCTATTTAAGAAAATCTGTCAGTCATTCTAATCTTTCTTCGTTCTTGTCTTTTTACCATTGCATTGGATATTGTGAGTAAGAGATAAGCTGGGAGTAGTAATGAACAAACCAGAATCAGAAATGAAGATATCCATAAAAAATATTGATTAACTAATCAACATAACTCTAGATACTCAGTAGGTAGCCAGCGAAGCTGAAGTTGGAATGTAACATGGAATTCATACTAATCTCCTAATATCCATTCTAATATTATATTATACGAAAGTGTGTCTGTCTGTCTGTCTGTCTGTCTGCTACGCTTTTACGGCCCATTTTTTCAACCAATTTGAATGAAATTTGGTTAGGTTAGGTTGTATCCTGGGAAAGGACAGAGGCTACTTTTATCCTGGAAAATTCAAGAGTTCCCGCGGGAATCAAAGAAAATATCTGTTCAATCGATTTAGATTAAATTTGGTACAGGGATATGTTGTATCCAGGCAAAGGATATAAGCCTCTTTTTATCCCGGACAATTCAAGAGTTCTCGCGGGAATAATAAAACCTTAATCCACGCGGACGAAGTCGCGGGCATCATCTAGTATTGAATATTGCTGACTTGATGGGTCACGATCTGCTGGAATCATACCCTCACCACTAATGAACAGACATTGATACTGAGTCGCAATACAGTGGATTGTAGAAATTTTATGTCCAGCTGTTGATGTCCATTTGATTGAGAATTCGACGATATTACATAATCAAATAAAAGCAAGACTTATTGTAGGAACTGATATGTACAAACGCTTAATGAAAGATTGGTTTCGATTGCCAAAACGTTACACGAGATTCTTGCAAATTTACTATTTCAATACCATTACACCATTCAAAATCAAACCATCAGTTTTTATCATCCAAAACTCGTGTTTCATTGAATTCGGTTTCATAATAGTCTTACGTATCCACTCTTTGTTCTACGCTACCATTGTTTGCTATATCAGTTCACTCGTTTTGGACAAAGTTCCCTCATTATATGACGGAAATAAAGGTCTATGATTCATTAACAGCTATCATATTATACCTACTAGGTATATATTAATATTATAAATGCGAAAGGGTGTATGTTGGTTTGTCCTTCAATCAAGCGGCAACAGAGCAACAGATCGACTTGATTTGTTTCATTGGTACTTGCATCATCGTCATGCCGGCGTGTCGGACTTTCTGTCCCATCGGGATATGAGAGTAAAGGAACAGAGAGTGCACTATAACTTTCGCTCTCTGGAGATAGGTCGCCGTGGCCACATCAGTCATGACCTGACCATTACAGAATAGTTGGATCAATTTCTAGCTCTTTATCTTCTAGATAATTTCTAATGTAGGTAGGTATGTGTGATAAAATTGCTAAGTAGAACGACCCAAAGTCACCATAACAATGGATCGGCTCAGATTATTGCCGTGCATAACTCGTTTCTTCACGCTCGTCGAAAGTGTCTTTATTTATAAACGGGTTGTTAAACATCTTGGATTCTTTAAACCATGAGTACATTTGCTACATTTCATTTCAAATATTTCCAAAACATTCAAGCAAAGTTTTCAAGTCAACTGAGCATTCTTATAGTAATTACCTATTAACGTCCGTAGATTTAAAATTTAGGTACTTGTGTAATTGGTTAATTGGGTTTAACTACCTGCCATAATTATTAAAAATCTTGCAAGAAAGTCCGATTGCAGTCAAGTGCTAGCAGTGGCGTAACAGGGTTTGAAGATTAGGGTAGACATTAGTTAGTAAGAAAACCTACAGTCCGTGCACGTGCTCCGAGGAATCGGGGTCTGAAGAAACGACGGCTGTACGCCACCCCCGATCGTCGCTCCTTATTCAGCTCGCTCCCAGCACTAGTTTCGAGCTGGACGCGTGTAATTTTGCGATAGCAGTATTGTTTTGCACTTTAAACAACTCAGGTCATTACTTTAACATTCCATAGGATTCCTCAGAGCTCGCGCCCAGACTATAGGTATATACTCGCTATTTTGATGCGGCATGTGCAGGATTGACGTATTTCCATTTATGTAAGCAGTGCTTTTATGCCTCTATGAATTGCACGACACTGAGTGCTAGCCTTTAAATAAGAAATTGTAATTGTTTATCCGTTTATTATACTTAACTACGTACGTACTTTTCCCAAGAATAGGAAAGGAATAAGGAAAATTAAAAGCCGTCCCAACCCCCAATAGGTATACCTAGTGAAGTTAAAGATGAGCTACAAGAAGAAGAAGATGAGAATTTTTACACCAATTCGTTTTCTTGGTAACCCTATCGAAACACCGATACTTACAGGTCGTAGCCTGGTTAGGTCATATTTTGACAAACAGGACGACAGAGCTACACTACACAGAAAAAAAAATCGGTCGTCTTTATTTTCTATAAAGTTATGGCGATAAGCTAAACATGACAAACAAACAAAAACAGTTACCGTTTTAATAATAATAATAAAAGATATAATGTAATAAAAATATATAATGCAGCTACAAGTGAAAATTACTTAATCACTTCGTTTACCATACTGACCTCAACAATATCATGGAAATTACACGAGGAGAAAACTCGGTAATATCGGCGTTTTGGCGTTTCGGGTGATTGTAATGAATGCCACGCTTCTATTAGATTCGAAAGTACAATTTTCGCCCGACGCAATTCATATTATGATTTCTTTTACGCGATGTACGATGGAATACAATGGCTGGAGGCATGGCATACATGCCTTATGCATATTTATTCGTGACAGATGCTTGCATAATTTCACTTTCCCGCTGTCCTGTTCAATATCCCAGGAGGCTTAGTCGATCCTTAGCTTTTTATAAATTATCATGGGACTTGCATGTGTTTTATACATTAAACTATGTATGTGTTATATTAAACATTAAAGTATGTATGTATAAGTATGTCTCCGTAAAATTACCTACCACTACCTGATTGTTTATGTCGAACCCTAACCTAACCTACAAGAAAGAGACAAGAAAACGTAAATACAATGAATATTTCAAAAATTGACACCCAGAATATGGAACGGTTCACAATCTGTCGACAGTTTACAATTTCGCTAGTTAGATTACAATCTAATGGTTTTTGCATTCTTACGGTGACATATATTGTTACAAAATGGCTCATAATACATATGTCGTCCGGATTTTCTGCTCGAATTCCCAAAAGACTTTCTCGTGTAGGATGATCTTGGACCATTTCTCGTAAGTCTGAACTCAGGAGAAATGGTCCAAGAAAGAAGAGAAATCCCTAATGGGACGTTTGCGAGCATTTACTTGTTTACCCTAACGGGATTATTGCTTTGATTATTTTATTTAACATCCTCTCGAACTCCTATTTGGAATGAAACCAATCCGCAGGGGACGTCTTTCCTGAAGAGAAGAATCGGAATTAATCCCCGACGCAAAACGAGGGGTATAATAAGTATCTGTGTGTCTGTGTGTGGCTTTGTAACTCCTGAACGGATGAACCGATTTAAATTTAGTTTTTAGGGTTCCGTACCTCAAAAGAAAAAAACGGAACCCTTATAGGACTTTGTTATCCGTCCGTCTGTCTGTCAAGACCCTTTTTCTCAGGAACGCATGGAGGTATCAAGCTGAAATTCATATCAAATACTCAGGTCTACTGTCCCTTGGAGCTGTGAAAAAATCAAACTTCTAAGCCAACAAAATCAAAACATGCAGCCGTTTATGCTGCAAATTTTCGACACTCGCAAGGGAATCAAAACCTACAGGGTACTTCCCGTAAACTCAGAATCTTGAAATTTGGTACGAAGCAACGTCTAATAGCACAGATAAAGGAAAAATTGCGAAAAGCATACATTTTTGGTTACATAATATAATATAAATATTTTTAATAATATTAAACTTGCTACTGTTTGTAAGGAACCCTCGGTGCGCTAGTTCGACTCGCACTTGGTTTTTTTTTGTTTGAGAGTTTTCTTGATCGAGAGTGTTCTTAGCTATGATTCAAGAAAATCGGTTCAGTCGTTTGAAGATCATCAGCACTTTTCTTGTTGATAAAATTGGTATCCTGTTACTTCTTTAAGTCAGGAGTTAGGTATTTTAAATTTATACTTGTTCATTAAAAGCTTTGCTTTCCAAATAAACTTACGACTTTCGGCTTTCAGAACTCAGAATTGGTAATTGAGGGTTTGGGCCTAACCTCTCTCTATGTATTTATCTATATCTCTACTAATATTAAAAATGCGAAAGTTACGATGGATGTATGGATGGATGGATGGAATGAAATGAAATGAAATGAAATTTATTTGCTGAATATGATTATGTACACATGTTACAAATTTAAGGCGTCCTTCATATTCTACTATAAATTAGCATGCAAATATGTAATGTAAGTACTCATTAGGAATAGTATTATATCTAAAATCATTCTAATGAGATTATGAAATCTGAACACATGATCATGGATGTTTGTTACTCGTATACGTACGTTAGAACGGCTGAACGGATCGGGATGAAATTTAGCACATAGACTGCTTTTTATCCTGGAAAATTAAAGAGTTCCCGCGGGAACCAAAAACCTCAATGCACGCAGACGAAGTCGCGGGCATCAGCTAGTTAGTATTTATATTGTGAGTAATTGTCACCTTTGAATAGTTGAAGCTGATGACCACAGTTTGAGTTCTTATTATGAAATTATACTTATTTTTTCATTGCGATAACTAGTTACTTAAACCAGTTTTTGTTTCGCGATGTCTGAACAACTATTACAATGTTGTGATTGGAGATGAATGTCATTGATAGTTAAGTAATGTCTCAGGATAAAAAGCTAGGCTCTGTGAATAATGTCCCTGTACTGTTACTTACTGAAATTGATTAAAAAGCTATTCTTTCTTATGCTTGAAAATAGATTTACATTAACTAAGTAACTATTACATTAAGTAACTACTTACTATTCATCAGGAGTTATAAGGTATACATTACTAAAGTTAGCCAGAAGAAAGTTACTTAGGTACTTTAAATTATTATGTAGAACTTAAAATAAATTTTGCTTTTGCTATGACAGCTTTTCCGTAAATAAACCACCATGTAACCACGCAGATCACTGATAATTTTATTTTTGAAGTAGGTAAAACTTCTTTAGAATCGTTGTGATTTGAAAATTCAACGAAACTAAAAACCGACACCAAAAAGAGACAAACATATTATATAGGATTTAACCTGCGAGAGAATATGATAGAATACAAGTTATATTTATCTCATTCTCTCGTAAGCTACTTTTCTGAAGTTTCACTTCTTCCGTTGTGAATTGCACACACACACAATTTTTTTTTGTTTTATCAAGGGAAAAAAATTATTTGATACTAGATAATAAAATATTACATTGATAGAATGGTAAAATGCGTTGACCACGCATTCTACCATCAATTAAGATTTATGATCCACAGGTTTACGGTTAGGTAACAGTTAAAAATTATCGGTACGGTTCAATTTTACACCGCTCGTTTGTTTCTGCTTAGCTCCGTTACCTACATATGAGTAAAGCACTTAATCAATGGCCGTGACCATGTACTTATACTGACGTAGTGATTTATAAACTTTTTAAAACATTGACTCGCGGTAATTATTTAAGTTTTAAAGGTTAGTCTAGTTTAGTTTTAGTCAGGTAAAAACACTAATGGCTGACACTGAACTAAAGGATGACACTTTCGAACAAAAGCTCTTAAAATAAGAGTAATATTAATCGTATCAAAAGATGAATTGAACTAAAAGATATATAATTACTTACTTATGAAGTTAATTCTTTTTTTGATCAGTAACTAACTTCGGAGTGAAGAGAAAATTTCACACTTTCTTGTTTTAGTTACAGAACTGGTTTCTGCTGCACTCTTACGCATTCATTTGTTGTTAATGATCCTTCTTGCAAGATTGGTCACTCCAGTCATCCAAGCTCACTCCGGGAGCTCACTAATACCGTCTAGGGTTCTTTATGTGAGGCTGGTCAATACGATAAGATCACTCTAGCAACGCGCACCTTTGTGAAAGTTCTGCACAGATCTGTCAGTGGCGTATGGAAAATGGGGTTCTTTTACGAGTCAGCATCTTCTAGACTTTTGTAACACTCCGAATGGGACACACATAAAGCATTTATTATAACTATACTATGAAAGAACGTTTGTTTGCAAATTGCCGGTAATAACTGAATAATGCTTTCCCAAACCATAATATTTTACGAGGAGAGTTAACGGTTATCGTCAGTATTTAACCTCGTGTTGCGTAACCGTGTGGTTTGTAGTAGATTTTGTTGGCACAAATTATTCATAACTGTTTACGGAATCTTTATTGGTTACCTATTGTGGGATTTTGCAAAATTTACCAACAAGTAATTTTTAATAACAACTGTCGTTCTTTAATATTGCGTCATTGGTCTTTTTTTTATTGCGAGATAAAAAAAAAATAAATTTAAATTAAAATGTTTTTATTGCGCTTGACTATAATTAATCATCAAGCTTTAATATAAAGCAATGATGAGGTCTTGGTTGGAGCGCGCTTGCCTAGAAGGTACTTAGTTAAACGTGGCAGGTAATTCGCGCGCTGGAAGGGTATTCCACATCCTAGCGTAACGAATCAGGAATCCATCGAATCACGAACGTAGAGCAGAACCGTTACGTTCGAGCTGACTGGACGTCAACTACATAAGGATGCAAACGCTGACGGTTTCTTGCTGTTAACTACCATAATCCTTCGATTTTAATGACAGCTAGTCTGCGTTGACCAAGGAAGTGAAATCTCCTTCCTTCTACGCAATCTCAAAATCCAATTGGATCTCCCAAAACTGATTTCCGACAAACATTCAGTTTTCGTCTTACGGATTGATTGCTACATTTCTGGGGCCATACTGCCAAGTGCCAACCCTTAAAGCCATATTGTTACATCATTGTTGACTATCGTGTTTTAGAATTATAATCCTTATTTTCGGAACGTCAGGGTAAAGTAAATTAAAATATACTTTAAGGTACGTGACATCAAACTGTCATTTTGAGTAATATTGCCTAAGTATTGCTTTAAGCGTTGGTAGTATGGCCCCTGTAGGAATTATTACGCACTCAGATGACTGATCTCGATTCTTTTCTTTATGAAGCTGCGCAATATTATTTAATTAACTGAATTGTGCTCAGGCAGACAACAACTCAGCTTTGCCGCTCTACGGGGTCAAATCCATGGGGCTAGAGAAAGTCCAAGAAATGTTATGTTATACGTATTATTTTCCAGAGCATGAAACATTTCTAAATGCAAAACTGACCTTCACGAATTATGTTCACGATGCATTCACAACATACATAACTAAAAAACTATACATTGTATTGAAACATACGTGCCATACGATGGTGTGCGTTCAACCGTACACGTTTCGTGGTTGTTACGTAGGATCGGGGTGCTACGTACCTATTTGTAAACATGATGTACCTACTCGTATGTGATAAAACGGGTAATGTGTTTCTAATCTAAATGTAGCTCGTGGCTACGTTTGTTTTGCCCGGTAAGTAACTACGCGCTAGAGCAAGCGTAGATAAACAATTTCAATGACCACCACACCACATAAACCCTCAAAAATACCCTCTATTTTTATTTTTTGAGGGTATTTTAAGGGTTTATGTGGTGTGTTCACCACACGAGGTGGTGAGCACACGAGAGCATCCATATCGAGGGCATCAAGTTCAAGATACGCACTGCACCACATAGATTTGCCTTCTGTGGCGGATTATAGCGAATTAAACTTCTAGTTTCTTCATTGTCATGGACTTCCGCAAAGTAACGCCTGCTTCTATCTCAAACTATTTCAATAAAATCATTTTGCCATTCTGCGTATGTGTGAGAGCAAATCCAAAATATTCCTTTTTTTTCTCTTAAATATTCAAGGCCGAAGAAACAAGCCAATTCAATCGTCAATCTCTTCTGTTAACTTTTATTTTAGTTAAAACTGAACTTGCAACCATCATAGGTATTATGTCTGTAGTTACCGAAGAAATTTTTAAAAAAGTGTTTACCGAAACTGCAAGAACCTTTTAAGTGCAAAATTAATTTAGCTGGTTTAACGTTCCTCGTAACAAATGGCGCAGTAAGCCGTAATCTAATTCATTCCATTAGAATGAATTAACTTTCATGTATATCTAATTAAATATGTATTCATCATTTCTATAGCAGTGCTATGACGACCTCCGTGGCGCAGTGTGTAGCGCTGTTGTCTTAACGTGCGGAGGTCCAGGGTTCGATCCCTAGCGGGGTCAATTTCGGAATTTATAACTGAATTTTCCCTGGTTTGGCCCGGTGGGAGGCTTCGGCCGTGGCTAGTTACCAACCTACCGGAAAAGACGTGCCGCCAAGCGACTTAGCGTTCCGGTACGATGCCGTGTAGAAACCGAATAGGGGTATGGGTTTAATATAACCGCCATGCCCCTAACAGGTTAGCCCGCCAACATCTTAGACTGCATCATCATTTACCATCAGGTGAGATCGCAGTCAAAGGCTAACTTGTAGTGTTTGAAAAAAAAAGTGCTGCACGGATTCTATTAACAAGTGTCACCTCCAGTCAGAGGTTGGCAATCTGTGACGCATAAAAGCTCAAATCACTCATCGGGTGTGGCAGAGTCACATCCTGAATAAATCATGTGACTTGTGATCGAATCAGAAATAAAGATATCCGTAGACGAAGTAGTTGGAGTCACCGAAATATTTCAACGTATTGCTGATAATAGACGGAATATGGTTCGGATCCCTAATCGTTGGGGGATCAAACACCTGGTGGTCAGGTGAACTCAAGCGAATGACAGGGGGCCGCTGGACATCACACAACCGCCACCGTGAGACATAAGAGAATTATATCAAGTCATGGAGGACTATCTGTAATAGGCACAACGCAATTGTACCAACTTTAATAACTGCTGCCATGAACGACCGCTGTGAATTCACAAAAAACTCAAATGCGTGTAATTATGCAGGCATCACACCTCATAGTCATAAGTCACACATGACATACGCTTGGTGTGTTGGGCCGAGCGTAACGTGCAGTAAACTGGCCGTTACGTGGGGGACAATTTGTGAACTTTTACAAGGTTAATTAAATAATCCATCTAATGTTTCGACCAAGGTAATTAAATTAGCCTTCACCAAAACATGAACTGCGGGCGTCGCACGAGAAAAGCAAGTCTGTTCTTTTCCAAGGTGATTAGGCAATACGGCCTGCCGATGTTTTTTAATGAAATACTGTTTCGTATGAACACTGAACAAAAAATCCTCTAACGGTTTTCCGCTTGTAAAAATCGGCTAGACTTCTTATTGCTCTAATTTCAGAATTACAAACATAAATTGACTAAGGATGCAATCATACAAATGATGCTTTATTGCTGCAACAAAACATGCAATATTTGGACAAAGGAGTAGTGGTTAAGAGTTTCCAGAACACATTATGCGTTGAGGGTGATCATCGATGGGGTAAACTCCCTTCATAAAAGAAACTGACCAGGAGATTGAACAGATAAAGATTGGAAACTCCTGAAACATACAAAATAAAGACTTCGACATTCGAAAAATACGCCTTCACTATTGAAAATCGATTCTCCTATGGTTAGTTATGTAAGAAACTCTAGAAAAGTTGGTTATACTCAACCAAAATATTATTTAAAGAAATACTTAGTCGTGATACTACGTACGTGTGTTATACGTGGATTATCACGTTATTCATTATTAAATATTTAATTCGTTAAAGAATGGATTACATTAAAACTGTCGACCAAACTATAAATGCACGGAGTCTATTAAGTTCCTTCTAATGACATGCATATATTTCACATTTCCATTTTAATGTAAGTTCTTTCGCAAAAATACCACTCTTTCCATATCTCATTCACATCGTTTGAATGCATGGAACTCAGCTATTGCACTAGTGGAATTTCCTTCCTACCTATATAGCTTTTCCACGAAGTTGTCTCGAGACTCTACAAGGCGCCGAGAAATTCTATTCAGTAGTTACTGGCATAAAAAGTTTTACTTACATTGAACATCAAGAAGTTTTGTATTGAGAATCAGATGAGATCGCAGCCAAGCACCAACGCAAAGAATAAAGGCAATTTCTTGTTAACTATAGTATTTAATACATGCGCTTTCAAATTCAACCTTGCAATTGATATCTTTGAGACCTATTTGTATTGGTTTACTTATAATAAAGGGCAAATTATTAGACCGATTAAAATTCTCCATGTGAAGTACTTCAAGGGTTATCAATTCTTCAGTCACCAACTTGCAAAAGAGGACATGAAATACATGCTTGACAATTTGATATTGTTTTTTATATTGTGAGTCCTTAGTTTTTTAATTTTCGAGGTCTTCGATATTCAGTTAGTACCTAGTTAGTTCGGACGAGAAAAAAATAACGCCCTGAATTAAGAACTCCATCCTTTCTGGAAATTGTTTAAAAATGGACTATATTTTACGTTTAGATGGTATTGTACGCACTCGAGTTGAATGCAGTCGACAGTCGTAAGGTGACGGGCGGGAGCATCTTCCTCCCCCGTCCGCCATCAACCCCGCTGATAGTCTTATCAAGTGCCGTCTTTGACATCTATCGTACGATATACATAGGTAAACGGAGTGATTTATACGTTAAAGTTGTTAAAACCGTTTATGTTCTCATTAACGCTGTGATGTCAACATTAACGTATCAAATCCGTTAGAGTTGGAATAATTGTTTTCTTGCTCATACTGCCTCGGTTATGTAAGTTGACATTTCCTAGATAATACGGAATAAACGGATACGGATAATATTGTGCGGGAATTTTTGTCAAACGCCCAAGCATTCGTTAGAGTTGAGAAAATAGGTTAAGTTAATGGTGGTGGTGTCAGTGGTGGTGATGGTGGACTGTCCCAAAACCGAATCAGCATAACCCGACTCAACTTAGTCGTCTTTGTCTTACCCCTAGAGTGTTTTTGTAAAGTGTGAACCCAGAAGCTCGCGAAGGAGGTCCTGAATGAAGCAAGGTGAAGCTGAATGAAGGGGCGACGAAGCGAGTCTTGTAAAAGGGTGTAGCCCATCCTTTTTACTTCTATATTTTTATGGACACCCAACATTAGACGTTTGATCATAATATAATCAATTAATTAGTTGATCATTCTTGGTGAAAACATGCATACTCTTTGATCGAACGCTTGTTGCTTGTTTGTCGCTTAATAATGAAGTTGATTTCCGTGTAATTTTTTTTAAATAACTGATTTAAGAGGTTCAGTAACAAAAAAACGTGGTTTTATTCATTGACAAGCACGCGAAATGGCGAAAAAAACCTTTGGAAAGGTGTTCTGAAGAAAGGCTAGCACATTCCTAAGCTCTGCATTCAATATATGCGTGCGAATAATAGATATCTAGACCCAATTTTAAAGAGATCTTCCTCTATCTTAAAAGCAAAAGTAAACATTTTATTAAAGGTCATGGATGGTGACAATGATAATGTCAAGGATATTTTAGTAATGAAGAAGACGAGCAGTAAAAATGACTTTTATTGAGAGCTTGACCTTGACAAACGGTATCTTTGGAGCTTAATTCATCTACATAATGCATGATGCAGGTTTAATTATGCAACAGAACAAAATCTTTTTTTAACTTCTGTGTGCTAATGAATAAGTTGGTTCTAATTTACATGCATCAGAATTCGAACTAAGCTATTGTGCAGGAGTTGGATGGCCACCGCGAGAACTATGTCACGGATTTTAACGACTATGAATCGACAAAAACTGGTTTTTCAATGACTTATATTCTACCGGTTCGTGCATGAACAATTTCTGGCGGTAACCTACGATATTAAATGGTAACTAGTGAAACGGTCATGCTATAATTAGTTATTAAGTCAAGAACCATAGTTACCACGGTGGCCAACTTCGGTTTGGCAGACTTCACACACCTGAACATTGATTTGTAAGGTATGCCCTAAGGTTCCTTAAGTCACCTGTTGGTAAGATCGTAGTTCTTGCGTGTAAGTATTACACACCAAAACGTATACTCGTTCTTATCGGAGTCAGTGTTAAATTGTTAATGAACCTTTAATTGGTTCGCGATTTGCATTTGAAATTGCATATTGATCTTGTGGTTTATTCAGTAGTCATTAGTCTTTTAGTTTGACCGAGGAATTTATTAAACTAATGTACTAAGTGGATTCTGAATTAACTTCCGAAGCTGTAGAAGCCAATTTTGGCTAATGGCGTTAATATTGGTCATTATGATTTGGATTTTACGATTCGTACAATTTAGCAATGTAATAAAAATCTATTGGAATGCGCGTAGTCATTACATCTTAGGTCCAATTGTCTAAGCCAATCGTATTCATTTGACAGTTCATAACGTATAACTCGAACTTTTTAAGGAGTACATACAAGCGTTTTGACGTGCAAGCATCTATGACCTCCTTAAACAGGTCGAATTATACGTTTGACAGACGATTACGATTACGATTTCCTTACATAATCGGGGGGCTGAATTATTACTTAGTTGTATAATTGACTAGTTGTTGTTTCCTTGGTAATCATCATTAGCCCCTCTTTATTTATTGGTGTTCGCACTTTGCACTTTAATGACAGTAATACATTATTACGCCTTGAATTGGAATTCACTGATAAATAAATCTTGGTTCGACTTACTTATATCTAGGTCCAACTACTTTTGTATAGGGTCCATTCGAGTCTTTATGAGACTTGCGGCCGCGTAAAATAAAGCAAGAGGCCCGTCAATATAAAAAAGTGACCGAAAGTTGCTGGGTGAGGAAGGCTGGGGATAGCTTTTTAGAATTTTGGGAAAGATGGATACGTGAAACGTGGAATGTCCAGTGACTGACAATAATGACGATTATGATGATTTTGAACCCTTAAAAAATGGAACAACGTGCCAAGTTGAACCTTTATCGTCAATCAAGTAATAAGGGTTTTCCTACCTTGGGAAGCAAAAGTATTGAGGGCCAACACCTGCGGTCGTGCAACGACAACCGCTTGCACATCATCATCATCATCATCTCGTCCATCACACGCGGTATTATGACAAAGTGCAAGTCTGTAATACTGTGGAATAGTCTGCCTTCTGAAATCCGCCATTCCAAATCCCTCTCAATTTTCAAAAGTTGTTTGTATAATCATTTTTTATCTCTTTGTAATTATTAGTGTTTACTTTATTCTATAATGGAGAATATATTAATGATATATATTTATTTAAATATGAATATATTAATTATATTTATATATGTAGTTGTGTATATGTAGATGTTAATATGTACTACTACAGTACATATTAACATCTATTTATTGGTCTAAAATTTATGTACTTTATTATGTATGCATTTCTTATCTATTTTTTTTTAAATACAGCACCATCCCGCGCTCCCTTTTATTTACCCTTTCACCAATAAGACCGCCTTTAGCAATAAGACCGCCTTTGCACACTTCTATCTAGTTTTACTAGTAATTACTGCTTTTAAACTGTATTCTGTATATTTTGTGTGTGCAATAAAGATATCTAAATAAATAAATAAATAGGGGTATGGGTTTAATATAACTGCCATGCCCCTAACAGGCTAGCCCGCTACCATCTCAGACTGCATCGTCACTTACCATCAGGTGAGATAGCAGGTAAGGGCTAACTTGTAGTGGATAAAAAAAGTTATATTAAGTAAAGTAAGTAAATATTATAAGTCCCTTTTTGGCCTGTAAGTTGTTGTTAATCGTACAACTCAAATGATCAATAAATCAAATCATTTTAACTCGCAATTACATCGAGCTTAAAACTCTTAGTCTTACGTATGTCTATTTTCTTGCCCGCGACTTCGTCCGCATGGATTAAGGTTTTTTGGTTCCCACGGGAACTTTTTAATTTTTCCATATTTTTTCACCGTTTAAACCTGGACCCACCCAATCATGTACAAAAATTTTCATCAAAATCGGTCAAGCCGTTCTCGAGTTTTAGCGAGACTAACGAACAGCAATTGATTTTTATATATATAGAAGATATATTAGTGTATTAAACGTTATAATTTTATGATATTGGTTAGTTTATGGATCTATTAGTATTTAAGTTAAGTTAAGTTAGTAGTAAGTAGTTAGTAGTTAGTAGTTAAGTTTTTTTTTATGCACCACCTCCCACTGTCCACTTCTTCATTGTCTCCGTATTGATAAGGTTGTGTGGAAGAGATCGCTAGTTAGCGATAAGACCGCTTATTGTACCTACGTTTTAAGTTTTTATGTTTTTCTTCTATTTCTTTTGTGTTTTTGTTATGTACAATAAAGAATGTACATACATACATACCATTTCGAATATTATCTTTTAGTATATTACAATTACGTACCTAATATCTGGATTCGGCAAGCATTTAAATTTCATTATACATCTCATTTCCTTAATATCATTACGCTCACTGGTCATTAAATCCTCTATTGAAAACTCCCGACTGTTACGTTCTAGAAATTGCATCACATCCTACTTCAAAAGTTACGACTGCATTTTTGTCACTTTTGCGGAAGAGCGAAATTCAGCGTCTACAGTTGGCTGTTTGAGTTAATGTTTGTTTGTTCTAAATTCTTTATTGCACATAGAATACAATGCACAAAGGTCAACTTAATACCTAGAGGTATTCTCTTCCAGTTAACCTTTGGTAGTGGGGACAGGGTTGGAAAAACAGTGCGTATAAAATAAAGAGAAAATGTAAGTACCTGAGAATGAAACACCTGCGTAATTAAATTGATTTACATTTATACACTACGAATAAAAATATCAAGTCCTAGTGATGCTTAAGTATTTGCACTCCTAATTACTTATTTTATTTTAATTAGGGTTTCTAGGATCATGATAATTTGACAAATCTGGATTCTGGACCCTTTATGATAATTCCTTTTTTCTGAATCTTTGATGACCGTGGCTTTCTTCAGTTCGTGTATGTTGTCGCTACATTGTAACGGATCTATGTACCTACTGGGTCGATGCGAGGGTGAGAAGACTGTGTTGACTGTGTAAGACGGCCCGTAGGGTCGTAAAAAACAGTAAAGGTCCAGTTCCCCGAATGTCAAATAACTTTATTCTGTTTCTTCCAATTCTCAGAATGTCTTCACCCCAAAGAATCCCCGTTCAGACGCATAAAGTTAGACACGTATTGCACTATGCATATACAATGAAAACCTCAGTTTTGTATGGGCAAAAGCTGACTCTAGCTGAATACGTGCAATTAGTCCCTTAGCATAATAATAACTTAAGGCAATAAAAACAAGTTTAATGAGATATCAAAGACCTGTACCACTTACATCAGAAAAACTTGCGTAAGCCCTACATCTGTAGCTGGTTTATCTAGTTTCTACTTCCTGACTTTATAATACAAGTTTCCTTAAACGACTCTCTATTTGTTTTGGTTAGTAAAAAGTGGGTTAAATTCTCTATATAGGTAAGCACATAAATTTCTTGTCACACGAGAATTCTATGCGCCCTGGCTTCTGTATGGAGCAAACCTGGTTCGAATACAGCTGTTAGTGCCTTCCATCTTAGGTGGTAGGTCAGGTTACTTATCTACCTAAAGTCTGGTCCAAGAATACCAGACTACATCCATATATCAGATTCATGTGCAGTCTCGATTCTAAAATTAGTACAAAAGTCCGAAACTTTTAAGATTTTATAGTTCGGTCACGCATGCCGAACTATTTTGGTGAATTCTTTAGATGGTTTTGCAAAAGCATTCATCATCATCATTTCAACCCATCGACCGCTTGGCCTACCCATCACGCCCGCGAATGGCCCATCGCGCCTCCTCACAATGAAAAGGGTTTTGAATATTATAGCCGACGCTAACTAACTGCGGCAACATAGGTAATAAAATTCTACATCAATGGCGGCAACCAATTGGCTAACTTCACACACTTAAGACACCTCTTGGGCATGTAGATTTCGTCACGATGTTTTCCATCACCGTTAGTTATTTAATTACTGAAAACGCCCATTAGTTAGTATCTCGGAAAAGTTTGAATTGCGTACTCGAGGGTCAGACCACCTGAATAGAAGGCCGACCAAAATATTTTTTATCATTTGCAGATATCTAATAAAATACCTTATGATAAGTATACCTTGGCAATGACAATGGCAATCGTAAACAATAATTTTCTTCTTGTTTCAGATTTTCTTTGCTAACCATGGGAAAGAAAACACTGTTATGGAAAGCAACAATGGACTCTACGTAAACGCGTTCACTAGAAAATGCAGCAAAAACTCTAACGCGTGTGAAATGTGACGTAACGCCATCTATCGGTGACATCTAGAATTAGATCGAAAGTGACTCCAAAAAAGATGAAGCTCAATTTGTTCAAACGATCGATGATATTCGCGACCTTCTTCGGGTCGTGTTTATGTATCGCGCTGATTGTGGCGTCGTTGGGAACTACGCATTGGGTCGATGCGAGAGCGAGAAGACTGTCTAACCCCACAGAGTCCGAAGGTAGAATACATTTTGGTCTGTTCGAAGGCCGCAAGAAGCTGAATTTTGGAGGATACGGATGGAGGTTTTATGATTTAAGTAGTAAGTATAACACTGTTCAATAATCAGACCACATCTACATTTATCATAGTTTACTAAATTATTTATTAGATAACCTGATGATGACCTGCTGATGATTGTCTGCGTAGATTACGTTACATTACGCCAGGAACTTCTTAATTTTCCGGAATAGATAAATATTTATAGGTCTTTGACCTTTCCAGGGATGCAACCTATCTCTATGCCTACCTTTCATTCAGCGAAGGAAACCGATAGCATAGATACTCGTAAATAGATAGATAGATATTTTTTGACATGATAGCTGATAAAGATTGTTCAATCCAAGATGACACGTCCCACTCTTGTTTGTTGTGATGATGGCACCAATAAGCATGCAGTACACGCTTGAATGTTGGTGTATATTTATAAATTTTTCTCCTACTTGCTCGGAATTTGCCTCAATATTTAAAAAATATATACGTCCATTGGCTCTTTTCTAGTCAGACCGCTAATACTCGAATAGGAAATCAGATCATTTCCTTACAACACAAGGCCTTGTGGCTAATTCGGCTAAATAGCAACTGACGGCCTCGTTTACCTAAAAAGGCCTTGGCTGGCGCCTCGTCCTTATAATCACTTTGGAATTTCTTGGCTTCGCCTGGTCCTTCCAATATACCTTACTCGGCCGCGAATTTCCTTATATTATCTGGCCTAGGCAGTACTAATAATGTATCTGTCACCGTCTATCTTGCGGATTGGAAACTGTCGAAAGATTGTGAATCGTTCAATGTTCTGAGTATTAATTTTTGAAATATTTGTTGTATTTACGTTTTCTTGTCTCTTTCTTGTAAAGATCGCGCGCGAGTTGAATGCAGAGTACGTGTATGTGTCAACTATAGGTTAGGTTAGGGTTTGACATAAATATTCAGGTATATTAAGCCGAAAGAAAGAAGTTATTTCGGGTTAATATACCTAATAGATTACAATTTACCGAAAAAAAACGCGTTAAATTTTAAGCAGTATGTTACGGTTCACAATCTGCCGACAGTTTACAATCTAACGGTTTTTACAATTTTACGGTGACATATATGTAACTTTTCTCATGAGACGATAAATTGTGGAGCGCGTCTCGTGGATTGAACTGTCTATACTTTACCTGCAATAATTTTTGATTTCAGTAAAAGCCGGTACGCATCCTGCCCGACGTTGGTCATGGTGCGGTACGGCTGCCCAACTAGCAGTGGCGTTGGCAGCGTCCGGCGGAGCGTGTGTGCTCGCTGCGCTCGGCTCGGCCGCCAGGAACCGATGCTCGCCGAAACCCTTGCTCATATGCAACTGTGTTACTAGTGAGTATATAATTAGTTTGTTATTCCGCATTCTAGGTGTCCACTGGCCTGAGAAAATCAGTAACGTCGATCTCTTACTACGATGCAAGGAAGCTCGAATTGACGAACAGATTATACTCTACGTAGAAAGCCAGGTAATATCGCGAGGCAAGCTCTCGAATCGAATCCTCTGGAGTACGGTTCTGGTGGAGGTCGCGAGGATAAGGATGAGGTCATGGGTGTACCTTCTAACCGCTCGAGATGGCGCAACACTAAACGCTGCCCCACTGGGGGGACACAGGACATCAAATATCAAATCAAATATTAAATCAAATAATCAAATATCAAATCAAATATCAATCAAATAAATATTATAAATGCGAAAGTTTGGATGGATGTATGGATGTTTGTTACTCAATCACGCCCCAACGACTGAACGGATCAGTCTGAAATTTGGCACAGAGATAGATTATAGTCTGGAATAGCACATAGGCTACTTCTTCCCGCGGGAACCAAAAAAGCTCAAACCAAGCAGACGAATGTCGCGGGCATTCGCTAGTTAACACAGTATGTACGCATCCTGCTCGACGTTGGTCAAGGTGCGGTTCGGTTGCCCGACTATCAGTGGCGTTGGCGATGGTTGCCGAAACCCTTGCTCATATGCAATTGTGTAACTATTGAACAGTTCTATTTAGCTTTCTTTTAATAGTATTAATCATTTATATACTATGACAGACACTATTTGCTGCAATTTTCATAATAAATACAAATGATTTCTAAAGATTTCTCAGGGTTTTTCATTTTGTCGATATTTGAAATTGTTTTTAAAATTGTGCTGTACTGGCACAAACGAAAGCCACACATCAAAGAAAAACAACAAAAAACTATAAGTTTATTTAAATAACGGTAGACTTTGATATTTTCCTCCCGTTGCAGCTAATAGCTTTATTACCATCTCGTCCCTGGTACATAACAGTAAATAAATCTATCTCTTACGTTCTTCGCATTGTATGGCTCTATCCTTTATTGACTTTCGTGTATGATCTTTCCAGTTCTGTTCACGATGGGCGCTATGTCAGTATGGCTGACAGAGTTCTTCCTTCGACTGCAGCACAACGTTATGTCAGATGAAGATCTAGCCAATACCTGGTCCTCAGACTCCACTGCGGATCTTGGACTGTCTTTCTGGTAAAAAGCAATCTACAACTACCATATAATAATAATAATGTCACGACCGACGTTCGGCCACGGCGGCCTATCTCCAGAGAGATTGGCCATCTGCGCGGGAGATATTATACAGCAAAAGTGTGTGTGCATACACAGGTGTCCTTCTCCTATTCCTTTACTCTCATAGCCCGATGGGACAAAAAATCCGACTCGACCGGATGGTGTCAGGCGCAGGACGGACGGTTTTACGTGCTCTACGAGGCACGGGTGTGAAACACCTCCAACTTCCTGACTCCGTGCTAGTACAGAAAATTTCTTGGAATTTCTTGTCATCTTGTCAGAAAAACCCAATACTTGTTTGTTATGACAAACCGACAACTGACACGGGACTCGAACCCTAGAACTCGTCGACCGCAGTCGAATAGGTAATGAAACTGTGACTGGACGATTCTTAGTCATTAAAAATTTTTGAAAATTTTAACAGTAGACAGCTTTATTATCGGTACAAAACCCAAAACATTTTTTTTTGAAGTTTTGTCTGTCTTTTACCCCATCACGCTGAAACTTCTGGATGAATATGAATGTGACTTGGCACACTCCTAGCTTATTCCTAGGTTAACATTAGATAAATATATTTTATTACCCCGAAAACAATAGGATTCGTTCGGGATAGGGGATGAAAGTTTTGGTTGATTTAACTTCACAACTCTGTCTGTTTCTTGCCATCATCGAAAAATCGATATTGGCAAGAAAGTAATCTTTATTTGATGAAAGAACTAGAAGTTTAATTCGCTATAATCCGCCACAGTAGGTAATGTATGTGGTACTCGACAATGCAAGATTGTAAATACGATTTTACAATCGTGCATTGTCGAGTCAAAACATCTCCTGAAGATGCTCCGGCGTCGGAGTGGAACGTGTGGTGTGAATAATTTGGCTACAAGTGCAACAAACACACTGTACATTAAAATGCGAATTAAACTTCTAGTTTTTTCATTATCATGGACTTCCGCAGTTTTTTTTTCTATTGCGTGCTAGGTTTGCGCTTGACGACAATCACGCTTAGTGCAAAGCAATGATGAGGTCTAGGTTGGAACGCGCTTGCCTAGAAGATGCCTATTCACTCTCGCCTTGAAGGCCTATTACACTGCACTTTTCACAGGGACCCTTACCCTTGAATCAGTGTAGTGTAATAAGTTTTAGGGAGAAAGGGTCCCTAATTTGATCCTTATTGCTGTGCAATAAGCGACGCTCTAACTAGCAGCCAAGCCCACCCTTACTTCAGGGCCCTGTGGAAAGTGTAGTGTAATAGGCCTCTAAGTTATAAGTGGCAGGAAACACGTGTGTTGAGAGGGTGTTCCGCACCCTAGCGGTTCGTATCAGCAACGTCGAGCAAAAACGCCTATAAGGCGCGGACTCCACCAGAGCGGAGACAAGACGAGAGGGGAGGAGATGAGATTAAAACAACCAATAGAATTTCGTTATTCCCACATCTCGATTCCGCTCAGCTTCAGTGGATACCACTGAGCGGAGATGTGCCTAGCGCGATCGATGCGGAGATGTGAGCTGTGGTTCGCAAGCTGGTGACGGCGCACAGCGGAGACGAGATGAGATGTGTGTGCTCACGGCACGCAGGTCAGCCCCGCTCTACTCAGCATACATCTCCGCTCTAGCCAGCACACATCTCCGCTCCAGTCTAGCCAGTGCGCATCTCCGCACAGCTTCGGTGGATATGTCACCGTAAGATTGTAAAAACCGTTAGATTATAATCTAACTCCGCGAAATTGCAAACTGTTGAAAGATGACAATTGAACGCATTATTTTTCGGTAAATTGTAATCTGTTAGGTATATTACCCGATAGAACCTAACCTACCTGATTGTTTATGTCGAACCCTAACCTAACCTACAAGAAACGGACAAGAAAACGTAAATACAATGAATATTTCAAAAATTGACACTCCGGACATTGAACGGTTCACAGTCTTTCGACAGTTTACAATTTCGCGAGTTAGATTATAATCTAACGGTTTTTATAATCTTACGGTGACAGATACACCCTAGCTGAAAAACATCTCTTCTCGTCTCCGCTTGGGACATCTCCGCACATCTCCGCACATCTCCGCACGTCTCCGCTTTGGTGGAGTCCGGGCCTAACTCCTGCCTGTATCCAATTACTTTGAGTCTATATTTTAACATAAAAAACGTCATTTTCCAGGTTGGTGGTGGCAGCGTGTATAGCGGCCTTTGTAAACAACGTGTGTATCCTCATAGCGATGACGGAAGGCAGGGACGCCGACACAATCGCGCCCGCTCTCGAGGAAAAAGTCAACGGCGCTATCATGTTGTATTAAAAAAAAAATCTAACACGGCAGAAGCGAAACTTCAGAAAAGTAGCCTACGAGAGAATGAGATATATAACTGGTATCTCATTCTCTTGCAGGCTAATAGGCCCATTACACTGCACTTTTCATAGGGACCCTTACATTTGACTCAGTGCAGTGTAATAAGATTTAGGGAGGAAGGGTCCCTAATTTGATCCTTATTGCAGTGTATTAAGCGACGCTCTAACAAGCAGCCACGCCCACCCTTACCACAGGGCCCTGAGGAAAGTGTATTGTAATAGGCCTATAAGTTCTATTATGAATATGTTTGTCTCTTTTTCGTTTCATCGAATTTTCAAATCACAACGATTCTAAAGAAGTTTCACTTCAAAAATGTGGCTAATTGGGTATTTGACAACTAGTCAAATCGGCAACATTTGTTCAAACTTCAAACGCTTGCTTAGTTTTGGATTTTGTATGAGATACTGAATTGTAACGTCATCAAAGTTCGACGCACTTTTTTACTTTAATCTTCTTCTCCGTCGTATCGCTCTTGTCAGAGCGGTCGTGGTCGTCACTTTGGGGTTGTGGCACGCTTAACGATCCGTCTCCACTCTTCCCTGATAGCAGCTTTGCGAGTACATTCGTGTAAGGGGACGTCCACCGCAGCCCTCACTTGGTCTGTCCACCTCATGGGTGATCTGCCACGTGCCCTGGTGCCCTCTACTCTTCCTTGAACAACCCGACGCTCAATGGAGATGTTATCGTCGCGTCTAGTTACGTGACCAAAGAAAGTGAGAATGCAAGCCTGTACAATGGAGGAAAGACGCTGCTTAATGCCGAGTTCTTCAAGAATGGACTTGTTTGTTCGGAATTCAGTCCAAGACACTCTCAACATTCTTCTCCAGCACCACATCTTAAGAGCGTCTATCCTCTTCTCACTTTCTCGCACGGTCCACGTCTCTGAAGCGTAGAGAAATATGGAGCATACAAGCGCTCTGACAAGCCGGGTCTTAGTGGCCTTGGTGATGTTTCGGTTCCTCCATATCTTCCGCAGCTTGTGACCTAGATATAGCCATGCGTCGCTTGATTTCATCGATGCAGCCACCATTATTCGAAATCAACGCTCCTAAATAGACGTATGATTGGGCCACTTGACAGCTTGCTATATGTGTGACCTCTGGCGAGTTCTTGTTTATACGGTCGACAATCATAACTTTAGTCTTAGCCCGGTTGATTTTGAGGTCAAACTCAAGACTGACGCTTTCCATCTTTTGAAGAAGTTCTTCCATATGGCTAATACTAGTCGCGAATAGGGTGGTATCGTCCACGTATCGTAAGTTTGAGATTTTCAGACCCCCTATTGTAATTCCATCCGTCCAGTTTTCAAGGGTACGTCTCATTATTAGCTCTGTGTAGATGTTAAATAAAAGGGGAGAGTTAATACATCCTTGACGAACGCAGGCACTAGGATGAAAGTGTGCAGGTAGCTTGTCATCTGTTCTTACGGATGCAGTACCACCTTCGTACAAACACCTAAGCAAATGAACCAGGTGCTTCGGTATTCACATCTTCAGCAGAGTATCCCAAAGTTTGGGCCATTTGACAGAATCGAAAGCCTTTGAGCAGTCCACAAAGCAAATGTACGTTGCCTTATTAAACTCACGAGATTTCTCGATGATCTGTCGCACTATGAGTATCTGCTCCCTGGTACCTTTCCCCTTAATAAAGCCTGCCTGTTCAGGCGCAATCTCCTTAGATAGGTATGACTTTAGGCGCTCGTTTATTACGTGCAGTAGGATTTTACTTGCGTGAGGTATTAATGCAATGAGGCGATAATTGCTACACACTTTGGTAGAACCCTTTTTGTGAAGTGGGATGAAGACACTGTGGGCCCATTCTTGCGGCCATGAACCGGTTTCCCACACCTTGTTACACAGCGCATGGAATATCTGGACGCCATATTCTCCCGAGGCCTTGATAGTTTCAATGGGAATTGAGTCATTGCCTGTGGCTTTTCCAGTCTTCAGGTGTTTTATTGCCGCTCTGATTTCATCCTTTAGAATGTCTGGCTCCTTTTCTTCATCCATGGGTTCGGTCAAGGTGAAACACTGTGATTGTGGGTCCTCAAACAGTGACTGACAATATTCCCTCTAAGTCTCGGATATTGCATCTATGTCTTAATACTTTTACTTTAATAGATAGTTTAAAATGGATATTCAACATTAAACTAACACGGAACGCGAATTTAACAACTTTTGAGAGACCTTCTATTTTTAATAATCACAAAAAAATAATTTATTTCAATAGTTATCAAATACGCAATATTAAAACGATGCCCGCGTTTTCGTCCGTGGAATTAGAAAAACATGTCTCGCATATTATGTGTATAGCACTATTATAGCCCGACAAAAACAATGCGCTGGATTAAGACTTGATTTATTTATTACACTGCACTTTTCACAGGGACCTCTACACTTGAATCAGTGTAGTGTTATTATATTGAGGGAGTAAGGGCCCCTAATTTGTTCCTTATTGCTGTGTAATAAGCGACGCTCTAACTAGCGGCCATCCTTACCACGGCCCTGTGAAAAGTGCAGTGTAATAGGCCTATGTACTCGATGGCGATATTTGAGTGAGGATATTTGATAAAGGCTCAAAAATAATTAATACGTACATGTCTTCTAAGTACTTAAAGATTTGTTTAAGTATAATAAGGCTGAGTGTTAAATTTAATTAAAATGTTTAAATCTCTAATTATGAAAATGCGTCCATTTTTTAATAATTTAAGTAGATATTGGTGATATATATTCTCCACTCATTATTATATACAAATATTTGTTATATATAATCGTTATCATGTACAAATATAGTCTGTTGACGAGTTTATTAACTTGTCCTTTAGGGTCTTTATTTTTTTACACAAGTGCTCATTAGTGTTGGCCTTAAGTTGTCTTACTTGGACAAACAAACTAAACGAACAGTCAAACTCGAATCGTGATATACTTGGCCGTCCATTTTATAATACCAACTCTCGTGAATTTTGACTTATAGGCCTATTACACTGCACTTTTCACAGGGACCCTTACACTTGAACCAGTGTAGTGTAATAAGTTTTAGGGAGAAGGGGTCCCTATTGGTCCTTATTGCTGTGTAATAAGCGACGCTCTATCTAGCGGCCATACCCACCCTTACCACAGGGTCCTGTAAAAAGTGCAGTGTAATAAGCCTATTAGATTTAAAAATATAGGGTTAAAACTTAAAATCATGATGTTTGGCTATAAAAAGCCGTGTATAATAAAATTGAACCTACTACTTTTCAGAAAATTTCTTAATATAGCTTAGTATTAGTCAAATAATAATAATTATTATATACTTTTCGAACATGTCAGTATTTTTTAAATAGATTTTATTCATTAGGTTACTTGAAATTAAGATAAAAGAGTTTCTTGCATTAACAAGTCGATAATGCAACACTTCCTTCCAAAACATCGAGAAAGTTCAAGTTTAACAAATCAAATAATAATAATATTATTGTTGGCTTGTAGCTAATCTTGCTGTCTGTCAAATTCACAAAACCTTGACGAAAAGGAAGAAGTTCATTTAGGTTATTTAAAGTTTACCAACCGAAGTCCCACTATCCAACCGACCTCCCACTATCCAACCGAACTCCCATTATCCAACCAACCTCTCCTTATTCCAATCGTCCTCCCAAACGTCTCGACGTCATCCTAAGCCGAGGTTGGAGCCTCACAGGAGGCGCCCTTAAGTTGCCCCTCCCTTCGAGCCCTAGGGCTTACTTAGAGATTACTGTACAACCGAATTAAAATATAAAATCTCAAACACACTAGACTCACTGTATACATATATGTGGCCGTACACACTTGCACGGCAGGACAGAACGTTCGTCCCGTCTGTAGTGACTTGTCGCGTACACGTTTTGTCGGCCGGTCTTAATCTGATACAGCTCTAGATGTTTATTACTTATAGGCCTATTACACTACACTTTTTAAAGGGATCTTTACCCTGAATCAGTGTAGTGTAATAGGATTATAATGTAATTTTTTGTAAATTTTAATGTAAGTTGTTTGCATTTCACTAATAAGTACACATGATTAGAAAATACAGAAACCGTCCAAATTATATTTAATTTTGCATTTTAATTGTTAGTGCCATTAGGTTAAGTCTTTTGTAATTACCTTTTTTCTTTGTTACTAATATTTATATTTTGTATCTTTTATTGACTTTAAATAATAATCGATTATCGTGATTAAATACTAATTTTGAATTTCTTATGTGTTGTCTTATTTTGTAATATCAGTAGCCATAGAAATAGGAATCTGCTTATTAATTACTCTGTGCAAGTAACTTTACTCTAAAGTCTTGCCACAAGTTTTTAAAAAACACCGACGTTGAGCATATTATTCGAGCTTCGTAAACTTTGGTGTCAGAGTAAAATGGAACCAAATTCGTTTAATTTAAAGTCGCTAATTCAGTAGCACCATTTCTTATTCACAACGAGCCCGCTTCGAATGCTGACCGTATCTATTATGGACAAACGAACTTGAGCTCTAAAACAAAGCATATAAGGACGTAACAGTTGACCGTAGGCCTATGTAGACAAGACTGTCGACGCTATATTCATATTATATGACTCCTTTAAGGGAAGTCGTTCAAACAAGGGATAAGCTCAATTGGATCCGGGCCCGAGCCCTGCTACTCCCTTTGGTGCGATCGTAATGTGACTGTAAATGATTTTATTTTATTTATTGAGGAAAATCAACACCATATTGTTCTACATTGTCTTAACGTTAGATAACTTATAGCTAATAACAGGTTTTCGCAAATATACACTAAAATAAATTCACAGTAAAGTTGCTGAAAACTATAGCAGTTTTAATCTAAGTTGCACTTGACTGTAACAATAAATATTTTGTTAAATTTCGACGTACGATCGAACTTGGGACCTCCCACTTTTAAGGCCGCAGCGCTCACAACTGTGCCGGGAGGTCGTCAAAATGACAATGGCCGACTATGTAACTAGTTCTTTATTCGTCTCAACGAAATTCGTATTATGGCAAAATAACCTTAGTAGCTACTAGGTACCAAATCTTATTGAAGCTTCCCTAGAGAGTTATAAAACCAGGCGATAAAAGACGTTCCACCTTGAATAGATATAACAAATCGATGTAACGAAAAGCGATTCAAATAGCGAGGCTATACGTGACTAGACTGCCAAAGCAGAATTCATTAGTAGCACAAAATATATATATTATAGCAGCGCCAGTATGTAGATGTACGGGCGTACCTACTTACTAAGTTGGTATAGGTATAATAAGTCCATGCCCATGGCATTGAATGGGCGTTTTCACATCGGCGACGACGACGATACGACATATATGTTTACGAGAATAATAGCCGGACTCAACGAACTGGGTTTAATAGACGACGGCGAAACTACTAGCGTAAATACATACAATATATGTGAATCCTTTGATATTTACGGTTCTGAAAATACTTGGAAAGATACACACCAAAGAAAGGAAGAAGGAAAGTAGGTAGGTAATGAAAATCGTAATCATTTGAGAGCTTAAAATATTTTGGGAGCTTTTAAGTTCGAACAGCTGTTCGTATATGCTTTTTAAGTTGCAAGTATCTATGAAATCTTAATGTTTTTGAGAGCTTAAATTGGAACAGCTTAAATTCGAAATACAAAATTGATTCTATCAAATGAAAAATCGTGAACTTCTAATACACACCGAAGTAGCAGCTTTGACTTCCCTTGGGGAGTCCGTGCTACACGGGAAACCGGTCGTGGTGATGGGCCGGTCTAAACCGTCACCAATCTGTATGCTGTCGCTATACAGCGGCATGTATGGGTATTGTTCAAAAATCACAAAATGAACGTTAAAAAAAATGAACAGCTGTTCATACATGTTTTTGTTATGCAAGCATCTATGAACCGCTTAAAAAATTCGAATTAGCCGTTTGACAAACGTAACTGATTGCAATTTTTATACGACTGCCTGAAAAAAGGAGTATATTGTTTTCAGGGTTCATGACTATGTATGTATGTATGTATGTATGTATGTATGTATGTATGTGAGTTTGTATATTCCACCTTAACTTCTATACGCCTGAACCGATTTTGATAAATGAGGTATCGTTAGAATCTCTAGCTTATTCCTGGTGACATAGACTAGTAAAATTTAAAAAAAATTGATGGGGTGACCATGGTCCCGCATTAAAGACTAAAGTTGAAAAAAAATAAATTCGAAATTAAGATAAACTATATAATCATCATCTAGAAAACGATGAGTAGATTCCAAAAATATATAACACCATAGTTCAACGTCCAGTGATTCACAAAACAATATCATTTAATAAAAATGTGAATAAGATTCTAATTTAACTAGGTTAATTTAGATTTTTAACGTTTTAGTTCGTTGGCAGGGCAGTCGTGTTTTTTTTAATTTTTTTAATTATGACTTGTTGTCACATTCACATCCGATTTGATTAAAGCCCGATTTCTCTATCTTCGATTGCCTAAAGTTACGCGTTTAACCTACAAATAAAAATGATGTTTTGAGGCGTAGGTTAAGGTATAGGGGGATATTGTCACATTCGTCAGTAAAATCGGCTCTAACAAAAATGTTTTACCCAGTACCCAGGGCATAAAAAAAACCAAAATGTGAAATATAAACTCTTCGTTAAATCTCTACAAGTAGACTAGCTGGCCATTACTAGGTATACCCAAATTTTCAACAAAATTAAATCCACTTTCACCTCACGTACACTTGTATACCTACCTATTACCAAAACGTACTCGCACGTATGAATTTCGGGGTACTTATAAATTATTCACAATACATAAATCTATGTCGATTTAAAGGTAATTTATTTATAGGGACCTTCTTCATTTTACCTGCAAAGTATTTGTTCAGCACACGCCCTAAATGTCTATCCGTTTAGCTGTGAATAAACCGTTTAAGGCTCCGTTCAGACGAGCCACAAAATTTATAGCTTTTTACGTATTTTGTATACACATTACACACAGCTCAGGCGGTCCTGTGAGGATTCGAACATCTAATGATGACATCGGTTTGATGGACCTTCCCCCCGATTGTGTAAGAAATCGTAATCGTAATCGTATGTCATATGAATAATTTGGCCTGTTTATAGTCCCACAAACTTATCCGACCCGGTGCACAGCATCGCTAGTACAATGAAATATTAAATATTTAACTAAAACTAATCAAGCATAAAAATTTGTTCCAATCTGGGCCAAATAAGTTGGTGGGACAATAAGGAGTTTATTCTCTATATAATTATATAGGAGTCAAAAGCATTATATTATTATGAACGCCTTAAACAGTTCGAGTACCTAATACGTAATCTCTCAAATCTTTCGTTATCCATACTAATGTTATAAATGCGAAAGTGTGTCAGTTTGTCTGTCTGACTGCTACGCTTTCACGGCCCATCTTTTAAACTAATTTTGATGAAATTTGGTATAAAGGTAAACTGTATCCTGGGTAAGTCATAGGCTAATTTTTATCCCCAACTAAGACTCAAAATGGAAAGAAAATTTGAAAATTTAAAAGCAAACAACAGAATCAGAATCAGGGACAAAAAATACAATAACAAAATTATTGTGTTGTTCCGCTGCCTAACTTAAATAGAGAAACAAAAACATTGCTGGGTGATATTGTATGAATAAGCGTAGCTCCATTCACACGCATGTCCGTAGGCTACCGTAGGCTCGTTGTCGTAGCCCGTACTCGTAGCTCGTTGACTCACGACAACGAGCTACGAGTCTACGTGTGGTTAGATGCTCGAAACCTAAGTTTTGCGTTTGGGTGGTTTAAAATCTGGGTTCTAAGGATTGTAATTTAGAAAGCTAAGTTATTATTATATATTTTTATTTCATTCATTCACTACCTCCACTCTCATGGGAGAGAGGGAATTAGAGCTCAGGCCCACCAATCTGCTCCAATGCGGGTTGGCGGGCTTTAATCATAATATTAGTGATAATAGCAGCTGAACCGATGGCTTAACGTGCTCTCCGAGGCACGGGGGTGGAACACCGTCAACTTCCTAACTCTGGGAAACTTGTACTGATAATTTCTAGTCAAAATCGTTTGGAACAAATAGAAACTATAACAGTATTTATGGATTACGCTGTGAGAAAAACGACTTAAACGCAGTTTTAATAATGATTTTTGACAACCTCCGTGGCGCAGTGTGTAGCGCTGTTATCTTAACGTGTGGAGGTCCCGGGTTCGATCCCCGGCAGGGTCAATTTGGGAATTTACAATTTCTGTATTTTCCCTGGTCTGGCCTGGTGGGAGGCTTCGGCCGTGGCTAGTTACCACCCTACTGGCAAAGACGTGCCGCCAAGTGATTACGCGTTCCGGTACGATACCGTGTAGAAACCAAATAGGGGTATGGGTTTAATATAACTGCCATGCCCCTAACAGGTTAGCCCGCTACCATCTTAGTCACTTACCATCAAGTGAGATGGCAGTCAAGGGCTAACTTGTGGTGGATAAAAAAAAAAATTTACTTACTTTACAATTTTAAAGCTGTACTTAAAATGATTTATCTTATCCATTATTATTATTATTATATTAACTACGATATGTATGTAAATAATGAAGGATTGGTCTCAATCCGATCCTAATATCTATAAATAGAGCTTAAACTCTGTCTACTAAAGGTATGTATGTGAGGCAACATGTATAAATCATACTAATATTATAAATGCGAAAGTGTGTTTGGTTGTTGATTTGTCCTTTAATCACGCCGCAATGGAGCAACGGATCGAGGTTATTTTTGGCATGGGTATAGTTGAGTGACATTAGATAATTTTTATCCCGAAAAATTAAGGAGTTTCCGCGGGAATCAAGAAAACTTAAACCAAGCGGACGAAGTCGCAGGCATCAGCTAGTTATTTAATAAGTTACAGTGTATCTCACCCATATTCCGTACATTTTTCATTCAGAGAGGGCAATTAAGTAGAAGTACACTGTAGTAGGCTTGTTGTCCCATTTTAAAAAGTGCACCGTGAATAAGGCTAACTAGGCCTTTATTTTGGTTTTGGTGCCACATTCATAGTTCATACTTAGTGATAAGGCCGCCTTCACACCACAACTACTTGTAAATTATGTCACAAAGTGTGTATCATTTCTGTTTGTGCGCAATGAAGTGTTTTTACCAACCTCAATTTACATAGAGGGGCCCTGTAAACAAAGAATATGGACCTATTTTACTAACGCTATCTAGTCTGAAAAGCGGGACAGCGCTATGGCGGGGACAAGGACAAGGCTATACAGGTTAGGAGCCTGCTCTAAAGGTTGGACGCCCAATTTTTGTCTATGAAAGGGCCCATCTAGTACCTACATTTATCGATGGTTTTTACTTACTGATTATGACTTAGGACCTGCGCCCAAAGACGCCACGGCAAGGCGTCATGTCATCATTCATGTCATCCCCGGGATGTAACCTCTCTCTCTCTCTTATCTCTATAACAAATTTAATGAAAATCGATTTAAAAGATGGGCCGTTGATGCGTAGCACACTGACAAACAGATAAACGGACACACTCACATTTATAATATTAGCACACGGATTTGTGTTATACTTATATCGGTTATCATAAGTAGTAAGTTTCTTTTCGTTGACTTAAACAATTTAATAAGAAAAAAAACTTAATCGTCTTGTACCTACTATGTTTATTGTCTAATAAATAAATTGCTAGTTGTCACATGTTTAAATTCAAGCGATAACATCTACGTATGTTGGGTAAAAATCCATTGAATGGTAGAGAAAGATATGCGAAGAGATACATGTAAAAGAGCGGGAGAGACTGTGTATATTGGAACAAGGTTGGGTGTTTTATCGTGTAGCTTATTGTCCCAGAAGTGCCTTTAAAGTGTTTAGTGTAGGTTTTTAACGTGAATAGATGTTCTCAAGGGAAAGAGTTTGTCTTTGTCTTAGATTCTTTAGTATAGGGTAGGTACTATTCTATATATAAAATAGTATTGTTCAGAAATGGGGACTCATGGAAAATGTTTGGAGGCTTTATTGATACATTGTAATAAACTTACGTAGGTAATTAGAGTGGTTAAAAAGTTTATTTCCGTGATTTTGTCCCGTTAGTTATCGCGATTTTCCAGGATAGCAAAAAAAGTATCTATATCTTTGCCAAACTTCGTGTTTTCAAAATACCTTTTATTAATTTGGTAAGTACCTATATATAAAACAAGAGATAGTTTCCAAAATTAATTACAAATAATGCATAACTTATTAAGGGTTACGCAGCTGTAAGGTAACTATCTCATAAGAGCGTTTAGCCACTGCAGCATATCAGACTCAATAATGCGATCCGACGTGTCGGGAAATGTTTTCTATCTTCCATCTGGGCTGGTTTTCACACTTAACGTCTCCTTACTATTGTCCCTCCGCACCGAAGTTCTCATTCAGTATCGGAGATCGCTTCAGAAGCCTATAATACTGCGCTATAGAATACGTGAGCCTTAATTTCATTAAAATGAGGTTGCAGGGAGGAAGGTAAAGCTATCCTGGGGCTCAATTTTAAATTCCACGGTGCGCAAAAAATATATTTTTTGTAAATATATTAGTTTTTTTAACTTAAGTCTATATAACCTAACCCAATAGCTAACCTAAGTGCTCAGCCTGCGGCCGACTGCAACTTTTTTTAGTAAAGGTTATTAAAGGCTAAAGAAAAATGTATGCATGCCTGAGATCACTCTATAAAGGAGCCGTATTATCAGTAACTGTGAACAAGGCAGATGGGTCTGGAGGACGATGATGATGTAGGTGAGATTTTAAAAAAAATTCTTGCAAGCGGATCGGACGCAGTGGACAAGTTCCCTAAGGTCCAAGTTCGGAAGTAACACGAAGCAGAGTACGTGACTAATGAACGGCTAGACCGCTATTAATTCAGTTTAATTAAGATTTGTTTGGATAGGTGTATCACTTTAAATGTCTCACAAAGGTCCTCTAGCTACTGGACGTTTTAGTAGTAGTTAGGTACTTTATATTTGTCTAGAAAATGCCCGCGACTACATCTGCGTGGAATTAATTTTACAAAATCTCGGGGAACCCTTGGATCTTTAAGGATATAAAGGAGCCTATGTTAGTCCCCAACTCTTCAACTATGCCCATGCAAAAAATAACGTCAATCAGGCTCATCATAAACAAAACTTCAGCTCAAACGGTTAGGGATGACCGATTTAAAATTCAGTTGCAAGATTTGATCTAAACAAATCCACAAATATAATAAAAGCTTGTAAAAAACCTTCATTGTGCAAAAAGCATTTAAATAATCTGATGCAATTTATTACTAAACCTTTACAAAGAGTAAGAATTTCCAACAACTCAAATTGATACTCTAGCCAATAATTTCGATTCATTAGATCGGAAAATGTGAAATAGAGCATGGCTCTATGCTATAGCGGGCGCATTTGGGGGACTTACAGGTTGCGTGTAAGATTCGATATTCGTCTTTTTATACGGGTAGACTTAAGACAAGACAGTCATAATACATATAACGACTACAGTCTATTACGCGTTATGTTATATTACGGTTTAGTAAATCAACCTGCCTCTAAGAACTATCCTTCTAAAAAAACCTACCCCTGTACCAAATTTCATCAAAAACGATCGGCTTTCACGGCGTGATAGCGTAGCAGACAGACACACTTTCGCATTTATAAAATTAAAATGGATTCCCACCCCCTTCAAATGAATTTTAGGAAGTTCTCCCGTTCGAAATTCGTAAGTTTATGTAATGTCTTGTCTTATGTTTGCTGTAAATCCAATCTTTTCTCTCATGGAACTCTCTGTAAAGCAGGTTGGCTTTTGTTATGGCACGCCTTTGTTTGGGACTCTTATTAAATTTTTATTTCTTGTAGATGCGAGTATGTATGTCTTTTGCGATCCAACAATTTTCTTAAATTCGAGAACAAATAAATTTTCCGTTACAATACAATACACGAACACAATATTGTTATTTCGCGTAGGATTGGTTATTATTTGCATAGAAAGAATTGTATACCTAAATAATATCGTTATTATATAATTTGCTTATTCATAATTTGAAAGCAAACGCTCTAATCGAACATTTTAATAATTGAGAAGATATAATATTTACGCGATCTGTTTTATTTTTTTGCTGGCTGTATTTATTTGCGACGAAACGCGTATTTTTCATGCACAGAGAGTCTATAACTGTCGTAGTTACTGTTTACTTAATATCCCAGAAAATCAACGAATTGCCATTGGTCTTTTCCTATCCACGAAAAGTTAAATCCACGCAGACGTTAAAATTTGCCTCATAATTTGATTTGATTTATTAGCGACGATCGTTCTACTAATCTTAAAACCTGACAATATAATTGTTGGACGAAAGTAATCCGGAAATCTTGATTTTCAAGGGTATTAACTTGATCCGGCTTTACGAAACATTTTGACACAAATATTTAGCTCGAATAATACCGACAAGTATTATTAAAGAAAAGAAAATACTTTCCATTGAGATACTAATAATATGATGAAAAATATTTAGCAACAACACAATCTTATGCTTCTTCAAAATTTGCCGTGAAAAAGCTTTTCCCAATTTATGAAGACACCAGGGGATCGCTTGATTATAATCACAAGGGTGAGGGATGAAAAATTTCCTTCACCTTTGTGACTATAATCGATATAGCCTATGCCCTATGATATTCAAGCAGTTACTTAGTCGTCCATCGATTCAGACGCCAAATATAAGGAGTCAGTAGTATAACTATTTCCACTCCTTTCTATTTTAAAAGCAGGAAATTATTGTAGCATGTAATCTAAATACATCCATCGACTGAGACGACGAATTCAAAGTGTTTTAGAAAACGTTTTGAATTCGTCAAAAAAGTCACAATTTTTTATACTTTGTCAATACAAAATAACTCTCCAGCAAGGTTTACGACCAAGGTTCAAGGTACACCTAGGTTTCTTAATCTGAGATCTGCAAGAAGATCCACTTTTAAAAAGGGTTTATATAAAATTTCACGTTGTTTATCTTCATTTTCCCCCAAATACAACGTGCCATATCTACTTATCGCTAAGGCCTCCGAAACAATTTTCCACCCCACTGAGATGCGTTACGCTTACGAGGCCTTCGTACAGAAACAGTGTGATTATTTATAAAAATAGACCTCATCAAAGTTTATTCGTGTCTCATTACGGTACCTTTTTTACCTGACTGCGCTACGGGGTACTAAGTATGTTATAAATTTATACCTACTGGGTAGTAATTTTGGATAAAGATGGGTCTTAGCTCTGAAACTAAACCTTGTGGCTTAAATATCCTTACTTACTATAATTATTTAGAAAAGACGAATTAATTGGAATCCCACGGACGCGTACGAAGCGATTTGATTCCTCGTTTCTAAATCGAACCGCTAGGATATAGAACGCTCTTCCAGCTTTCGTTTCTCCATCCGCTTATAATATTGGTATCTTCAAATCAAGAGTGAATAGGCATGTTCTAGGTAAGCGTGCTCCACCTTAGGCTGCATCAATACTTTCAGCAAGGCAGATTGCAGCCAAGTGCTAGTCTAAAAAAAAAATATTAATGATATTGCATTGAGTAACATAAAAATATCATTATGATAATAACAATATGAATAATGTAAAAAAAATATATAATAACACTGTGTTTCAGACTGTCTTTGTGAAAATTGCATACAGCTTGCAGTGGAAGACGTAACTTCGACAGTGCTACTTTGACGACCTCTCTGGCGCAGTGTTGAGCGCTGTTGTTTTAACGTGCGGAGGTCCCGGGTTCGATCCCCGACAGGGTCAATTTGGGTATTTATAAGTTCTGAATTTTCCCTGGTCTGGCCTAGTGGGAGGTTTCGGCCGTGGTTAGTTCCACCCATCCGGCAAAGACGTACCGCAAAGCGATTTAGCGTTCTGGTACGATGCCGTTTAGAAACCGATTAGGGGTAAACGTGTAGTGGATTTAAAAAAAGAGACAGAGAATTTCGACAGTCAACTCGCTAGCAAGTGTAATCATATTGTAAGGTCACAAAGGTCTGAAATAATTTTCCGATCCATCGCCGTTTGAGCGCCAGTCGCCACTGTTCGAGGGTCTAAGTACGTAATTTACCTAAGTGGCTATTTTGAGTTTGAATACCTTTCCCATACGCTACACGTTGCTTTGGGAATTTTCGTGCTTTAGCTTAAGTGGGTCGTTTAAAAATTGAATAAAAAATGGGAAATTATTAATCGAGCAAATAAAAAATAAATTTGGCGTTAATAAACAGGCGTTAAATTAAGGCGTTAAAGATGCTAGATCCTTTCATAAGGATCTAATTTTTCATCTCGTGCTTTATTAGTGTCGTAGTAGTAAACTTGTAATGCCTGCTTCTAGGCTTAGTAAAACTAGCAATTCATTTGTTGGAAACAGTGTCCGCTTCTACAATAAGCTCCCAGAAGACATGTTAAAGATGTCTCTAAATAAGTTCAAAGTTAATGTAAAACGTAAACTCACTGAAAAATCTTATTACCATGTATAGGATTACATACACGACAAGGAAGCTTGGCAATGATTTGCTCTATGGTTTTGATAGTTCCTTAGTTAAGGTTTACACAAAAAAATAACAAAAACAACAACAAAAAATGACCCCGTTTTTGAAATAAAAACCTCAAAAAAATAAACAATATAACCTCTAACTTTGTTTAAAAAGGTTTTTGACTCTATGATTAGTCATTCCAGAGTAAAACAACAAGAACCAAAGATTTTGTTCCATTTGTCTATGTCAAGAACCAAAACCAAAAATAAAAAATAAAGCCTACCTTACATTTCGTGTTTCACTCGCACGAAATTTCTACCCATAAATTCATGTCATAGATTAGGGTCTCCAAAAAATTCATACTCTGTCCTTGTCTAACCTATTCGCATAAACAAAAATTTCAAAGGAATCGAGTTAGTAAATATTTTGAAATTAATTCCCAAACATATCGTTAAGATGATTTGTGAGATGGTGATAATAAAAAGAAAAAAAAACCGGCTGAGTTTGTTATGGGCTCTTCTCAGACCGGCGCGTATGGAACCCTCGTAGCTTTAGTTTTAAAATACCTTAACCAATTATCACCATCATGTTTATGTAAGTAATTTTTGACGTCAATAAGTGTACCTACAGTGTACCTATATTGAATAAATGATATTGAGTATTGAGTATTGTCTACAGTGATCGGAGGGCTGGCAGTTACCTCGGCCAACATATAAGTTGGGCTATTCAGCGGGGTAACGCAGCCAGCGTCCTGGGCACATAATTTTCAGTTTTAATTTAGATTTTAATTTGTTAATTTGAATAAAGGCGTTAAATTATGTTTGCAAAAAAAAAAATTAACTGGCGATAGTAATGAATCACTAAAAATATCTACTCAAAGAGGGCACTAATTAATCTGAGCTAGCAATTAAAATTGAATTTTACAGCTTAGCACACATACCTATAGCTTGCATTCTATAGGGCAAAGGTTTTATCATGGTAAAGCTTGACTACCTCCCTGGCGCAGTGGTGAGGTTGTCTTTTTGTGGGAGATCTCGGGTTCGATTCCCGACAGGGTCTTGGCTATAGTTAATAACACCCTACTGGCAAAGATGTACCGCCAAGCGATTTTGAGTTCCGATACGATGCCGAGTAGCTACCGATTAGGGGTACGGTTTTAATATAATTGCCGTACGTATATCAGGTAAGCCCGCAACCATCTTAGTCTGCATCTTACCACCAGGTGAGATCGCAGTCAAGGACTTATTATAACAAAAGCAAAGATCCGCCTGTTTAAAGTGCTCCATAAACAAAACTTTGGCACACTATAATTTAATGGAAAGAACCACAGCGAGGCTCGAGGACCGTGCACTTAGCTAAGTTTCCAAGTAAGCGATAATTAAATAACTCCGCAAATTCCATTGAGACTCCAGAACAAGTATAAACAATAAAATGGCGTCCGAGTACACAAGTTTAGTTAATTTTATATAGTTTATAATTAATTTTAGTGTTCTGAGAACACAGGAAAATAACCAGAGAAAAGAATAAAGGTTTACTCATATATGTGCGTTTGAACTTATACGCAATTAAAAATTTGCTTTATCAGTGAAGGAAATTATCGAGGTCTAGCCGCACTACAGAGGCCCGACGCGGAACGTAGCGACAAGTATCCTTTGTGCAATTATGTCGCACTGCATCTCCGTGCCGCATCGCTTAATTGGGTCCAGCTCCATGCAAACTCGATACAAGGAATATTCGCCTCTATGAGCCACGCCGCGTCTTGCATCTCATGTGGTAGCCCCACATGAGTTGCTAGACCTTTAAGAGGAAATCTGCATGCTTGAGAGTTTATGAGAAGATACGCATACTCAATTGCGGGCCGATGATGATGACAATGAACGGATTTTATCTCGGAAAATTTTAAAATTCCTGCGGGAATCAAAAATGCCGAATCCATGCGGACGAAACAGCAGGCGTCACCTAGTTTAGTATGTGTATGTATCTAAAATATTGTTAAGTGTTTCTACTCTGCAGTCAGAAAAAGCTTTTTACGATAAAGATATTTCAGATGTCAACGCTAATTTCCCCTATTCGCAGGGTTGAGGAATGTGAATGACATTATCTGTGCACGATACGTGTGCCGACCCTATGTGTCAACCCCGATGTCAACTGCTTCGTATAGTGGGTCAAAAATAGATTCCTAATTTTCCGGGACCTGAGCCCTCGCCTAATTTATACCTACGTGTAGCCACACAAGTAGCCCACAGGCACAAGTCAGTGCTTGTAACGTAACGTATGTGTTGTATTGTTTTTTTATTAAAAAAGCAGCTGCTAAGTTCCTTGCCGGCTCTTCTCAGTAGAATCAACCCGAAAGAAACCCACCTGAAGAAAAGAAAGAAGAAGCCTGAACTGGTGGTAGCGTCTTGCCGTATCATAAGTAAAACAAGTTGTCCTACGTGAAATAAACGTAATCATTAGACAGCTTAAAACGTATTACTCGAACTATTTTAGGAGTTCATACATGTTTTTGACGTGGCATTTATGAACTCCTTAAACAGGTCGAATTATTCTTTTGACAACCGATTACGATTTACTCACAACATCTCTGTATTTTGAATTTATTATTCCTGAATATTCTATTGTCTGGTCTGGTTTGAGGCTTCGGCTATAGCTAACTACCAACCTACTGGAAATAAAATTAAGTTTCACTTAATGAAAGAGAACATTAATGAGAGATAATAAATATCTAATTCCTCAAACATTGCAAAAGCCGAGGTTGTTTCCAAGCCCCTTATTACTCCTTAGGGAGAACTTAAAGGGTCGGAGGGGTCAACCATGTAATTTGAGCTTTTTGTATAAAGTTTTCTGCTTTTAAATGTTCAGGTTATCATCATTAATTAAGAGAGCTTGTAATTGTTAGAAGGTAAGTTTATGCCTCGTTGGTCTAGTGGTTGACTGCGGATTAAGAGGTCCTGGGTTCGATTCCCGGGCGAGCATAGAAATGGTTAAGTATTGGGTATTTCAGTTAAGAAATTCTCAGTGCTGGCGTTTATCTATCTCTGTGCTAGAATTTTTTAAATAAACCCATGTGTACAAAGTCGTGGGCAATCGTCTAGTAGCTACATGCTTAATATTATAGTCAGGCTAATTGACATTTGAACCCAAAGTCCATGCCCGAAGTTTACTTCGAAACATTAAAATGTAAATGAATGGTATTATATCAATCTGGTAATACCTACAAGGATAATGCGCTTTGATTTTGCGCGTATATAATTATTATCTTGAGCCTCAGGGCAAAGATTACTAACTACACATTTACATACTATTACCCATTATGTGATATTACTATCAGGGAATGTCTACCAAAATGATAAAAATGTATGTCTTTGTGAGTTTTAGAATTAATTAGAGGCGGGAGACTTTTTAATCCACGTGGACAAAGTTGCAGGCATCTGTCATCTATACTTCTATTCTAATATTCTAAATGCGAAGTTTCGATGGATGGATCGCCAATCACGCCAGAATGACTGAACGGATCTGGATAAAATTTGGCACAGAGATAGATTATATTATGGAATAACACATAGGTGACATTTCATTCCGGAAACTTAAAGACTTCCCACGGGAATCAAAAAAATCTCAATCCACGCGGAATAAGTTGCGGGCATCGGCTAGTCTATCCAATAAAATAACCTTTAGAGTTGATACTCAATTAATCAGTGCTTCGTTAGTTATTTCTAAAGTTGCAAACTCGATGCACGTTCGCTCAAATGCCGGATGCACCGGAAATACGGAAATAGGCTTTCAGAGGAAATATTGCGACATGTAAGCTGGTGCTCTCAACTTCACAACTTTATAGCTGACTATAGAATATTTAGAATATGTGTTTATTTAGTAAGTTAATTTACAAAATTAAATAACACTTGCTGGAAATGGTGAAGGAATACGTCGTGACGAAACCTGCATGCCCGAGAGTTCTTCATAATGCTCTCGACGGTGTGTGAAGTCAGTTTGCACTTGGCCAGCGTGGTGGTCTGCGGCCAAATCCTTCTCATGAGAGGAGACTCGTGCTCAGTAGTGAGCTGGCAATGGATTTATTAGAAGATAGAAAATATTCCGTGGATGGACATGCAAAGAGTTCCTAAAGGGTTTCCAAAAACGTACTGAACCACGCGGACGAAGTCGCGGACATCATCTAGTTTACAATATATGCTTTGAGATTGACAAAAAAAAATTGCCAGTCATAGGGGCTGCCGATAGAAGTGAAAACGAATATTTAATTTGTATTTTCTTTTATTTTGGTATTTTAATTTTTTCAAATTATTTTACTTAAAATTATTAAAATAGAAACCTTAACACTAAGGTAATAAAGTTTAATTTTGAATGTAGTATATTTATATGTTCGCGCGGCATGTCGCTGTTTGCGAGCATGTCGGTCACGGTCACGCGAATCTACATTTATATCCCCATACCATAAAGTGCTCAACGCGCCTAAAGAAGATTTCAGTTCAAAAAATCAGCCTTTAGTAAAAATATTGTGCCGTGATTCATGGAGAACATCGTGACATATTGGATCCATTATTCAGTGTTGTAGTGTTGCCGGGTAATGGATATCCAGTATCGAGTGTGTTGTTAGCGCTGGGTTATCTGTGGAGGAAATATCTACCATAGATTAGACAATGTAAAGTGACAGGTTTCAAAGCCAGGGTTAGACATTGTTAATAGGCCTATTACACTGCACTTTTCACAGGGCCCTGTGGGAAGGGTGTGCGTGGCCGCTAGTCAGAGCTTCGATTATGACACAGCAATTAAGATCAATTTAGGGACCCTTACTCCCTAAATTTTATTACACTACACTGATTCAAGTGTAAGGGTGTAGGCCTATAACTCCCACAACACACTTATCTGACCTGGTGGCCAAAATTGGAACTAACTGTTATGCATTTAATATAATATAAGAAACATGCTATACAATCATAATAAAAGAAAGAAGATTGTTACCTTTGTGTGGGTCCCTTCACAGAATAAATATTTCAAAGTACTTAAAAATTGCAGAAATATAAAACGGAACAAAGAGTTACAGTTAAGAGTTACAGCTGTGTGAAAACACAGCGCAAACTATTGTTAATCTATTCTTCAATTTGAATAACCACAGCCATGCCACGTGCATCTAATACCACAGAATAAGCAATAGTCTGATACCTTACAAAGCTTATTTATTTGAGGACGAGCTGAAATATATTTAGATCCATTATTTAGCCTGGAGTGGTCTCGACTCTCGACTAATTTTATACCCCCGGTCTAAAGTTATAAATTCGTAACACGTTTCGATCGAAATCGGGCTCTTCGGACAGAAATAGGTTTCCAGTACGCTTAGTTTAAGTTTTTACATTGCAAATTCGATTTATCGTAATCGAGAGTTCGATTACATTGGCGTCAAAGAAAAATGACTACAAGTTGTAATGGAATAAAAAAAATGGAAATATGTATGAAAATGACGACCTCTATGGCGTAGTGTTGAGCGCTGTTGTGTTAGATGCGGAGGCCCGGCTTCGATTCCCGGCAGGACCAATTTGCAAATTTATAATTTCAGAATTTTCCTTGGTCTGGCCTGGTGGGAGGTTTTGGCCGTGGCTACCACCCTACCGACAAAGACGTGCCGCCAAGCGATTTAACGTTCCGGTGCGATCCCGTGTAGAAACCGAATAGGGGTATGGGTTTGATATATCTGCCATGTCCCTAAGGTTAGCCCGCTACTATCTTAGACTGCATCATCACTTACCATCAGGTGAGTTTGCAGTCAAGTCATATTATTTTAGCTCGAGAGCCGTTATTCTAATCAAACTATATTTTAAGGACTCTACAGTGTAACTGCGGCCTTAAAGCAGTGCCCTTGAGAATAGCTCAGAATATATGGTTGTGATACAGAGCAACTTGGTAGGCGCATAATTCTCAACTTAACTCGTAAAGTTCTAGCGATACCTTGTTCATAAGAAAATAATATGGACCAGCTGCGTGCTTGCGGACCTTCAGAGGAATGGATTCATAATAAATTGGTTTTCTCTTACTTGCTCGGAATTGCCTTCGTAGCTGGCTTGGATCAATGAATATCTAATTCCTAATTTCATGAGCTGTATCAAAAGTCAACTTTAAACTTACGTTGTTAAGACCCTATATAGACTAAGATATAGCTGCACTTCTGGTAACTATCACCAGGAATGCTGATTCAGTATTAGGTGGGTGTAGGGCTCTCCACTGATGACGATAGTGATAGGTCTCCCCGCATGCGGATGGGCCATTTACTTAGATATGGCCGCTCAAAGACATGTTTATAGTTACCAAAAATGAACCATAACTAGGAAGGCTGATTCTTGTACAGTATTAAAGTATGCACAGTAGTCAGTACCTATGTAAACAGTATAAAAACTGACGCTATTCATTGGTCGTTAACTAGATATCATCTCCCAAAGACGTTAAAAACTATAAATAACTATTACAACAACTACACACTACAAACTCTACATAATTATTAGCAATAGTTACCATAGCTACGAAAAATATAATATTATATTGGTACAATATAGTTAGCATAGTTACAAACTATAAATTGTTATTAGCAATTATTATGTCGTCACGATGATTGCTAATAAATATTATGAAGGCGTAAGAATAGGACAGCCATTTTTTGATGAGGCATAACAGGCTTACACTGTGTTAAATAAGAATTACTGCTTAGTCAACATTGACGTGATATCCTACTTCTGATAGGCGGTCTTATGAGGGTTTGCGCGATAGCGTCCGAGCCTCTTCAGTGGAAAATCTGAAGTGCCTATATGCAGCACGTAGTGTTAAGCCTGCTTTACACGATTCCCATTTTGAATATTTGGTATAAGTTTTTATGATGTATTTTTGAACGAATACGTTTTGTATATAATATAGATGCCGGAGAGTTCTTCATAATGTCCTCAAACATGCGCCACCGAACTTTACCCGCGTAGTGGACTGTGGCCAAAGACTTCTCATTTAGAGAGAAAACTCGTGTTTAACAGTGGGCTGGTGATGGATTGTAATGATGATTAATATTATTCGCACTTGGTCAGCGTGGTGGACTGTGATCTGAAAGCTTGTCATTCTAACAGGAGACCCGTAATTAATAGTGGGTTAGCGTCAAAGTCCACCACGCTAGCCAAGGGTGGATTGGTGAAATCACACTTGGGCATGCACCTGCATGCCCAATTCCTCAAAAATCGATCAAACCCCCGATCATATTGGTAAAGTATAAGTACTTAATAATTAAGTAATTATTCTTTCGTAAGTTGCAAGCTTTCAAAGCTACGTAACTCATATAAACTCACTAATTGGGTACACACTCTTCGTTGGGAAGAGTTGCTTTCAGTACAAAAACCAAGTTTGGTATAAAGTCTATATCCCCCTTAATACTGTCAATCTTCATACAACCCATAGGTGAGAGCTTCTCAAACATTGATCACCTATGCCCACAGCCATCTTTACGTGATCTCTAATTAAAGTGAAATAATACCCTAATACCAAATCTTAAGGTTCATAATGGCCGAGTGTAGTAAAATTGTCGGACACTTGTATACTTGCAGGGTAGATCGTATGAAAAATTACTTGACAAAATAAGCCATTTTCAGAGGCGGTAACGAAACGACATCTTCAACTCTCATATTATTCTACAGGCTATTTTTGTTGTTTGGGGTTGACTATATATTCGCTGTCATCGTCGTGAACCGAAAGCCGTCCATTGCTGGACGTAGGTCTCTGTAAGGGCCTTCCACATGCCGCGGTCTTGCATCGCCAGGATTTAGCAGCTTTCTTCGACTTGCTAAATGTCGTCCGCCCACTTACTGGAGGGTCTGCCAACGCTACGGGGTCATTGCAGCATTTTGGAACCCCAGCGTCTATCGGTACTCCAAACTAGGTGTCCCATTTGTCACTTCAGCTTCGCGACTTGTCGGTGACTCTGGTTCTTCAACGGATCTCCTCATTTCTGATTTAATCGCGTATAGATACTCGAATCATAGCCCTAATAAGCCTTAATCAGCATAATGACAGATAAATGAGCATTTGTTTTATAGTTTTTATAATATTATTACAGCAAGTACGGTCCATTCATGTGGGTTGCCTGGCAGAGATCACTTTAGTGATAAGGTCGCCTTTTGTTTATAATGTTGTAATAATGTCCTTTGTGTATTCCTTTTGTTTAAGCAATAAAGAATTATAATAACAATAATAATATTATTTATTTGGATTAAATGGTCGTGATCGTGTCGTTCCCGTCGTAAAGCAAGAAACCTCTATAGTTTTTAGATCACATGATTTTTCTATGAGCACCTTCAGAGGTATCGACCGATGCTTAACCTTTTAGAGGCTATTCACATTGTTATTGTAACACGTTCTCTTTGAAAACTACTATTTTTTTCTTTCTTTGTTTTTTATTTATCCAAGTTGTTGTTGAACTGACATTTTCATAATAATTTTTACTTTTCTTTAGGAACGTAAGACACCCTGTGAGAATATAGCTACTTTCCCTATTCTTTTAAAAAAATACGAAAGCCCTTAATTTAATGTGATAAGTGGAAGGAGCCACGACTTTTTTTCTACGTACTTCAAGTTAGCCTTTGACTAAATGATGATGCAGTCCAAGATGGTAGCGGGCTAACTTATGGCAGTTACATAATCGGTTCCTACACGGCATCGTACCGGAACACTAAATCGTTTGGCGTTACGTCCTTGTCTGTAGGATTGTAATCAGATATGGCCGAAGTCTCCCATTAGGCCAGATCAGATTAATTTTAGAAATTATAAATTCCCGAATTTACCATGCCATGTTCGAACCCAGGACCTTCCACTTATAATATCACAGCGCTTACCACTGTGCCATGGAGCTTGTCGATTATAATGTCAAACGACGAGAAAACTTTTTTTTTAATCCGCTACAAGTTAGCCCTTGACTGCCATCTCACATGTAAGTGTTGATGTAAGCAAGTAGCGGTAAGTGATGATGCAGTCTAAGATGGTAGCGGGCTAACCTGTTAGGGGCATGGCAGTTATATTAAACCCATAACCCTATTCGGTTTCTACAGGGCATCGTATCGGAACGCTAAATCGCTTAGCGGCACGTCTTTGCCGGTAGGGTGGTAACTAGCCACGGCCAAAGCCTCCCACCAGGCCAGACCAGGGAAAATTCAGAAATTATAAATTCCCAAATTGACCCAGCCGGGGATCGAAACCGGGACCTCCGCACGTTAAGACAACAGCGCTACACACTGCGCCACGGAGGTCATCAAACTTGCTTGCTTGGCGAAGAACCAAGTTATTAAAAGCAGGAAGTAAAGTGAAGTCTCTAAGAAGGCAATGTTTCTTTATCTTCCGGATGCACTGCGCTTTCCATTTCCTTTCGCCGCTAACTTTGCGGATGCGGAAAATATGGATCGTTATATTTTCATTTGAGCTTTCTTTGATATTATAGGTTTTCTTAAACTCGTCAGTCATTAAAAATTCCACTATTCCTATAAGCATTGCTCAATTTCTTATTAAATATTACATGAAATTGATATACTATTGTATTATTATATTACAATATAGTATCACACTTATAATATTATAAATGCAAAAGTGTGTTTATTTGTTGATTTATTGGTTTGTTGCTTTGTCCTTCAATCACGCCGCAACGGAGCGACGGATTGACATGATGGCATGGGTATAGTTGAGGGCCTGGAGAGTGACACATGCTACTTTTTATCCCGAAAAATTAAGAAGTTTCCACGGGAATCAAAAAAACTTAAACCACGCGGACGAAGTTGCGGGCATCAGGTTGTTATATTATAATACCTACTCTAGGGTCTAACAATACTTACCTAATATTATTATTATTATAACCATTAACATAACCAAGGATTAAGGACTAGTTGCATTATAAAAAGTAGGTAACTTATGACCGTCTTCGCGATGCAACCTACTCCTATACTGAATTTCATCCAAATCGGTTAAACAGATAGACAGACTGTCACACGTCTTTTCAGGGACTTCTATAAAGTAACGCGTGCTTCTATTCAACTAATTCGAATGTATATTTGGTTCCAAATTAACTTTTATTCGTGAAAATTAAAACACCCGAGTGCTAGCGGGAGATTTTCTTCCAATTCGATCATTTGTATGGAATTGTCAAGCGCTTGACTGCTGGCGCTCGATCGATTCCTTCTGGTTGGTTTGTGTAGTAAATGGTAGTTATCTAGTTTAACGCGTACGAATACGTAAAAATAATCCCACTGGGCCTCCATTTAGTTAAGCGATTCACTAAAAAGATATTTGACTTTTATTATCTATATTCGACCTAATTTTGTTTGCTTGTTTGTTAGCTTATACTATAATGATTTTTTGTTTTGTTTATATGTTTGCCCAGGACTTCGTCCCCGTGGATTGAGGATTTTCGGTTCCCGTGTGAACTCATTAATTTTTTGGGATAAGAAATAACCTATGTGTTATTCCAGAATATATCTGTCTGTGCCAAATTTCATCCAGATCCGTTCAGTCGTTCTGGCGAGATGAAGTAACAACATAATATTAAATATAGATCATGCGCATTTTGAGGATTTTTATTACAACCGAATGACAGTAATAAAAAGCTGTAAGGCTGTATTAGAATAGATCTACTCCACAACGCATGTGGGTGTTGCACCTAACTTATGCTCTGGTTCAGCTATTCTTAGTAGAGCTTACAGCTGAATCTCCTTTCTCGACACTATGTAATTTGTAATGGATATTGATCGGCTGGTGAACGACTCTCTTAGGCCTCATGAATTTTGAACTACGCCGCTACCGTCGCAATTTAGGGCTATTGATTTATCTTCATTATGTATATGTCAACGTAAGATTGTAAAAACCGTTAGATTATAATCTAACTTGTCTTGATTGTGAACTGTTCAATGTTCTGAGTGTCAATTTTTTAAATATTCATTGTATTTACGTTTTCTTGTCTCTTTCTTGTTGGTTAGGTTAGGGTTCGACATAAATAATCAAGTAGTGGTAGGTAGGTTTTATCGGGTTTAAATACCTATCAGATTACAATCTACCGGAAAATAATGCGTTATAGTGTAATCTTTTGACAGTTTGCAATTACGCGAGTTAGATTATAATCTAATGGTTTTTACAATCTTACGATGACATGTATGATCAAAGAAGTCTAAATAATGTAATAGAAGTGGTATAATATAAGTTGTATTTAATACCGGGTCATTCTGTCGTATTTATGTAATTAAATAGAAAACTCTATACACAGACAGATGAAAGAAATTATGAAATTTACTATAGGGTGTAAGGCTGCCTTATCGCGAGAGCTCTTCAAGCTTCAAGCTTGCAAATTTTTTTATAATACCATTTAAGTAAAAATACAGTTTTCTCTCTTTTGTGCGGATTTTATCTCGATATGGTATAGTATGGTATACCTACACTAACAATGCATATTAATAATATGTACAATATAGGTTCTTGTTGGTTCGCCCCGCTTCGCTCGGGTGTGGAAGCAGAATTTCCAAAAATGTCTGAAACGACCAACCTCAAAGCCCAAATATTACCAATTTTCATAGGTACAACTTGAAATCGGGACTAGGTGGAACGAAATTTGAGACAAAACATAATCCCGTGAATAATAATCATACGTAAATCATTAAAAACATTTTCCATGCCATGCCAGCCATATTGTATTTAGTGACGTCATTTTATTTGTTGAGTTAGTTTATCAAGGTGTTTTAAGAAGAAAATACAAAAGATAAATTCAGTGTGTCAAGAGTTATTAGTGCATAAATTTTCCACTTTTAATACCAACGGCCTCCGAGACTGATGAGCGTTGAATTTAAAACAAACGCTCATTGTCGCTTGTTAGCGCGCCTTTGTCACCGTAATGGAAAATTTACATAATATTTTATTATACGAGCCCACTCTTGACAAAACAACTTTTGTGGAACACTAAAGTCATGACCGAACTTACGTTCATGGACCGAGCAAAATAGGGTAAGCTTGAACAGACAAGAGCTGAACCGTGTTCTATACACTATGAAACTGCCCTTACAAGTTTCTGAAGCCAAACAGTTTATATTATATTCTACTACTAGCGAATGCCCGTGATTTCGTCTGCGTGGTTTGAGGTTTTTTTGGTTCCCGCGGGAACTCTTTAATTTTCCGGGATAAAAAGTAACCTATGTGCTATTCCAGACTATAATCTATCTCTGTGCCAAATTTCAGCCAGATCCGTTTAGCCGTTGGGGCGTGATTGAGTAACAAACATCCATACATCCATCCAAACTTTCGTATTTATAATATTATTCTATATTTTACTATGCCAGTGACACTGCCACTGAAAATCAGCGTTAGGGCACCTGGTATCTCAGATGTGCAGCCATTACAGTGGTTTCATGTCTGAGACGCCCGGAGTCCCAACACAAGCTGAGTGGCTTAACTACCTGTTTGTTGTACTGCTGTACAATAGAGTGTTGATTTTGTATGTAAGTGTTTTTTAAAGTTTATTTCAGTGCAGAAGTTCCTCAAATAAAGATTATTTTTTATTGGATTACTTTGCGGAAGTTCATCGTAATGAACAGACGCTGTTATCGCTGATTATAGCTAATTAAATTTCTGGTTTCTACATAAAGATTTTTCTTTCTTTCTTTCTAAATACAATGACAACCACGAGCGCTGTTGCCTTATAAACGGGAGGTACCGGGTTGGATTCCCAGCAGGGTCAATTTGGGAATTTATAATTACTGAACGGCAATAACGTATTGCCAATTGATTTAACGTTCCGGTATGATGCCGTGTACCAATTAGGGGTATGGGTTTAATATAACTGTGATTCCCTAACAGGTTAGCCCGCCACCATCATAGATTATCATCACTTACCACTATAGCCCATTAACGTCCCACTGCTGGGCACAGGCCTCCACTCTCATAAGAGAGAGGGAATTAGAGCTTCGACCCACCACGCTGGTCCAATGATTTGGCGGGCATTAACGACTATTATCATGTTAGTGATAATAACCGGGACCGACGGCTTAACGTGCTCTCCGAGGCACGGGGGTGAAACACCGCCAACTTCCTAACTCCGGGCTAGTCCTGAGAATTTCTAGTCAGAAAAACCCAACACTTAATTATGACCCGAACCGGGACCTTGTCGGCCGAAGTCAAACATGCTAACCACTAGACCAACGAGGCAATTGGCATCATCCAATCATTACCAATAACCACTAATACCAGGTGAGATCGCAGTCAAGGGCTAGCCTGTAGTGGATGGAAAAAAAAGTTCACGTTAAAGTTCGATTATTTAACACAGGTATAAGAGGAGGCAAACGGATGGAATTGCGGAAGCGAAAACCGAGGAGGGTAGGGTATATAAAATAAAAACAACAATTTAGTAAATAACATTAAAAATGTAAATTTATCTCATTATTTTCCAACTTTACACTAAAAGCATAAGCCCATTACGGACTCCATTATGCCAAACAAAAAGTTACACGGTCCTTCTTCAAGGGGAGGTGATATGTGCAGAATTCTTCTAAACTAGGCAATTTATTAAAAAATAATTCCGAATCAATCAACTAAGTATTGTGCACTTTAGAGCCGATGCATAGACGCCATGCCAATAGACAGACGCCAATTTTGTACTATCCCGTTATTGGTGTCTATATATTTTTGAATACCGGCGACGGACATGGGCTACTGTTTCTCGAAATCTCGGACAAAACAGAGTTCTCACAAGGATTAAAAAATCTTAATTTACGCAGGTCGCGGGTATGATCTAGTACAATTTAGATATTTTTTTCTTAATGACAAAGTTGCATGGAAGCAATCGGCCTCGCATCCAGTGATACTTGTAACGTATGTTTTGTATTGTTTACTCATTGTAACATTTTTCTTTTTGAGAAAAGAGCAACTGTTGACTTTCTGCCGGCTCTTCTCAGTAGAATAATTTTCCGAACCGGTGGTAGAGTCTTAACGTATCATAAGTGACACAAGTTGTCTTGCGTCAATTACGTAAATAAATCATTTATCATTTATTAAACCAGAATATTTTGTCCGTGTGTGTATTGGAATTGCGATTTCGCCCAACAGAATATGTATCTCACATGAGCGCTCTCATCTTTCAGCCGTGTTACTCGATGGAGCCAGGTGATATTCGACGTTGATACTTTCTGAGAATCTATTAAGAAGTTGCTTCAACCTGCCTCTTAAACTTCACAATGTCCTGGTTTATTTACTTCAACAACTCGAAAGTTTCTCTATATTATGTACGATAGATTATACGTATCTTTTACTAAGTTATTTTTAGAGAAAGCATAACTACGTCAAGATTAGGTATAGATAGGTACCTAATCACATACTTAGGATTATGTCCTGATCCAGGTTATAGTTAGTTACACTTATTTAGCTGGATTCAGCTAATAATCATACAAAACTGGTTTTCGCACCAAAATATTGTCAAAATATTTTCATTTCTAATACATTTACAAACAAAAATAAAACCAAATTATAATTATATTGTTTTATTGAACAGTTACCACGTAACTATTTGCAACTGATATGAAATAAATCCACACTGCAAAGGAAAAAACGTACCTAATTAAAATCGGTTGTACGGAATTTGTGACTTTAAATCAAGGGCTTTTATGTCAATTTTACTGTGACGCTAGCGCGGGGCCACCCCTCCATCACCATCATAGGGTCTCTATAACCATTGAAGGTTTAGATAGATAGATAAATACTTTATTGCACACATGAAAAATACAAGGTATAGTATGAAATTTAAAAAAAATCATAGCAAACCTTCAATGGATAAAAAAAAATATGTCAGTGGCTTTCATTTTTTTTGACCACTCAGTTGGAAAATAAGGGTAGCAGGTAAGATCGCAAAGAATGATCGTCAAAGGCAATGTGTAGGGGAGCAAAAAATACTTACAAAACAAATAAGCCACTGACAAAACCAGCAGTATAGACGCCGATAGCCAGTCCAGACCGCTCAGGATACAGGAAACCTTCGCTAGACATTCCACTGAAATAGCTATCACCATATTGAAGCCCGTAAGGATATTTAGAAACGTAATCCAAACGAAAACTTGTATGAGACCCTCTGAGTCCTGAAAAAAAATGCATATTTTTCTAATAGGCTTGAGCTTGAGGACAATCATGCTTAATGCAAAACAACGACCCGAAGGACCTACCTACTTAAGGTACTTTGGGTCAACCTAGACCCAAAGGTCTAGGTTTGAGTACCACCACCACCACTACAGCCCATTAACGCCCACTGCTGGGCACAGGCATCCATTCTCATAGGAGAGAGGAATTAAGAGTTTAGACCCACTACTTTGCTCCAATGCGGGTGGGTCTAAGCTCAGCGGGCTAGGTTTGAGTACGCTTGCAAAGAATATGAAGATTGGAAATGAAGATGTAGATGATTCAAATGCACTCAACGATTCAAAAGTAATTGTTTACTTGAATAAAAACATTTGACTTTGATGCCATTTCTTTGAGGTTTTTATTTCCCGCGGGATCTACTTAATTTTCCGGGTAGCTAGTGTCCTTCCCCGGGATGCAACCTATCTTTATAACAAACATCAAAATCTGATGAAAAGATAAGGGTAAGAAACTGACAGACAAAAACACTTTCGCATTTATAATATTAAGAATGGATATGGATTGTAAGTAGTCAATAGTAAGTTAATTGGTAAAATTTGGTTTACATTTTACAAAAAATATTGCATATAATTATACTATATATACTAACAGTACTGGCGTTTTAATGTACTATTATAACAGTGTATTGTAATTATTAATTAATCTTATAATCTAAGAATTCATTGTAACTATAGAAGCACCTCTCGACAGGCCAGGTCTTAAGTTTATTTTTAGTTTGTTAAAACTGGGCGCATCTCTGTTTACTAGGGGGTATTCGGTTGTAGACTTCAGCGCCCATAGTAGTAAGTAAGTAGGTAGGTATTTGTTAAACTGTTTGGGCATCATAAATTAAAATAAAATACATAACGAGATTTCGACGACCTTCCTGGTGCAGTGATAAGCGCTGTTTAGGAGTTTTTTTTATTGTGAGATAGTCTTGGGCTTGACGACAATCATGCTTAGTGCAAAGCAATGTTGAGTTTATAGTTTATAATTTCTGAATTTTCTCTGGTCGGTCGGAGACTTCGGCCGTGGCTTATCATCCTACTTGCAGAGACGTACCGCCAAGCGAATTAGCGTTCCCGTACGATGCCGCGTAGAAACCGACTAGGGGTATGGGTTTAATATAACTGCTATACCTAAAAGGTAAGCCCGCTGCCATCTTAGATTACTTCCCATCAAGTGTGATCGCAGTCAAGGGCTAACTTGTCGTGGAATAAAAAAAAGGGAGATTTGATTATCTTACAAATAGTGTTCCGAACAGTAATACAAGGCCGGTGAACATGAAGGCACAGGAGAATGCGCTTATGCCGGTAGACACAAGCGTACTTGACTTATCCGTGGCCTCCCCGCTATCTAAAGAATATTATACTTAGAAAGAAGCAGGCGTTACTTTGCGGAAGTCCATGATGATGAAAGAACTAGAGTTTAATTCGCTATAATCCACCACAGAACGTAAATCTATGTACAGTGTGTATCTTGTATCTTGCCATATTCACCACACCACACAAATCTTCGAAATTATTCTCAACATAGGTAAGTTTCACTCAGACACCGGAGCATCTTTTTTTCTTTTGCGACTTTCCCTTGACTGCGATTTCACCTGATGGTAAGTGATGATGCAGTCTAAGATGGTAACTAACGGGCTAACCTGTTAGGGGCATGGCAGTAATATTAAACCCATACCCCTTCCGGTTTCTACACGGCTTCGTACCGGAACGCTAAATCGCTTGGCGGCACGTCTTTGCCGGTAGGGTGGTAACTAGCCACGGCCGTAGCCTCTCACCAGGCCAGACCAGGGAAAATCCAGAAATTATAAATTCCCAAAATGACCCAGCCGGGGATCCAATCCCCGGGACCTCCGCACGTTAAGACAACAGCGCCCCACGGAGGTCGTCAAAATCTTCAGGAGATGTTGACTCGACAATGCACGATTGTAAATGTTTTTGTATGATAGAACTTTACAATCGTGCATTTTCGATTCTACATCCCCTGAAGATGCTCCGGTGTCGGAGTGAAACGCATGTTGAGAATAATTTGGAATTACTTGCTGATGCCTGCGACTTCGTTCGCGTGGTTCTGTCGTTTTTGGGTAGATGGATAGAGTGATGAATGGATGTTTGTTACTCAATCACGCCAGAACGGCTGAACGGATCTGGATTAAATTTGGCACAGAGATTTGGAAATAGTATGGAGTAACACAGTGGCTACTTTAAATTGCGGAACATCAAAGAGTTTTCAAACCTATAAATAACTAATGCGGATAGTCATGGGCATATAAAACATGCAATTTGGTTAATTTGTAGGGGCACACAATAAAATTCTGAATTAATATATTTACGAAAAGTAATAGTTCCTTCAGGATAGAAGATACAATTTTGGTAGGAATAAGTTAAACACACACCTTTTATGTTTTTTATATTGTAAATGTCACGATAATTTAATTTGGTCGTTTGTACCACAGCACTTAGGGCAATTACGCCAGTCATCTGAAAAAGAAAAAGATTTTTTTCAGTCAGTTACAATAATTAATGACATAGTTTTAAATAGGAGGACCACTAATAATACCGTAACTTAGACTGCAACTATTATATTACCTACTAGCTAATGCCCGCGAATTCCCGCGGGAACTTCTAAATTTTCCGGGATGAAAAGTAGCCTATGCCACTCGCCATGTCCTCAACTATGACCCTTAAATCACGTCGATCCTGTGCCCTGTTGCGACGTGTTTGAAGGACAAAACAACAAACACACTGTCGCATTTATAATATTAGTATGATTCTGTGCTTAGACGCTATGCAGTCTTAGATAGAAGCAGGCGTTACTTTGCGGAAGTTCATGATGATCAAGGAACATGAAGCTTAATTTGTTATTATCCGAAGAAAACAGACAAATCTTTAAGACAATCTTTTTTATTCAACATACATTTATTATATTGACACATTTTAAATGGTTGGACTTAAGGGAATTATGTTGGATATACCTATATTATAAATAATTGATAAAAAAATAAGGTAATTTATGGATGTACATGTATGTTTTTGCACACTGCCACTGGCGGTAAATTGTGAAAGGGTGAATTTTTTTAAGATAACAACTGTTGTTACCCACAATTTGGCAAAATAAAAATTATGAATTATGAATTATGAAAGATGTAATATTATTATGAAAGATGTAAGGTACAACGCGTAGCTGGCGATAGATGCATCACCAGCACACCAAACCACACAAACCCTCCAAATTACTCTCAGAGACTTAACATAGCATCCTCAGAAGATGTTGACTCAATAATGTACGATTGCAAAGTTTCACTCATTTACAATCGTAAGATCGTGAAATATAATGTTGTTTGACTTTACAATTACGACAACAGCCTCCATGGTCTAGGATGTTCGACTGCAGCCGATGAGGTCCCGGGTTCGAGTCCCGGGTCGGTTCATAGTTAAGTATTGGGGTTTTCTGACTAGAAATTCTCAGTACTAAGTTATAGTAATTAACTACTTCTACTACTATCATTATCCTGATAAAAGTCGTTAAGGCCTGCCAACTTGCATTGGAGCAGCGTGGTGGGTCTAAGCTATAATTCCCTCTCCCTTATGAGTGTAGAGGCCTGTGCCCAATGTGCGTCAATGGGCTGTAGTGGACTTTACACACTTTAACAACTTGTAAAGCAGGCACCAACTTACTATTGCAAGAATAGATATCAAAAGCATGCCTATACGAAGCGATATACAAAGGCAGCATGTCGACACGTCGGGGAATATGTCACACATTATAATTTGCTATCTAGAATCGATATAAAGCATTAAGTTAATACATAAATATATAAAATTCTTAAAAATAGAGAAATACACAGAAACAACAAATAATGCTAAAGTCATTTTAACGTACTTGACGTATGCCAGAAGTTTAGAAATTCGTTTAGGAACGTAAGGACATTGTTGGATGTAGCCGTCGGCAGACAGTCGAATAATTCTACTGTCTAACTCATTGGTCTAGACTGACTGTGGACCTTTCTATGTCTGAATCAGGCCTTTAAGTGAGAATTTAGTTTATCTCAAGAAATTCTCAGTAGTACTGAAAATTTCTTGCTCGGAATCAGGAAGTGTTTCGGCCCCGTGTCTTGGGTAAGTTTTAAGATACCGTTGCTGATGACCACTATTATATTTTATAAATAACTGGACTTCAATAAATGTAGTATACCTACCTAAATTGAATAAACATTATTTGAGTTTGAGTTTGAATACGTTATTTGAAACAGCTTGAACTTGATAAATGTTTAGAAATTATTCATTAAGAATACTGTAGATTTCGAGGTTTCTGGAGGCCACAAAAATACTAGATTGAATCGTCGTTAACTGGGGGAGTGTTGTTTAAAAACCAATATTATGTACCGAATTTTCCGCCCAGGAAACGAAGTCATCAGCTCAAATTCTGTACTTATGACTTTAATGTGCAATGCAATGCTAATAATATGATTTAAACTTTGGACCAAAGCAATCAACTTTGAATCACTAAGAAGGTCTGAAGTTTAATTTTAATATAGCAAACTATTATCTATTCTGTGATTAAAATTTCAGCTGCACTCTGTTACATTGCTGAAATTTTAATGAAAACCTATATACTAAGCACAAACCTTCCTTAAAAAAAACATACTTAATATTTTTATAGATCATATTATATTATAAATATAATCTTTATTCAAATTATAACTATGAAATAAATTAAAATCTAAATTAAAAACTAAAAATTAATTATACCTATACCTACCTAAAAATTGTATATTTTACGATCAATTATTGTTCAAGTCAAGTCAAACGTTTTTCAGTTTCTTCAAAAAAGAGACATACGATAGCTGTTGACGACCAGTAGAAAATACGCCATAACTGCAAAATCTTATTAAATCAAGACACGCGGAAGCGTGTCCAGCCAAAGTTCAAAAAAACTGGCGAGCAGCACCGTGTGTAATATTACACGAACCATTTGGAGCCACTTTTGACCCCCTCATAACTCAAAAACTATTTCACATAAACATGTCAAATTTGGCGCATATATTGAGACCCGTGAGATACATATGTGCTCCAAATTTCATAAGCACACCTCAAATGGTTATTTAGATATAAACGTACAAAAATCGTCATTTTTATGATCAAAGGATAGATCAAAACTCTGACACGAGGCATGCTACCATTGCTTAAAGCCGTATTATTTTAATATTGTTGACGTTTATGTTGTAGTGTTATAATCATTATTTTAAGGACGTCAAAGTACGTGACATTCAACCGTTAGTTTGAAACAATACTGCTTTGAGCGGTGGTAGTAACTCCTTAACTATTGAAAATGACACATAATTATTATTTTAATGAAAATAATAATGAATAATAATATAGTTGCATTAAAACCTTACCTTCGTATTCATACATTTTGTGCAACGAAACGTCATTGACAGAAAAGAAGAAGAAACGTATTTGAAGTCGTCAGTTCAAGCTGTCAGTCATTGTGATTTGTATTCATTGTTTATAGTGGTTTTAGTGATATCGACTGTTTACCGTGCTTGTTTTCAATGTTTCACAAAAAACTTTTGATTTTGAACTTTTGCAATCAAAATTGATGAGATGTAGAAATGTGCTGTAGAGGTAGTCTGACCATAGATGTAATCTGTCAATGTCAGTGTAACTCTAGGTACACTATATATTTTTCTTGAGAATTCTCGTCTTTAATTATCTTGTACAATGAGTCGTACAATAGAATTACTGGTGGGTGACACACTGACCTTACACCAAATAATAAGTACCTACTAATGTAAAACGTAAACTAAACTAATAGAAAAGTCCTATTACAGTGTAAAGGATTATTTGAATGATAGCAAGGCATGGGTATGAATTGTTACAACGGCTGATTATGTAATGTTATATTATAAGTACATATATATAATTTCAAATATTTGTGAGATGGTGATAATAAAAAAAAGCGGAGTTTATTGCGGGCTCTTCTCAGATCAGGGCACGTTTGGAACCCTCGTAGCTTTAGTTTTAAGATATCGTAGTTAATTATCACCATCACGTCTTATGCTCTGTAAGCATGACGTTCAGAAGGTGTACTTTGTAGGTACATATTTTGAATAAATATGTTTTGAGTTTGAGATTGAGTTCAATAATTTCTGTACAAAAAGTAATGATATCCCATCAAAAACATAAATGTAAAATGAGAGCCAAGTTCAAAATTGTGATATATATGCCTTGGTTGTTGACTTCAGCGACAAAAGGAGTGAGATCTAAATGGGTGCCAAGTTCAATGGTCAGTCCTGCAATTTATATATCCCATCAAAAACATAAATGTGAAATGAGAGCCAAATTCAAAATTGTGATATATATGCCTTGGTTGTTGACTTCAGCGACAAAAGAAGTGAGATCTAAATGGGTGCCAAGTTCAATGGTCAGTCCTGAAATTTATTTATAACAACATATAATATTTTATAACAACTTAAAATATCATTTCTTCTTATAACTTAGTATAAAATGTTGAAGACTAAGGCTTTGGCTTGGCTAGTTTCCATATACGAATTATTATTAAGTAGGTACCTAAAAGTACAGTTTCTACCAGCAAGCCAAATTTTCGGAAGAATAAAATAAGAACTTACAGCTTTACAACTTGTGAACGCTATAATTCGTATATGAAAACTAGCCAAGCCAAAGCCTTAGTCTTCAACATTTTATTCTACGTTATAAGAAGAAATGATATTTTAAGTTGTTATAAAATATTATATGTTGTTATAAATAAATTTCAGGACTGACCATTGAACTTGGCACCCATTTAGATCTCACTTCTTTTGTCGCTGAAGTCAACAACCAAGGCATATATATCACAATTTTGAATTTGGCTCTCATTTCACATTTATGTTTTTGATGGGATATATAAATTGCAGGACTGACCATTGAACTTGGCACCCATTTAGATCTCACTCCTTTTGTCGCTGAAGTCAACAACCAAGGCATATATATCACAATTTTGAACTTGGCTCTCATTTTACATTTATGTTTTTGATGGGATCAATATTAATGTACTTACTTCTAGCTCCAATAGTTTTTAGGTATTAACTAGTAGCTAAAACCTGTTAAATAATCCGTATCTCAGATTTCCGGGATAAAAATTATCCTTTGCCGTTTCCGGAATCTTTCCCTATCCCTCATTTCGTCATAATTTGTTAATCAGTAATAAGGTAACGGACAGTCAGAAACACGTAATAATTGACATTATTAACTGTACAGTTTGAATTTTGCCTTTGACTGCGAGATTTATCAAGATACTAGCTGGATTGAGGATTGAGTTTTTTCGCTCCCACGGGGACATTAAATTTTTCGGGATAAAAAGTAGTTTATGTGTTATTGAAGACTTTAATCTATCTTTGTGCCTTTCGTTCAGATCCGTTCAGCCGTTCTGGCGTGATTGAGTAAGAAACATCATTCAATCCATACAAACTTTCGCATTTATAATATTAGAATAGAAGTAAAGATTAGAAAAAGAGTGTACCACAAAAAGCAAGTAGTGTAATGCCTAAGTATACAATCGCAACAATGAGGCAGCTCTTCCAGCAATGAACCAACAGAAACAGGCAAAAGACGAGCTGTATGGCACCTATCACTACAGACATCCAGAAGTAGACTTGTAGCGATATATCTCGTACGTCTTCGTTCTTATATGTAAAATAAAAGATACAACTCTGTTAACACTCTATGGAAATGTTCAGACGTAAATTATAAATAATATTATATTTTTATATTTAACTACTTATGTTATTTTATTTTTTAAGGAAAACCAACAGCTTATAAATAAATAATCTTAATATTAGGTAATTTATCCAAACTTATATTATAAATGAGACTCTATAGAGCAGTTTTTCTTAGTAGGTATCTACTGACCTTAATAATCCCACTCCATCCAAACATCAATATAACGGCTGAATGCAACCATAAAACCATTATCACAAGGAACCATACATTGTAGTCTATTGATCCTTTTGACTCTAAGCTTATGGAATTTATTTTTAATAACATTATCAAACTTATTGTGACGATCTGTAATAGTACATAAAGATTATAAAATGGATTCAAATCCAATCCTAGAATCATTTGATGTTGTGTCTCCAACTAGTAAGAGTTAGAGTTCGTCTAATCCAATATGAAAGCACCTCCAATGTGTTTATGCTCACGACCAAAATAAGTATACATAAAGATTAATACTTAAGACAGTATAATACGTTTTACCTCTGAACAATAAACACAAATTGGTCGTCGTCAGTGGTTGTTCATTCACCTTTTATCTTAGGCGAGCGACGTGACGTCATACGATGCCATAGAAAACGAAAAATTCTTAGTCGTAAACTCATAGAAACGCGTAGACAACGTGTAGTACGTACGTACGTACTGTAAGCTGGGCAATTGAGGCGGAATGTGATTAACCCGGATGCAAAAGCAATCACCCACTTACAAAGTTACAGAATCATAAATTACTATCTATCCCGGTTTGATTCTAGACTTATTATCAAAAGGAGATGAGAATGAAATTTCCATACATTCAGGCTACTTGTTTTTAATGGAAATTATCATTTCATAAATAAAATGTAGCTTAAAACTACTTAGTCTAGAATACAGCAGTTCTTCGGCTTATAAGATTCTAAAGTAGTCCGGATAGAATGTTCAAAGTATATTTCAGGCCATAGGCCTAGTAATTTAGCTCAGTGGTAAATTTAGGTTCAAAGAATTTGACTCACTCACAACAACAAAAAAAAATGATCCCTTACTTGTTGAATTGGTCACCTGGGAACATGGATCAGGAACGCGGGTATCCCTTCAGGGAATCAGGCTCCTCAGGTCCTATCCAGCTCCTCAGCGTGCATTCGTCACCATGTAGAAGAAATAAGTACCACGAGTACTTACTCAACCCCCGGAACTCGGAAGCACTTATATGTATATACGAAACGTCCCAACGGTGCGATTTGCAATACCGTAATTCAGCAAGAGGTGAAATGAAAAGGGTGGATATGCAAATAAAAATAGAACAAAAATAAAACTAAGATACAATAAAATATAATATAATATAATATAATATAATATAATATAACCCTGAAACAAAAGAAAAAAACAGTTAACAATACGTTCTTAATGAGAACCGCGTGTGCCACATTTTTCCATTTTCTTTGAGCTTACCTACGGAACTCTTCCGATATAATTATTGTTTTCGGGTGGTTCCTCCCAACCCAACCACGTCGTTAAATATACGGGAACTGAAAAGAAAGACAAACAAAATGGTAATTAAATCCAAAATGGTTATGACGCCATCTTGCATGTGAATCAACCTCGATTATCGACTCCGATCACGAACTTACCATAAATTGATGTGGAAAGATATTGAAGACACTTTATTAACTAAAACAAAAAGACATTGTTTTTCCCAGCGAAGCCGGGGCAGGACCAAAATTCGAGTTTTCGCCTGCAAACCTTCACATCGTCAGCTCAAGCGGAAACTGATCTCTCCAAAAAAAAAATCCAAGAGACAAGGCGTATCGAAGCTCCGTTCAGGAGGCTCCGACCATAGACTAGCGAAATGCGAACTAGTGAATGTACGAAACTAGTTAAAGAAAGAAATTCGAAATTAAATTAATGAACACAATCTCCATTATTGGAATTATTATAAGATTAATATAATTATTATCGAAAATAAACATATCGAAATTTTGACCAAAAACAACCGAAACGCCATCTATACGCAACTCCTGCGCATCGATGCACGCGCTCTCCGCGCCTTGACGCTAGATGTCACTACCTACCATTTACGAATTAAATTAAAATCGATTGATAAAATCACTACGTGACAATACCTCCCCTCCTACGAAAAGGTTCAACTGGTTGAACCACGCTGCCCTCAGCGTCTTCCAACAAGCAAAACAATAGCCTGAAACAAGAAAAGAAAACAAACAATCGAAGTCATGCACAAACACACAACTACTAACTAACACTGAAAATTATACAACAAAATAAATAAATGAGAAAAGTATTACGTTGGTATACTTTAAACCCTAGTTGCTAAATACTAACTACTACAATACAAAAAACTCTACGGTGTTTTACACACTTGAGTGTAATCACCTTGGCATCATTCTTCAGCTAACTGATAGAATGCGTCTAGGCCTACGGTGGTTCACTCTTTGTCAACTACCGTCGGAACAGTTGTCATTTGACAAGTACGGAAAATCTTTGTGATCGGGTGTCTAACAAGACAACCGTATGGTATCACGTTCGGAAAATAACCAAATCGGAAACGGAAAAAAAATTGAATTAACTTCCATGGAAAAATAAATCTATGAACAGAATCAGAAAAGTAACGGAATATTTAGATCCATTATCCAGAAAGAGAACAAACGAAACAAAATCAAAATCCCCAAAGTACAATATTAGCATTACAATTCACCTCCCGTTAGTCTACCACAAGCATTTTCATCATCATACATTCATCCTCACATACCTCAACTTCATTCATCGTCAACTAAACCATGGTAATGTAACTGTTATCTCAGTACATCACTACTCTCATAAAATTCCTAATTGAATATTGTTAAAACTTAAATATTCAAACAGTTAAGACCAACTGAGTAATGCTGAATATTTACTTCTTAAAATCCTTAATATGCCAAGTGCCTATTGGGTGGTTGTCAGCCACTCTAACCAATTCATAAACCAAAGGTGACAAAACCTTGACAACTCTGCACTTCTCATATTTAGGAGCCAGCTTAGCTGCGAAAAAATTTGTAGCGTCGCTTTGTGTATAAGTCTTTTTCCACACTATGTCCCCAACAGAATAGCTTGCAGACCTACGCCTTAAATTGTAATGCGTTGAATTCTCTGCATGAGCCTGAAACAAATTTTCCCTAACCTGACTAAATATGTCCTCCAAAATTCCAAACTTTCCAGCGTATTCCTCCCTTGGAATTCCTGCCTCGTACTCCTTATCCGTGTCCTTATAGAAGGAACCATTTAGGACCGGTTCTCTCGCATGAACAAGGAAGAACGGGGAGAATCCAGTGGATTCATTAACCGCACTGTTTATGGCGAACTGGACTTTGTACAGGTTTTCATCCCAGGACCTGTGGTTATCTTTCACATAAGCGGCTACAGCAGTCATAATTACCTTATTGTACCTCTCGACAAGATTAACTTGCGGAGTGTACAACGGTGTATAGTGTAATTTCGGAATATTATAACGCTTAATGAGATTACGGAATTCAGATCCTGTGAATTGTGACCCATTGTCAACAATTACAGTCTCTGGAACACTATGGTTCAAAAATACAAAATTCTCTAGCGCTTTAACCACAGCGGCACCTGTGGCACGCCGTAACGGAAACAACATTGTATATTTCGAAAAACAACAAGTCACTACAAAAAGAAACGTAAATCCTGATTTAGACCTAGGTAAAGGTCCAACTAAATCAGCAGAAATAACCTGAAATGGTCTCTCGCAGACTTTAGGCTTCCCTAACAAACCTGGAGTGGCTGATGTCGTGTGTTTATACGCAGAACAAGTATCACAATTTTTAACATAATCAACCACGTCCTTGTACATACCACGCCAAAAATATCTAAGGGACAATCTGCGATGAGTTTTGAAAACTCCAAAATGACCTGCAGTTGCATCTGCATGGTTTTCTTTTAAAATTCTGGAAATGTCGTTCTTATGGACTACCTCTTTCCAGTCGAACTCACTAAGAAGCTGGTATTTACACTTACTGTATCGATATAATTTATCGTTCAAAATACAAAAATTCGGAAAATTTGCTGGATTGATTTTACAACCATTAAATGTCTTGTCATACCAGTCATCTACAATAATCGGTTGACAAGAATTATCTTTACGATTACCAATTACATCTACATGTATGAGTCTCGACAAGGTATCCGGAACTACATTATCACAACCTTTCCTATGTTCAATGACAAAATTATACTGTGACAATCTACAACCCCATCTGGCCAGTCGTCCTGAAGGATTCTCCAAATTTAAAAACCACTTCAAGGATGCATGATCAGTAATAATTGTGACTGGCTTGGAACCAAAATAAGCCTGAAATTTCTCCACCGCAAAAATCACAGCTAAAGCCTCGCGTTCAGTCGCGCTATAATTTCTTTCGTTTTTGTTTAGGCTCCTACTGACATACGCAATGGGATGATCACAACCATCAGTTTCTTGCGTTAACATACCGCCAACACCATATGCAGAAGCATCACAATGTATCTTAAATGGTTTCTCGAAATTTGGAACCGCAAGAACAGGTGCGGTTATCAACGCATTTTTCAATGTGTTAAAAGCTACCTCTGCCTGCTCGCTCCACTCAAATTTAGGTGCGTTCTTTCCTTTACTAGTTAGTCTATTTAGTGGTGCAGCGATGGTAGAAAAATTCCTAATAAAGCGCCTGTACCAAGAACACGTGCCTAAAAAAATCTTTACTTCCTGAGCGGATTTTGGGGTCGGAAAATTCATAACTGCGGCAACCTTTTCCGGATCTGTGCGTAAACCAAATTCATCCACTATATACCCTAAATATTTCAATGATTTTCTAAAAAAATTACATTTATCAAAATTTATGGATAATTGAGCCATTTTTAGCTTATCCAGGACTCTGTTTAACAAAATTAAGTGGGTTTCAAAATCAGCAGAACAAATAACTATGTCATCTATATAACAAAATACTATTCCATTTTCAATATCGCTACAAAAATTTTGATTAAATAACTGGTCCATTAACCTTTGCTGTCGTGCTGGTGCACCGCATAGGCCAAACGGCATAACTTTAAATTTAAATAAACCTCTACCAGGGACTGTGAAGCTAGTTTTTTCCTGAGAGTCGTTACTTAATGGAATTTGCCAGAAACTTGAACTTAAATCAATCGATGATAAAAACTTTGCCTCTTTCAAGCTATCTAGAATTTGTGGAATGTACGGTATTGAGTATGAATCCCCCTTGGTCACTGAATTTAACTTTCTACAATCTAGGCAAAACCTCCAGTCTCCATTTGCCTTTTTAACTAAAATTGCAGGGTTATTCCACGGGCTTTCACTAGGAGTGACTACGTCCATTTCCAGCATTCTATCTAACTCTTTACTTAAAGCTTCCTTCTTTTCAGGAGAAAGTGGATATTGTTTAATTTTTATTGGCAAGGCATCACCGGTGTCAATAACATGTTCAATTAATTTGGTTCTGCCCAATCCTATTTTCTCTGAAGAAATATCTACAAATTTATTCACTACAGACTGGGCTAATTCTTTCTGTTGAGATGATAAGTTTTCAAAAGAAGTAATGGTATGAATTTGTTCATTATTAATCGCACAAATATTGTAAAATTGTGAAGGTGCCTTAGTTAATTCTAAATTATCAAAAATGCCAGGGGCTAACTGAAATATTTTCCAAAAGTCACAACCGAAAATAACATCTACTACTATAGAGGGTAGTACAAAAAATTTAATTATGTGAGTTACGGAATTATAAGTAATCGGAATAAACATATAACCTCTGCAATGGAGTTTGTGTCCATTTGCTACCGAAAATGTGGTGTCACTACTGCTATGCAATTTATAGCCAAATCTCAAAAAAACCTTGTGCGCCTGGTTACCCAAAATGGACGCGCAAGCACCGGAATCTAGTAAACCTGTAATCTCTAAATCGTTAACAAAAGCCTTTAAATGTGGTCTGAAGTCTTGTTTATCCACTGAATACAGAACTGTGTCAGGTAAAAACGGTGTTTTGTTATTATTGACCAAACTGTTTAATTGTGACACTGCACAGTTCTGACTAATTAGTTTTTTGAACTTTTGTCCGGAAGAGGTTTACTAATATCTTTTTTACTACAAATTGGACATGTCTTTACTGTAAAATTCTGACGTCCACACGAAAAACATATAATAGATTTCGGAACTGTCCTGCAAAATTTAAAGGAATGGTTACCCTTGCCGCACTTGTAACATAATAATTGTTTACTTGTTTTCCTAAAATCACTGCTTTTACTAGTATCAACCTTATTAGGTGTAACAGAAAGGGTGTTAATCTGTTTTGGCACTTGTTTGTAAGCAAACTCTGAAATTAAAGTTGTCTTACTATTAGTAGGCTCAGAAAACAAAGCGGACCGCTGCTTGGCAGCCTCAAGTTTGCGACACTTCTCTTTCAAAATTGCAACAGAATCAATGTCAACAAGAGCTAATTGTTCTGAGTAGAAAGGGCGAATATTATTTAACAAAATTTTTAATTTTTCTTCCTCAGAAAGCGGCGTTGACAACCTGGAAAACATGCAAAACATAACGGCGAAGTAGATACACACAGGTTCTTCAGAGCCTTGTGTTCTTGCTCGGATTTCACCTAGCAACCTGTAGTCATAGTCTACTGCATCAAATTCCTCCAAAAATAAAGTTTTTAATTTTTTCCAAGACGAAACCTGACACTTGTTACCTCTGTACCATAGCAATGCTCGACCTGTAAAAAGATGAAATGCAGAAGCAAATAATTTCTCATCTGAAACGCCATAAGACTTCTTGAATTCCTCAACTCGTTCGAGAAAACTGCGCGGATCACCTTGACCGTTGAAGGTTAACTTCCACTTTGCAACATTCTTATCACCAGAGCAGTCAACGGCGGTGCTCTCCGAATCGAGTGACTCGTCTTGAGATTCGCTGTCAGGATCTAATCTAGAAATTAAACTTTCTAACTTTGTATTCAATTCACTCTTCTTACTAATCAAATTGAGTTCGGAACAATGTATTCTCAAAATTCTAAAGTACAGGTGAGAAGCTAAGGCTTTAGACCTACAGAGGGCATGTCTATCTTTAGTGTCAGAAAACTTTTTTATTAAATCTCCTAAATCTTGAAGTTTTTTGGTAATAACCGCTAACTCACTTTCAGCCGAAAAATCTGTCTCTAAAATTAATTCAGAAGGAATTTCCTGGATTAAATGTTTTAATTGTTTCTTTAAACCTAGCACAGTAGGTGCTGGTGTTTCAGAACGAATGGACACCTCATAACACAATTCGTCCTTCAAAAGAGAATGAAACTGAACAAAAGTCTGTTCCATTTTAGTAGATCAAAATATAAATTTCAAAATATTAAGTTTGTGTACCTGTTTATGTTAAAACCTTTTACTAATAGGTTTAACACAAACACAAAAGAAGTTATTTTAACTACTAAGTATACACCAAAACAAAATAAACAACAAAAAAAAACTTAGGTCTATCTTACACTATTTCACATCAATTTACGTTCCTTATTCAAAATAAAGTTAATAATATATGCAAATATTATTACTACAATAAACAAAATATACAAAAAACTTTCAAAATTAAATATAGTACTGTAAGGTGTAGTATGACCTTTATGGGTACACGGTGTGCTACAACCTTTACAATTACAAAAGAACACAGCCAACAAGGTTGCAATGAACTCTGGCTGGCAGTATTAGTGTACAAAACTAAAGCAATTTTCCAATGATTTGGTGACTGTCACTTTACACACTGTGACTTTACCTAATAACACAAATCCTGTTTCAAAATAGCACTTTAACAACAAGCATTCAATTAAATTTAATAATATGTTTTGTGTAATGTACCTACTGTCACAACATTAAACACAACTCTTAAACAAAGTTTTCATAAGTAATGAAATACAAGGTCACCGACAAAATAAAATGTTCAAAACATCATAAATAAACAAATTGCAAATCCATAAATATAGTTAATATAATTACACAAGTCTGAACACTGAAACTTTAATAATAGTTTATGTGTGTAACTAGTTAGTCGCACATAACTTTTCAAAACTTTAATTTACATTTGTTTACCGGAATTCTTAAAATATAAGATGTGCTATTAAAGTAATCTCAATTAATAACTTAGTTAAGCAATGTTTCTTACTAACATGAAGGTAAATACACCATATTTAGTTATACACACTCCAAGTTAAGTCAATTACTTACAACAAAATATATAAGCACTAATTATATTATAATAAGCCAAAGAAAATCAAAATACAGAATAAAAAAAAAATCAGAAAATTACTGGAATCATCAAACAAAATTTAACTATTAATTGATATTTAATTAGTTAACCATAAAACAAGTGAGTGTTCTTTGTAGTGAGTCATTACTTAAAAATTTAGAATATTGTACAATCAACGGAGTACAATTTATAAAATTCCCAAGATTTCTTCAAAATACACTGAAATAATTATAAAAAAAAACGTTCGGGCGCCATTTGTAAGCTGGGCAATTGAGGCGGAATGTGATTAACCCGGATGCAAAAGCAATCACCCACTTACAAAGTTACAGAATCATAAATTACTATCTATCCCGGTTTGATTCTAGACTTATTATCAAAAGGAGATGAGAATGAAATTTCCATACATTCAGGCTACTTGTTTTTAATGGAAATTATCATTTCATAAATAAAATGTAGCTTAAAACTACTTAGTCTAGAATACAGCAGTTCTTCGGCTTATAAGATTCTAAAGTAGTCCGGATAGAATGTTCAAAGTATATTTCAGGCCATAGGCCTAGTAATTTAGCTCAGTGGTAAATTTAGGTTCAAAGAATTTGACTCACTCACAACAACAAAAAAAAATGATCCCTTACTTGTTGAATTGGTCACCTGGGAACATGGATCAGGAACGCGGGTATCCCTTCAGGGAATCAGGCTCCTCAGGTCCTATCCAGCTCCTCAGCGTGCATTCGTCACCATGTAGAAGAAATAAGTACCACGAGTACTTACTCAACCCCCGGAACTCGGAAGCACTTATATGTATATACGAAACGTCCCAACGGTGCGATTTGCAATACCGTAATTCAGCAAGAAGTGAAATGAAAAGGTGGATATGCCAATAAAAATAGAACAAAAATAAAACTAAGATACAATAAAATATAATATAATATAATATAATATAATATAATATAACCCTGAAACAAAAGAAAAAAACAGTTAACAATACGTTCTTAATGAGAACCGCGTGTGCCACATTTTTCCATTTTCTTTGAGCTTACCTACGGAACTCTTCCGATATAATTATTGTTTTCGGGTGGTTCCTCCCAACCCAACCACGTCGTTAAATATACGGGAACTGAAAAGAAAGACAAACAAAATGGTAATTAAATCCAAAATGGTTATGACGCCATCTTGCATGTGAATCAACCTCGATTATCGACTCCGATCACGAACTTACCATAAATTGATGTGGAAAGATATTGAAGACACTTTATTAACTAAAACAAAAAGACATTGTTTTTCCCAGCGAAGCCGGGGCAGGACCAAAATTCGAGTTTTCGCCTGCAAACCTTCACATCGTCAGCTCAAGCCAGCGTTGTTCCTGACAAATTTAGAGTTGCCGTATTCTAATTCTAAAATTGCCGGATTTTTAGGGAAAACTAAGAAAAATGCCGTATTGTACAAAATATTTATTCAGAACGCTACAATTTAAAAAAAAACATGAAATACTGTTGTTTACGTAAACATTTAAGTGTGCTATAGTTGTACTAACTTTATTCTTCACCATATAGGTTTTGAATAGTTTCCAGTACATCTGATTGTGTCGCATTTAGATCGTCCTGTTTTTTATCTTTCATTTTACGAATAATTTCGTTTGGCACTCGAAAATTTGTACAATTACCGTGATTACGGATTGCTTGTCTGGCTTGAAGAGTTCCATTAATAGTTGAAGTTATTAATTTATTTCGAAGTCTAGTTCAATTCATAGATCGTACATGAAGCAACACAAAGCATTATATGACACAACCACGATAGGTACAGCACAGTAGAGTAGTAACAATTATTCCGGGGATTCCCCACAGGCCACATACCACATTGAAAACTGATATCCAATGTTGAATATGAAAAATATGTTAATGTTTGTTTCTGATCGTGGCGCTTCTAGTTTATCTTACTCTGTGATCTATGGTTCACAAGTTGGTGCGTTCCATTAAACGAAATATTTTTTTTGTGTACTTTAGTCGATTACCGTATATTTTAATACGGTAATCAAATAGCTGCCGTATACCGTATTTTTGTTGCCTAAGATACCTGAATGCCGTACAATACGGCAATTGCCGTATCAAGACCAACGCTGGCTCAAGCGGAAACTGATCTCTCCAAAAAAAAAATCCAAGAGACAAGGCGTATCGAAGCTCCGTTCAGGAGGCTCCGACCATAGACTAGCGAAATGCGAACTAGTGAATGTACGAAACTAGTTAAAGAAAGAAATTCGAAATTAAATTAATGAACACAATCTCCATTATTGGAATTATTATAAGATTAATATAATTATTATCGAAAATAAACATATCGAAATTTTGACCAAAAACAACCGAAACGCCATCTATACGCAACTCCTGCGCATCGATGCACGCGCTCTCCGCGCCTTGACGCTAGATGTCACTACCTACCATTTACGAATTAAATTAAAATCGATTGATAAAATCACTACGTGACAGTACGTAAGTATCATCATTTCACTTCGAAGAATGGGATATCGATTCTAGTATCTTGGGATCCCAACATCCATGCCTACCTCCGCGCAATACAACTCATTGAACTATAACTGTGACTCTGCAGATTCTTCTACAGATCTACGCATTTCTGAGACACGGATTTCTGGACATGCTCACTCATTCACTAGCTAGAGAAGGGATACTGGATTATTTCCTAGTAGTCATCTCAAACAGTTAAAAATCCTGACTCACTCACTCACTGACTGACTCATCATCGCCATCGATGTCAAAGCCCAGCCCACTATCTACCTATGGAACTACAAAACTGAAACTTCCACAGATATTCCGTTTATAATGCAGACAAGGAATATGACCGGATTAAAAAAACACCGGAGCTAGACCACTGGTTGCTGATAGAACATTTTACTGACCATTATAAAAACTGAAATTGAGGCCGCAGCAATCCTGAGATTTATACAGAATAAACATTTTTGGAAATACGGCAAACAGTTTAAACACATTTCAAATCTGGGTCAGCTGATTTAATTCTTCCACATGGATCTTATTATTTTATAATCATATTATATTCTGTTTCTTCGAATAATTCTCACACGCAAGTGATTTACTGTCACTTATAGACAGTCAAACTTATCTGAACCGAATTAATGCTTGTTTTTTTGTTTTTATTATATTTTCAATAGATATATACTAGCGACGCTGACACCGGCAGGGCGACCGCGTATCTTCTGCATCAATCATTGTTACAGTATCAATTGTTGTGATTGGCGGAATGTATGGTATTCTTGCTGCGTCAATGGATTTTATCCAATAGTGGAAGAGTGTTACCCAATCAGAGGTCATTGCGATCGTTAAACTGTAGCTGTCAGAGATACGCGTCGCCCTGCGGGTCAGTTATGTTTGACGGACTATAGACAATAAATAACGTACGTACGTCAGTAACATGGAGGTAGGAAATTAGTAGGTTGGTAAGTAAGAAGTATTGCTACTCTATTTAATTTTACGTCTGGATTTGAATAAATTCTTCTTTTTCTTCTTTTCTTGGTTTATGGCTTTGAGTAGTGTCAAGCCAGCACAATGCACTTCGCCAGTGTCGAGTAACTTAAATGAGGCACGAAGGAGATTGGCCGGTTATAGAGTGCGAAAATTAGTGAAAACATTCTGTAATAGATAGCTACAGCATATTTATATATTTGTTAGTAAACTACTCTACCTGTTGACCTGTGCCTTTACGTATTACCTCAGATTAAATATCTACGTATTACCACAGTGATTATTGTTAGTCAGTGTTAATTAAGCAGCTACCACAGACATCTAAATGACAGCTACCAACCCTCAAGCAATGCAGGTACCAACATCTTATCAAATTATAAAGAACTTCAGTTTTCTTGTTGGTTATTCTCGGTAGGTAGAGTATTATAGTCTTTGGAGGATCCCGAATCAGATGCTTTATTACGTAAAATAATTGCTGCAGTTTAACGATTGCAATCACCTGTTTGGTTGTTTATAGCTATTGACCAAAATCTACTGTCCGTCAATATCGTTCATTCCAATAAGTTGAATTGTATCAATGATTGATGCATGTTTTTCAGAATAGGGCTACAGGGATAGATTCACTTGACAACTCAAAAGCACTTTGCTAAAGTTTATTTGAATAACCTTTTCTACCTTCTACTACTATAAAACCATTTAATCGATTGAAAAGCGCACAAAAGACTATACATATTTTATTTACTGCTTCAAATAAAGTAAACAGCCAATAAAAACACTTCGGGGACTGACAAAGGTACATACACATAAAAAGGTTAAATATAAGGTATGTCAGAGCATCATATCTGAACTTGATAAATACAGCAGAGACATTCGGAGACTGTTCGCGACGATCACAAAATATACTGTCACTGTAAAAGAAAGTACAAATTAATCATAATTCATAATCATTTATTTGCTAATTGTAGGTAAGTACATAACAAGTTGTAACAATAATAATAGTAGTTCCGAGCCACAATCTGCCAATCATATGGCATGCAAACTGTTGATACATATTTTGATAGGAATAATTCATGCATTTTATAAGTGATCATAGTATGAAGGAAATAATAGTGAGGGCTTTACGTCAAAATATGTAGAATCTACACATTAGTCTTTCTATAGACTAAACATGTCATAACCTCTATTAAATGCCTTATTTATTTATAAATTCTGTACCAGTAACTTTAAAAAAAACGTAAACATTGAAAGGACATGCATAATATAAATTAATTATAACAAGACCTCAGTAGTTATGTAAAATATTAAACTCTAACACGGGTCACAGCCCACTGACCACTTAGACTACATCATCAGGTGAGATCGCAGTCAAGGGGCTAACTTGTAGTGGATAAAAATAAAATAAAAATATCGCTTTTACGGCAAAGTCGTGGCCCTGAAGATATTTATGCTACGGCAGTCTACGCCGTAGCGCTACGCCACGCTACGAATATTCAATTAGTGTAGGTAATGTTATAAGAAAATCACTTTACGGTATTCGTAGAGAAGATGCAGTTTACCTGAAAATTCTACTGTAACATTTTAGTACACAGTTTGTATGGTAGTATAGCGTTAAGGTAAACGCCACAATGACCCAGTGGTCAGAATAGAAAGTTATTATTCCAGACTATAATCTAACTCTGTGCCAAATTTCATCCAAATCCCTTCCGTTTTAGCTTTAATTAACTGAAGCTAATTCAAGTAGATAATTATTGCAATACTACTAAGTACGAACTAATTCCAAAAGCTAAATCATACTTCAATGATGCCAAAAGCTTCTATGCAGCCATTCAGTTGCTTTACAAAGCCTGATATTCATAGCCCAAGGCTTGGTGGGAAATTTGTATATTTAAATTGAAAATTATTTATTGTATAATAAGTAACTTAATATGCAGTTTAAAACAAAAACTTTAACTGGCTTCACCGATTAAAATAAAAGCAAATTGCTCTAAAAAATGCGGTAAAAATTTGACGACCATAGTTTTACTTTTTTTAATCCACTACAAGTTAGCCCTTGACTGCGATCTCACCTGATGGTAAGTGATGATGCAGTGTCAGATGGTAGTGGGCTAATCTGTTAGGTTTATAGCAGTTATTTTAAACCCATACCTCTATTGCAAATTTTATAATGCAATAACTTTAATTGAAAATATAATCGAATTGTTGGGTCAAGTCAGTATTTCTACTATTATTACTAAGTAGAGAAATTTTCTTACCTACTTAAAACTCCCTACTGACTCTTGGATCATTATTTGATAGTCATGTAAAGTGAAACTAGTGAGATTAAGTTTCGTAGCACTCTCGTAGACATTCACGTAGCACTCAGGTAGCTACGAGATGCTATGTTGTAGCAAGCAGTCTTAGAGTATGATTAAATTAAGAGCGAGAATTTCAAGCAAGGAAATAAGCTATATTGGAGAGGGAAATGCAATATAAAGCAATTGTATTTTGCTTTAAATTCATACAGTTTCATACTATTTCTGCATGTAATACGTAAGAAAGTAAGGATATAATCTTCTAAAATTCTATTCATCTTAATTCTACCCTAAAACAACCATCATTATCTATATTTATAATATAATATTATTATAAATGCGAAAGTTTGGATGAATGGATGGGTGGATGGATGGATGGATGTATGGATGGATGGACTTTTGTCACTCAATCACACCACAACGGCAGAACCGATCTGGATGAAATTTGACACAGAGATAGATTATAGCATGGAATAACACACTGGAATTGGGAACAAAAACCTCAATCCACCCGGACAAAGTTGCGGGCTTCGGCTAGTATGTGAATAGAGTAAACTTACATAAAACTTCAATAACCATCAGAGCACACAACAAAGCACCAGCCACGACACAATTGGTGTGTACGAAGAAACAAAACATCGCCAACACTAGGAACAGGACGAAGACCGTAAAACTGTAGGTTACGGCACCCCATTGGTATACTAGAATTAGCGTTGGCATATTCTGTAAACAAAGAATAAAGCTAAAAAACCGAACTCGTAAACTCGCTTATTCCGTCGAGATTATGAAAGACTTTTATAATCTCAAATGACTAATATTTTTTTAAAGTTATGTGCGTTTTAAATATAACTAAATCATTAACAGAAACCTTTTCTTGGACCAAGGCGTAGAAGGCGTAGGCGTAGAATAGTCTACGCCTTGGTTCAAAAACCTCGACTAAATCATTATTGAAATAACCTACCACTTTCACCACTACAGCCCAATGACGTCCCACTGCTGGGCACAACGCTGCCCCAATGCAGGTTTGCGGGCTCTAACGACTATTATCATGTTAGTGATAATAATAACCGGGACCGACGGCTTGACGTGCTCTCCGAGACACGGGACTGAGACACCGCTAACTTCCTAGCTCCGGGCTAGTATTGAGAATTTCTAGTCAGAAAAAGCCAATACTTAATTATGGATCGACCCGAGACTCGAACCCGGGACCTCGTTGGCTGCAGTCGAACATGCTAACCAAAAGAGCAACGAGGCAGAGTTTGAAATAATAGTCAATTCAAAACCACGTACACATATAGATCCAATCAAAAGGAGTACGCTCACTACACACAGCATGATAGACACAGCGCCGAGGATGATCTGTACAGTTGTTTCTGTTGCCGCACTGTAGTATGACAGCACCGGGTCCATATCCCAGAAGCCTTTTGTGGTGCTCACGTTAGGGGCGAAAACCAAGCCTGAGATCTGGAATGATAATTATTTAGGGTTCAACCCTATGATCTTTATTTATTAGAGATCCTTAACTTTAAAGAAACTCTTGCAGGGAATACTCATAAAGAATCATCATCATCATCATCATCGTCAGCCAATATGCATCCTCTGTTGGACATAGGCCTCTTTAAAATTGCGCCAACTTTGCCTGTCCCTGGCTGTTAGCATCCACTTGATGCCTAAACAATACTTAACAATATTATAAATGCAAAAAAAAGAAAGTAGGGTAAAGTAAATAGTAGGTGTAGAAACCAAGTAAAATAGGTATAGTATTCTGTAATGTTTCTTCATGAAATTGTGAAACCCCGTCAAAAGCAAATTATTATTATTTTATAATAATAATTATTGCTAATTATTAATTGAATAATTATTTATACTATTATTATTAATAATAATAATAGAAGTTGCTTTGAAAAGCAAGTTTTCATCCAACCTGTGCCCATCATGTGAACTTACATTATAATTGCAGAATTATTATTTGCATTTGCGTTTAATACATAAAGTGTAGAAAAGTAGAGTAAAAAAGAAGAATACTCACAAAGGAGAAGACTGCTATCATAACAGTACCAGCTCTCAGGAAGCAGCAGAAACAACAGCTGATTACATTTGGCAAATTGTCCATATTTGGCCTCATCTTGAACGCCGAATTTTACTATCAATTTTCCAAGAAGAATAAAAAGAAGATTTAGGCGCACAACATATTGCTTATTTTACATAATGCATTAACTGAAATTTTAAATAAAAACAGGAATATTAAACTTGTTGGTATGGTATGGTATTTTGAAAGTTTCGACGACTTCATAAGTCTTCTATTAGCCATAAACATAATTTTACGTCATTCTCTCTCAAAGTTTTGACAATTTGTGGTTAAAGGTTTGCTCTATACAACCTCCTTAATTGGTTAAAATAAGGTATTAATTTTGATATCTAGATTTAGGAATTGCTAGCAATCAAACACAGTTCGTTAAGTGAGTCGTTGAATCGGAATGGCGGTCAAACTTATACTGAGGTTTTTTTAAAGAAATCACTTGTAGACAGAATAGCTACTAACTAGGGCTAAATGTTACGATTTACTGAATTCCAAGAGTTTAATTTTCAAATCCTGTCAAACCCATAACCTCTTAGGACACACACATATAACGTCCGCTCCGTCGTGGGTAAAATAAAAGTACTGACTCACTCAGGTACCTACTGACTGACTCATCAAAGTCCAGCCCAGCCCTTCGATCTAAAAAATTAAATTTTGCACGGAGATTTTCTTTATAATGTAGGCAAGGAAATATGTATTAAGAAATATAGAACTATACAATACTAGATGATGCCCGCGACTTCGTCTGCGTGGGTTAAGGCATTTCAAGTCCGTGAGACTCCTTAATTTTTCTTAAAAAGTATCCTATTCCTGGGGATGCAACCGTACCAAATTTCATCAAAATCGGTCGCAAAAGATGGGCCCTTAAAGCGTAGGAGGCAGACAGACAGGCAAACTAATATTAGTATGGATTTACTACAGTAATATAAGTACAATATGATCCGATTATTGGTTGGAATGCACAGTTACAGCAAAACTGTCAAAGTAATCAACAGTTAGTTGGGCTAACCTGGCCCCTGATATAGTCAATCTATACTAATATTATAAATGCTAAATTCGGATGAATGGATGGGTGGATGGGTGTTCGTTACTTAATCACGCCAGAATGGCTGAACGGATCTGCATGAAAGGCAGAGATAGTCTGGATTAGCACATAGACAACTTTTTATACCGTAAAATTAAGGAGTTCCCGCGATAACCTCAATACACGCGGTCAAAGTCGCGGGCATCAGCTAATTTAGCATAACTATAAAGGTATTTGATCTTATTAAAAATAGGAATGTAATTATTTATATAAAGTCTAGAACCATGCCTCATCAAATTTCACTTAATTTTCTAGTTACTAAAAATAAATTTATAACGTTGAATAAAACAATACACTTCGCTTCAATTTTAAGGTTTCAGGCACCGTTGTATTGTAATATCTTGTATCTTCACTTTGAGCTATGTTTGTGTAAGGCTTCGGGATCAGGTTATTGTTATTTGGATGCAAATTTAAGACAACCTCCCCAGGGCTATCGCACAGAACAGACTTGCGACTGCTTTGTCGGAGCTTCTAAATTGTCTAAAAATATCGATTGTCGCTCACGTGGGACCGATTGTCGCGACAAACGCAACACCGTGATCCGATACTACGCGATGCAACAGTATCAAACAGTAGCTAACCTTTCACGTGTTCTACCTTATCGCGTAGACAATTTTGTCATTTTCACGCGTCAATTGAAAAACCTCACATTGTTTATTAGGTCGTCGTCGTTGTTAATCTTTAGACGTCCACTGCTGGATAAAGGTCTCTTGTAGGTATTTCCACAACCCGCGCGCGGTCTTTTGCTGCGTTAATCCAGCGGGTCCCTACGACTTGATGTCATCGATCAGTAATACACACACACATCACATTCAATCACAAATCACATTGTATGTCATGCTATTGTCATGTATACACAAGCAGTCTATGGTCAATACTGTAAACAGCAGTGACAGTAGTAAAGAAAATAAGAACGTGTGGAAGACGCGAAGAATAAAATTTAGATTTTTGTCATAGCGTCGAAAATCACTAGCATAAAACAAAGTCGCTTCCCGTTGTCTGTCCCTATGTATGCATCTTTAAAACTACGCAACGGATTTTAGTGCGGTTTATTTTAATAGAGTGATTCAAGAGGAAGGTTTATATATATAATACATGCATAATATAGTAGAGAAACACTGATAATTTTAAAGGTTTCTAATGTGATGTCGTAAATAAACAAATTTTTTTGCGCTTACATTGCAAACGCTGGCTGAACCCTATGAGATAGATCAAAATAATGTACTACAGTATTCTACCCACTATTATACTACGCACCTTAAAAAGGTCTACAAAAAAGTCCTAGATACTATATGTCTATATCTTAGGGATAACCTACAATAACCATTTTTTACGAGAAATAATGACTTATTTACGAAGCGTTTTTAAGCAGTACAGCATTAATTCGTATCCAATTAAGTACCTTAAATACATTGTGCATTTAATATAGATCAATATGGCCCTTTACAGCATGTAATTTATATGAATATTTTCGAAGATATTACAGATTTAAATGCGGGGACATAGCGGTTGCGATAAAGACATTCTGTATTATATTTAGTATCAGCATTGCACCCGTGCGATGCCGGGGCGGGTCGCTAGCACAGATATATAATAGAGATGATGCATCAATTCGCACCAATAACAAAAATTCTTAAGTCTGTAGCACTCTTTTCAATTCTGAGTAGGTACATTAAATATTCTGAATTGTAAATTGCTTGACACGTTATAATTTGATCAGCAGGTACGATATTATATTGTTATGGAATGTTGTGGTAAACCTCAATTTTCATGGAGCATGAAAATAATTTTCTGCCTTTCCTGCTTTAGTATTGAAACTGCCATGCGTGAGTGATATTCATTATATCATTTAGTTTCATAATATTGTACCAAACCACTAGGTTAACATCGCTTCAGTTCAATATTTGTGTTAATTTCTTACCTTAGCCTATATTAAATATCATTTCAGCAAAAGGGACAATCTCTAAGCTAAACTAATATGACAGCATTAAAAATATTGCTATCCCTTTCATATACTCCCTGCGGAAAGGGACAGAACTAGATTTAAAGCTGTCATTTTAGTTTATTGTACGCACTCGAGTTGAATGACGGCCTGAGGTGACGGGCGGGAGGATTTCCCTCCCCCGTCCGCCCTCACCCCCGCTGATACTGTTGACAAGTGCTGTCTTTGACATCTATCGTACGATATACTTATGTAACCGGAGTATTTTATATGTAAGTTGTTAAAAACATTTATGTTCACAATAACGCCGTGATGTCAATATTAACGTATCAAATCCGTTAGAGTTAGAATAATTTTCTTGCTCATACTACCTAGGTTATGTAAGTTGACATTTCCTAGATAATACAGAGTAAAAGGATATGGATAATACCGAGTACGGGAATTTTTGTCAAACGGCCAAGCATTCGTTAGAGTTGAGAAAATAGGTTAAGTTGGTGGTGATGGTGGACTGTCCCAAAACCGAATCAGCATAACCCGACTCAACTCAGTTTTGTTCGTCCTATGCCTAGAGTGTTTTTGTAAAGTGTGAACCCAGAAGTTCGCGAAGGAGGTCCTGAATGAAGCGAGGTGAAGCTGAATGTAGGGGCGACGAAGCGAGTCTACTGGTGTAGCCCATCCTTTTTACTTCTATATTTTTATGGACACCCAACATTAGACGTTTGATCATAATATAATCAATTAATTGGGTGATCAATGTTGATGAAAACTATGACATTCAATGATATACTTGACAATTTCATGAAATGATCAATTCTATATGATTTCGCGATTTAACAGTGGAGGGACCGTTAATGTTTACTATTCCTAGATAAAGTTCTTGAGTCATCTCATTGACGAATTTCGAGCTTTAAAGTATCGAAACCGTTTATGTTGACATTTCCTAGGAAATGCTGACACATATATATACTCTTTGATTGAACGCTTGTTGCTTGTTTGTCGCTTAATAATCAAGTTGCTTTCGGTGTAAATTTTTTGAAATTACTGATTTAAGAGGTTCAGGTAAAAACAATCGTTTTATTCATCGCCAAGAACGCGAAATGGCGACAAAAGTTTTCGATATGTGTACTGAAGAAAGGTGTCCCACGACACCACACGTTTTTTTTCAGACGAACGGACAGACACACTCTCGCATTTATAATATTCGTAGGATGTAAATGATATTGATCAATAATGTAACTTGATAAACTAGAGAGGCACCGCGATGTGTCGGGTACATTTTATGTGGTTGTGGTATGTAATGTGACGATGAAGTAGCGTCCACAAAAAAAATACAAAATGAAAAAAGTGCTGGTGTCGGTTTCCATCGTGATATCCTAGATAAGATATGGTTCCTTTATTAGAAAAATAACTCAAGCATTTTTGGTGTTAACTTCTTCAAACGAGATAAACAGCTACAAAATTAATAAAAATGATGGCTTGTGACAGTCAATTTAACAATAATTTTATGAAAATTTTGACAGTCACGTGGGAATGGAATAAGAACTAATTTAATGTTACAAATACCCGCGTAATGTACAATAACTCGGGCTAGGTAAGTAGTAATTCTGTTTTTGTTAAATTATAATGTTTTTGTTGACGTTACTAACTTATCTGTCGGAACCTTACTATGATATTCTTGAAGTCAAGGAGTGATATGATGCGTACATAATATGATATGCGGTGTACGCTATTATGACATTGAGAGTACTCGCTGCAAATTACATTCCAACAATAATAAAGGGCGAAGGGTTATTCCATAAAATGCCTGATTATTTAATTGGTCATAAAACTCCGGTTATATAATATTATTACAAAGCAAAAAGCAAATATTTAGGTAAAACAATATAATGTTGTAGTAATGCTTTAATATTAAACTGGGTATCAATATATTATCCATACTAGTGTTATAAATGCAAAAGTGTGTTTGTCTGTCTACTTTGTTTTCATATTCCATCTGTTCAAACGATTTTGAGAAAATTTGGTATAGAGATAGGTTGCACGCCGGGGAAGGATATAGGGTAGGGGTAGGCTTTTTCTCGGCATATAAAAGAGTTCCCGGATTTTCAAAATTTTCATGCAGACACAAACAACGAGTATTGCACAACGTTATTAAAAAAAGCTTTTTTCATGATAAATCATTGAATTTAAATGAATTGTTAAAAATATTAAACTACAATCTTTTTTGCGGACGCTACATCTAATTACACGCTCCAAAGCGCCTGTGTAATGAATTTAAGGCAGAATGTTTATAGGTATATTGTATAGATGTGGCTTTTTACCTTTGTTTTATCTACTTGGGTTTTTCAGCAAATCTGGGGGCACGGGAATGCCCCTGCCAAAACGAGCCAAAGAATTAAACGGCCAAGCCTGACCTTTTTACCAAGATGAAGATTTTCTAGGGACAGGGTTTATTTATTATTTAATATTATTAATGTGGTAAACAATAATGAGCACTTAGAGCTTACTTCGGACTTGAGACAGGCCCCGTGGGTTATGATGCGCAGCACAAAGTGAACTTGGGGCTTGGCTCTACTAGAGATCTCATAAGTTTTTAACAGTAAAAGCATTATGCACTTGTGAGTCTTGGCAACCATTTTTACATGAAATGTTTTTGGTGGGATATTTTGTACCTCAACAGCTTTATTAAATAAACTCCTTACATTGAGTTTATATATAGATGTATGTGTAGATAGATACCTACCTACTATTATATGGACAAAAATACTGATAGAGAAAAAGTCTTCATGATCGACTCATATTTATATGAAATAAACAAAAATAGAAAGTTAAAGCGAGGAAAGAAAGAAAGAGCCGCACACAATATGCGCGAAAAGTCAAAACTTTGTTCTCCTCCGAGACGGAAATACGCCCTTTTATTCCGTAGTACGTTTTTGGTCTTAAGTTCTTAATCTAAGTATCTACCTACTATACTTTGAGGTTATGCTTAATACTCCCAAGCATAAATAAGTAGACGGTTTTTTACATTCCTTCTTTAGGCTTAATTTTAAAGTTATATGTGTCTCAATAAAGTATGAAACTAATTCCAAGTACGGTGAAAGCTAAGAAAGCTATTTTATAGTCGCGTGGAAACTTGGACGACGCAATCTCAGCTCGGAAGATGCAGTCAAGTTTAATTCGAGCTATCTGTAGTGATATCTTATTTACATCTTATGTTAGGCGATCCCCAGAGCGAACTTTGTCGCTTTGTGGGGTCACATGTTTTTACTTTAATCGATAGTTTAACTTATTCTGTGTTACTTACTACTTATTCTGTGGTTTAACATCAAATTATAGCCATATAACGACGCATAATAAATGGAACATTCTAGTTTAATTCCTCAGACAATTCTAAAAATGCACTTCGTTCCACACTATACCTTAGTCCACATGTTTATTCCCAGAAGATGTATCACGCAAATAGATTTAAAGGCCATGTCTGGACGACCTAGATGCAGTAAGCTTCCCGTAATATAAAATACCGTCTGGACTCAGTTTATTTTGGTTTGAAAGATGATAGAAGACAAAAATACATCCCTGTCTCTTCAACATAGAGAATTATTAAGGAAATACAGTCTTAGAAATATTGAATCAATACCTATTCGATATAATATTTGGCTGTGCTATTAGTGATATTTGTGTTTATTTAATGGTTAAAGTATAGTAGGTAATGAAAATGTAATTATGTGATATAATAAATATTATTTATGGTTCACAATTTTTTGACCACGGCTTCGCTCACTTTCATACAAATTTAAAAGCCAATTTTACCTCCTTATGGATTGAATTTTCAAAAAATCTTTTCTTAGCGGATGTCAACGTCTTGACAGCTATCTGTGTGCCGAATTTCAGCCCGATCCGTATAGTAGTTCGAGCTGTGCGTTGATAGATCAGTCAGTCAGTCAGTCATTTTCCTTTTTTATATGTCAGCTTTGCGTTTAAAGTTGAATTGAATTGTTACAAAAGTTAAAAGATTGTTAATTAATTTATTGATGAAGGTTCGATTGTACTGATATTACTCATTCGATGTATTTCACTCGGTTCGTTCCCAACGCCTTAACTTGTATAAATACGAATGTTTTACCATCGGTAAAGCAGTCTCCACCGAGACTCCAACGATTATTGAATACCTTCGGTGTTTTAGATCGTTACCTTGTTTACGAGCCTGCGGTAGCAACTGCAGCCTGGTCAAATGATTTGATACTGTAGTATTGTTTAACTGAGTTTTATAAATTAACTAATTACATTAAATCTCTCGTGGTTAGAGTACAAATATATTAAAAGTGTTTTATTAATACCTACTTCTGGATTGTTCTCCAACATATATATTTAGAAATCTATACCAGTGTGGTGTCGTTGGACACCCCGTAAGAAAGTTTTGGTTAGTTTTTTCTATTCTATTAAAAAAAAAAAAGAAATTGAACAATATTATGAATGTGCGAAAGCATATAAAATAATACGAAGGTAAGAATTTCATGACTGGGATATGAACCTACGACATCATGCTTTTGATGCAGTTTTTTCCGACTGAGCCACGATGATCCAAATTGTTCAAACGGTTTTAATACAGTGGTCCACGCGTTTTATCGTCCTAAAAAGAATCATCTTATAATAATCAAAGTAAAACCAACCTAAGGCGTTCACAAATTACGGTAAAGCAGGTTTTACACAGAAAGAGTCCTAAACGTTTATACGCACAAAAGAAAAATCACTTCAACTCACTTCTGATTTCAAAGTAAAAGAAAATAAAGATCGTGCCTCGCGAACCGTACACCTAAAGGTCAATACGATGAAGTTATTTGCGTTCCATTCAAGTAAGTTTATTGTTCCAATCGAAGGGTGTGAACTGTGAAATATGAAGCGAATGAAATTGAATAGTGGTGCTAAATCGTGCATTCACTCAATCGTTTAAGAGCTTTCGTTTTGTTGTATCCAAATAAACGATTTCTATATTTCAGTCTTTTTTATTTAGGTACCAGATGATACCCCGCGACTTTATCTGCACGGATTCAGTTTTTAAAATTGTCTGTAATTTTTTTGTTTTAAGAGATATAAAATCCATACTAATATTATAAATGCGAAAGTGAGTCTGTCTGTCTGCTACGCTTTAACGACTTATCTTTTCAGTCGATTTTGATGGAGGTACCTACAGGTATAGGTTGTATCTCACAGGACAGAACAACTTTGACAAGAACAGGACAATCCCGGAAGTTTCCGCGGATATCATAACACCTAATCCAGGCGGGCAAAGTCGCGTACAATTATCTAGTGTCCTCTGTAGGAATTGTCTATAGATAGACGCATTTCCCTAATTTTTCAGTTTCCTTTATTAAAATAATTTTATCATTACACTGGAGCGTGTACAAAATAAAAACTTTATGAAGTTTAAATAGGTGACTTCAATAAAAGGATAATGCGTCGAAGTGTAGTGTAATTTGGCAGTGAATTGGTGGAATGGAGAGAGCTATTTGTTGTTGAAACAATAATAAAAGAAGCCTCATTTGCCTATTGTTAAACAACTTCCAAAAGGAGGTTTGTATGTACTTCCAAATGGTACCTCCATTTGTTCGCAAGTTTCTCGGAAACAAATAGATCAATAATTATGTTTTTTTTATTAAATACTTTCTTAAAAATTAATAAAGTAAGTATTTAATTTTTAAGAAAAAAAAAATTATTTTAATAAAAATAGTTGATGAGTACAACTAGTTATTATTCTTATTTTCATAAAAACTCTTAGGTTTTTCATCTAGAACTACTTCGCTTTTATAATAAATAAAGAAAGAAGGCGTACTACAAAGAAACGGTCGGAGATCAATTTGTTCGACGTACAAAGAGTATCGTAAGTATAGAAGTGACTATGAAATCATCAAATGGGATGGTAAAAATCATTGTATTAAATAGAAGCTCGTTAAATTCGGATGGAAAGTAGCCTTCAGGTCCCTTCAGGTCCTTGTTCTTGAAAAAAATATCGTCCATCCGTAGCTTTGCTACGGCAAAGGAAAACCCAGCAGTTTCGCATTTATAATATAATCCTCAACTTTTCGCATTATTTTGCGCTCAGATCTGCCTGTAGTATGTGAGTAGATATAGTGACAATAAATTTCAAACCACGATATTTTTTATTTGCTATTTCTATAGTCTACAATCAACTATCCTTCAATTTTAAAATTTTATATTTAAGGTTAATATATTATAGTATAAGTTGGTAAGCAGCATTATAAATTCAAACAATTGTATAAATAAATACTTAATAACTCCATTATATAATTGTTAGAACATTCGCTTATAATAAAAAAAAACATTAAAAAATATTCGTAGTAGAATAAAAACAAATTTAAAGTTCATGAATTGCACTAGAATGTGGTGCTTCTAGTTTCGATATGTCTTTTACAAACATCATTTACCCCTGGAAGTTTATTTCTACAACATACTGTAATTGCTTTGATCGTCTTTTCCCAGTTCTATTTGCTTGAGATATTTATTTATTTAAAGTTTATTGAATTTACGTTCATCCGCAACTTCGCATCTAGGAAATTAGGTATCACTTGCTTCAAACGGTGATGGAAAACATCGTAAGGAAACCTCCATGCCAGAGAGTTCATAATAATGTTCTCAAAGGTGTGTACGAGTATAGTGTTGCAATATACAGTTGGCCAGCGTTTTTTTTTATTTTTATTCCACTACAAGTTGCCGACTGCGATCTCACCTGATGTTAAGTGATGCAGTCTAAGATGGTAGCGGGCTAACCTGTTAGGGACATGGCAGTTATATTAAAGCCATACTCCTATTTGGTTTCTACACGGCATCATACCGGAACGCGTAATTGCTTAGCGGCACGTTTTTGGCGGTAGGGTGGTAACTAGCCACGGCCGAAGCCTCTCACCAGGCCAGATCAGGAAAAATTCAGAAATTATAAATCCCCAAATCGACCCTGCCGGGGATCTAACCCGGGACGTCCGCACGATAAGACAACAGCGCTACACACTGCGCCACGGAGGTCGAAAAGCAAAATCAAGATGTTGCAGTGTAAGATGGTATCGGGCTACCCTTTTAGGGGTATGGCAGATATATTACAATCCATACACCTAGTTAGTATTTACATGGCATCGTACCGGAACGCTACAAGTACGGTACGTCTTTGCCGGTAGGGTGGTAGCTAGCTACGACTGAAGCCTCCCACTAGACCGTGGTGAACTATAGCCAAATCCTTCACAATTTGGGAGGAGATTAATTTTTTGGAGTTGAGAGTCGGCGATGGATCGAAATCATGACAATGCGACGTTAGCTTGGATAATCAAAAAAAATTGCTCTGGCTTAGAGGCTACAGCCCAAAATCAAGGAATAAAAATATGGGGAAAATAGCTTTTTAAGCAGGATCGACCTAACTTGGTTATTCAAAGCACTCTTAGCAGCCGAGATAAAGCGATGTTATCCAGACATTTGTTGTAATAAATCCAGCCTTGAGATCTTTAAAGTGTGTGTTTGGTGAGAGCGCAAGCGGATTTTTGAAAAACACGAATAATTAAACTGGAACCACAGAATAGGTAATAGTATGCTGGAACTTGTTTTAAAATGATCAAAATATCTTTTAAAATAGAAGGAGGATTTTTACTCAAAACAACTGTGAGTTTTTTTTTTTTTTTTTATTCGACCAACCAACAACATTCATGCATAAAAAGTATATATATGTCAACGTAAGATTGTGAAAACCATTATTTTGCAATCTATCTAACGAGATTGTAAACAGTCGAAAGATTACAATTTAACGCATTATTTTTCGGTAGATTGTAATCTTTTAGGTAATCTTGTAATCTTTTAGGTACCTAATTATTTACGTCAAACCCTAACCTAACCTACAAGGGACAAGAAAACGTAAATACAATTAATATTTCAAAAATTGACACTCGAACGCAGTCCACTTTTGTGGGGGTGGGTTCGAATCCCACTTCTGAGTTTTAGTAAATTAAAACCCAATGTTCATTAATATACTTTATTCCTTCCGATAGTATCACATTCTAGAGTACCTAATTTAATTATTTTTCACAATCCTTTTTCCCTCTCATTTTCTTTTCGTCCTTCGCGCTCAATTGGCGGGAAGCGTCCCCATAGGCCCTCAGAATTCCCCCTTTATTAATTATTTTATTTTACGGCCCTGGATTCAAGTCCTTTATGGCCTTATATTTATTGCGAATGTCGTTCCACAGAATATAAAACGAGAAAATCATGACATAGAACATTGAACGGTTCACAACCTGTCGACAGTTTACAATTTCGCAAGTTAGATTATAATCTAACGGATATCGAGATAAATAGCGTTAGATTGCAATTTGACTGTTTTTGCAATTTTGCGGTGACATGTATATTACAAAGAGACTTCTAAACAAAATATATATATTAAAATGGCTAGTACAAAAGATTTTTAGAGAAAAACATTTCAAAATTTAAGTATGAGATTGATTTTAGGGATTAGTGGTTCCCAAACAATTTTCCGCTCACGCGTCGTCTATCACCAAACCCTGGTACCAACCAAGGGATTTTCTTTTTGCTTTCTCGACGCTAACTCTCCTGTGATTTGGAATAGTAGGGTTAGTACACGTCACGAACGTTGATAGAATTCGATCATCGAAATATTTATGCCCAATTCCACAAGGTCATTAAATGTGATTAAGTAAAATTACCTCATTAAAATGTTGGTACTGAATTTTAGACCTTAATTAAACACTATTAGGTCCATTTTATTTTACATCAGAACAAGACGCTCGAATTCTGATAACGTTAGTGAGGTGTAAAATCTCATACCAATCCTACAGACAATATTTTTACTTTGTTGTTGTTATAGCGATCAAAGGGATAATATAGTTCTGTCCCTGGATAATGTGTCGGCGTCTTATAGATATAACTTTCAGCTCAAATAAAAAATTGCGGATTAATGTTGTTGTACAAAGGTATACAATCTATACTAATATTATAAATGTTTGGATGGGTGTATGGAATAAATGTTTGTTATTCAATCACGCACGAGCGGCTAAACGGATAGACTATAGTCTAGAATAACTCGTAAGTTACTTTTTATCCCGGAAAATTGGAGAGTTTCTGCGTAAACCAAAAAGCCTCAATCCACGCCGACGAAGTCGCGGGCATCAGCTAGTAGATAGATATAGGGTTTCAAAGTCATGGCGATCCCGCACTAGAAAGCGTAACGTTGGCAAACCCCCCCACTTGGAGGACGGACCACATTCAGCGAGTCCCAGGGAGCTGTATCCAGGCAATGCAAGAATGCGTCACGTGGAAGGCCATACAAGATACTTATATTCAGCAGAGGAGTGTGGACGTCCATCAGTGTAAAATTACCTGATGAGACGGTTGCGCGTTTTTGTTGACAATTTATTAAACACTAGTGGGCCCGGCAGACGTTGTCCTGAATCTAAAACCCAATGGGGAGAGACACTGCCAATTTATCCCGCTAGGTGTCGCAGCGTCGCTGGTGTTGTTTACCTGTCAAACTCCATATATTTTTTACGCGATAGTTTAATTTCTTTAGATTAATTCATTAGAATGCCTAAATGTTGCGCATTCAAATGTGATAATAAAGGCGCACACCGTTTTCCTGCTGATGAGGAAAGAAAAAGACTATGATGGCCTTGCGCCAACAAAATTGGAAACCTAGTTAATCGGCTAGGTTATATAGCGCTCACTTTAGACCTGACAATTTTTATGGCGAGAGAACATACATTGGTTTTTTTCCCCAGAATCAATTCAAATAGGACGCTTAATTACCTCAAATATATACGCAAATGAACCTGACAGTTACCAGCGAGGGTGGCGCCATCTGAGATTAGCTTTGCCTGTCCCTCTCCATTGCAGCGCCACCTACCAGGTCCAATTATGAGTATAAACCTTCCGTGGACGGTGGATCACAAAAAATTCCATATAAATCCGTCAGGCCGTTTCTAAATTTTAGCGATACTAACGAATAGCAATTCATTTTTATATATTACTAGCGTCCCGCCCCGGCTTCGCACGGGTGCAATGCTGATACTAAATATACTACAGAATGTCATTATCCCTGCCTGCGGTATGTCCCTGTATTTTAAATTTTTCAATATATATGTATTCAAGTTTTAAGACCAATTAGCAGCCGTTATTCTGAAAATTATAACACAGTGTAAGCAAAAGACAATGCCCGATTCCGCCCCATCCAGTCTCATCATGTACTTACACAAAATGTGAACTTTTGAAAATCATCTTAGGCAATTTATTACCACGTATAATTTAATAATTTGTGTTGAAAAAAATTCGGATTTCAAAATGTTAAATAAAAGTAATACAACACCATCGTCCACTTTTAATTTCTCCTTCGGCAACTTGCATTACACAACACTTCTATCTTCTTAATATCGCAGTCTTATAAGTGGCGCAGAAGTCGTCATCCGCTATCTCCATTTTCCTGGTTTAGTAGCAGCCGTTGGCCAAAAACATTGCTACTTGAAATCTACTGTAAAGTTGCAGAATATTACTTGCACAGTGAGGTAACGATGATATAATGCCAAGTTGCATTAACCGCTTTAACATGTTATTATTTACAGCAAAAATATGATTATACAGTTGCTATTCTGGGGATTTTGCATTTGAGAATTTTAAATAAACATTCACGATCCGTTCCGTTGTATCGGGTTTGAGTATTGAGGTGTGGGTAGAGTTGTAGAGTTTTAATTTTTAAAAATTTAGGTATGTTTTGGGCTCTCAGGCGCGGGATACTTACTTACGCGGTGTGACCTTTGAAGTATGAAATCGGCGTCCAAGAGGCGTCCGCGCCTCGCGCCTGTGTATACCTGGCGTTTTCTTATAGCGTTTTATCTCCGTAGTTACTAAACCGGTTTGAAATAATAATGTAATACTTATATGTGCCTGCTACTTAACTATTAGATTTTTATAAACATATTAGAGTAGATATTGGATTCATAGTTCGTCCGTGACTTCACCAATTTTAAGGTTTCCACTGAAAACCAGCGCTGCAGCCTGCTGTAGCATGATGCTGAGCTGGAGACCTATATTTGGTCACACAACTTTGTTGCTTTAACTATTTTGATAGTCTCTTAAACTAAATATTGTGATCAAATAAAAACGTTTTCTTTCTGTCTTTCTTTCTTCCAAATAATTTTTTTTCAGTGGTTAGAGGAAGCTCGCGAGGTGGTCCCATAAATTCTGACTCCAAACTCTCAATCCTGATGCTGTAGGTGTACCTACGACAAAACTAGAGAGTTAGGAAATTTTGATGGTGCATCCATATATATAGTAGGTATCAAGTCACATGTATGCGATTCAACTCTTGAGTCCCAACTCCTCAACCCTGATGCTGCAGGGTACAGGACTCCTTAAAAATAGTGATTTAGGATTTTTTATGGTGAATTATTATAGGTGTAAAGCAACGACTCCATACTTTAACCCAAGTCCCAACTCCTCAACTCTCATGCTGCAGGGTACTGCGCTCCTAAGCCATGGGGATTAACAGTACACTAAATGTTAAAAATAAAAATTCTTTCTAAAATACCGACTTCCAAAGCTACTGTAAAGTAAAAAATAATTTCGATGTCTACACACTATGTTGAAGTCGCCCGACTTCAACATAGTGTGTAGAAATGAAAATTATTTTTTACTTTACAGTGGTTATGGAAGTCGGTTTTTTGGAAAGAATTTTTATGTATGAAATATTATTATGACAGTACGACAGTATGACAGTACCCGGCGGACCGGGTTATTATCAGACCAACGCGTTTCGAACATTCGATAACTTAATAAATTATAACTTTCAAAAAGTGTTACCAATCATTCTTCTTTATACAATACATAAAAAGTAGCTAATATTACTTTCCTGGTACTGGTTACTTAAACTATGCCCATGCAAAAAAACACGTCGATCCGTTGCTCTGTTAAAAATTAGTAGGTACTAGGTACTCACAAAGTTTTGATGAAGTTTGCATGCCGGGGAAGGACATAGACTACTTTTTATCACAGAACATTAAAGAGTTCCGGGAATCAATTAAAACTTAATTCTAAACTATTCTTAAATATTTCTCTGTGAGAATCGCGCCCAGAACGCCCTTGATCGCTAGGCCACGGTTCACTTACCCGTGAGACGCAAAGATGCGGGTTCCAATATATTTATTTAAAATAGTTTAGAAACTTCCCTAAGTGGTGGGTATAACTATAATAAAAATTACAAAATTAAAAACGGATGAATTAACGCGGATGGAGTCGCGGTTATTGTCTAGTATACCTATATTTGAAACTTGTACCTCACAGTAAGACCACACCCTCTCTTTAAACAGGCTGTTAACAAGCGCTAGCGTTTGCCTCAATTTTCTCATACAATCGCCGGCGTCGAAATTTGCAATCCAATCGAAATATTTAATTGTTATTCAAATGTTGGCGTGCCAACTTTGTAATAACACGAAGCTGAAGATTTCGCCTAAAATATAATTACTTATAATATTTAATTAATTCTGATTATGCACAAATATCAATTGCTTTGTTAGATGTAAATCATTTTTTTTACATAGATTAAAACAGTAAGCGTTATATTAAACTTGTAAGACTTACTCAGGTAAGTCGATTACGTACTTGCTTACGTGGTAGGTATCTACTGCCTCGTTGGTATAGTGGTTAGCATGGTCGACTGCAATCGACGATTCGAATCTCCAGGGTTCGAGTCCCGGGTCGGGCCATAACAAGTATTGGGTTTTTATGACAAGAAATTCTCAGTACTAGTCCAGAGTTAGGAAGTTGACGGTGTTTAACCCCCGCGTGCCTCGGAGAGCAGGTTAAGCCGGTGTCGGATTTTGCATCCCATCGGGCTATGAGAGTAAAGGAACAGAGAGTTTACCTGTGTTTGTGCACGCACTTGTGCACTATAATATCACCCGCGTAGATGGCTAATCTCTCTAGAGATCTGGCCGCCGTGGCCAAAATTTGGTCGGGAGGACATTATTATTAGGTACCTACCACTTACTCATCTTTCGAAATGCAGTCTTGTATGTGGCGTATAGTTTGAAAATGTTAGATAATTAAGTTACTTTCTTGAACCGAATGTACCGAGTATTTTAAATAGCAGTACTATCTATTCGTAACGTGTCGTTTGCCCCAATTTCTTTTCAATTACTGTATACAAACATAAAACCGATGCCAACATAAATCAATGATCCCAAATAAATAAAAGTACTCTTTATAGAGCAGGTAGACTCGTACATACAAATATTTGCCAATCTTCTTCACATACGGTACGAACCTTTTCGTTGAATGCTTGTGGAATGAATTTTCAAGCGATTCTATTGTCGATGGTTAATCTGAAAACAAGTTTGAACTTTACTTTCTATGGCTTGCTGCATTGCAGTAATAAATCTTCGATTTCACCTATTGACTTCAGTATGTTTTACTTCAATGTGTATGTGTAAATATTATAAATGCGAAAGTGTGTTTGTTTTTCCTTCAATAACACTGCAACGGAGCCCCGTGATTTGCATGGATATAGTAAGTATTTTTTTGAAAACCAGGAGAGAGCTATACTATTATTACTTGACTACCTCATTGGTCTACGACGAGGTCCCAAGCTCGAGTCCTAGGTGGGGCCATAACAAGTATTGAGTTTTTCTGACAAGATATTCTTAGTACTAGCCCGGAGTCAGGAAGTTGGAGGTGTTTCACCCCCGTACCTCGGAGAGCAAGTAAAGCCGTCGGTCCTGCACCTGATCTCTCCGCGGTCGTGTCGGAGTTTCCGTCCCGTCGGGCTATGAGAGTGCACCTGTGATTTTACGCACATTACGTGCACTATAATTTCTCCCGCGCAGATGGCTAAACCTCTCTGGAGATAGACCACCGTGGCCAAAATTCGGTCGGGAGGACATTACATTTATTATTACAATTCTGTCTATATATTGTCGTTTTGCTTACACTACAGAAGAGGTAAACAAATCACAAACACTACTAAGATACATATAAGGATACACGTACCTAAGCGACACACTTTGCTTTGCGAATTAGACGTTCTCGAGTTAGTGTAATTATGGATTGTATCCAAATTTTGCGGGAAAAACGTCCTTTCCGCTGTGCAATTTTCATTTCAAGCGTTTCAACGAGAAGCTACTAATTGTTTACCTTTTTTTAGTTACGTAAGAACAGACTATTATACTCAGGCTAATATTATTCTCGGAAAATTAAACAGTTCCCACGGGATTATTCGTCCTATATCCACGCAGACCAAGTCGCGGGCATCCTCTAGTCTCATCATTAAAAAACACTCCTAAATCTCAAGTTTCCAATATCGACCCATAAAGACATATTTACAAGATATAGGTAGGAAGTTAGGTAAGATAAATTGAGTTCCATGAACCGTTTTTAATGTCTTTTAAATCCCCATCCTAATCGAATTGACAGCGGTTAGCCTCACCTTCCCTAGATATTAACTTACAGACTTGTCTTTTAGCCCTACGTCACAAGGCGAGCCTGTATTTGGCACAAGAAATTGCCAAGACTCTGATTTGGACCATTAAGTTATTACTTTGTGGATTAAAAACAAAGTTTAATACCGTGAACTCCCAGGAGGCGTAAGTAAAATATAATTTCTAAATTGTTTTCGGTAGACCAGAACTAAGTTATGCTTAAATCACCAGCCACATTTTAAGTACCTACCTAGGATCTGTCGGTCTACATAGTCAAGTAAAATTAAGATATTTTATTCAAATCAAAGTGTTTTACAGTCCTCTCGCGATTCTACCTTCATTTCTGTCGAGATGAACCAACAAGAAACTTTAGCTAATTTACATTGAATGTCATGATGTCCCATGGTCATCGGACATGAACAAATGTTTTTTCCCAGAAATATGTCCACAGTACTTACTGGTGACCTAAGAGCTGGTGCTCATTTAGCACAACGGCTTAGCCTTGCAATTCAGAGAGACAATAGCGCCAGTGTCTTGGGTACAATGCTCATGAACGATCATTTGGACGGTGTATATTGTTGTGTAAATATAAATATTATAGATTTATTCTTTATAGAGTAAGTAGTTTATTTTTTTGTACATATTCATGTTGAATCTAGATTCCGTACACATTATACGTACTTACTTAAATTTACTAAAAAAAACATCAATGGACGTCAAATGAATGGCAGTCACATATCGTGATTATCGTCTTTAATCTCCACCCCTATCCGGTCCACTATTAAGCATGGGTCTTATCTCAGTATGAGAAGGGTGTAGGGGTATAGTCCGCCCTTTTTATTAGGCCTTCAGTTCAATTCAATTCAAAAAAACATTTGAGTTGTGAAACAAGTGCTTATGAATAGTCGAATGAATCTACCACTGGTTCAGAATGCCGTTCCTACCGAGAAGAACCAGCAAGAAACTCGGTGGTTGCGCTTTTGAAAAAAATTAAATATATTTACAATTACATTAATCTAAAGATAGAGAAGTAACTGCAGTCCTGAGCATTGCTGAAGCGAGTCAAATCCATGCGCTATACAGTACAATAAGCTTTTTTTAGAATAATTGTTAAACTATACTGAAATAAAAAAATAATAAAACCTATCATAATAACCCGCTTTCGTTTATGCCAAAGACCATAAACAAATCCTTATAATCGCGTTACGGGTAGCTCTCCGGGGTCGTCAATTCAATTCTGGCTGCCCACAAATTTTGTCACCCCTGAATAATCTAGTGGTGATTTATGTTGTAGTGCGTCACCTGAGGCCTGAGGCTGGACACTACAGAATTCAGAGAAACTAGGTATAAGAGTCAGTAAATTAGCTATAGCTGCGATGGTGGATGGTCCTCATCACTTCTGTTAAGGGGTTATTATTACTAGATAATGCCCGTGAATTCAGCCGCGTGGATTGTTTTTTTTTAAATTCCCGCGGGAACTATTCAATTTTCGGGATTAGCCTATGTCCTTCCCCGAGGTGTAACCTGTCTCAGGACCAAATTTGATCAAAATCGGTCGAGTAGTTGGGCCGTGAAAGCGTAGCAGACAGACACACTTTCGCATTTATAATAGTATGGATTAGCATAATATCACTCGCTTCGAATGTCGCGATCGAATACGAAAAATCTGCCACTCGGCCTGCTGATAGAAAGTATCGTTTTCGCATATTTTGTAATATCAAGAATTGATATGAACATTTTTTTGATTCCCGCGGGAACTCTTTTATTTTCCGGGATAAAATATAAGTAGCCTATGTCACTCTTCAGTCCTCAACTATATCCATGCCAAAGATCATGACGGAAGGACAAACCAACAAACAAATACACTTTCGCATTTACAATATTAGTATTAGTATGTTTGTACACCAATGTTCACGAAAACCTTCGAACTAGTATAAAAGTCTTGTGTGGTGGTGCATGTGAGTGGTGGTGGCATTGCTTGCTTGGGAACTTGGCTTTCTTGCTTGGTTGGGAAGGTAAACGGTGCTTCGCTTGTAACTGCATGCTTAACCATACAGAATTTTTTCTGTTGGCGGATTATAGCAAAATAATTGCAATCTTTTCTTGCTACATATTTAATTGTTTGGGGGAAAAGAAACAAAAGCCTATGACACAAAGAAACATGGAATAATATTTATCCATATAAAATAATACCTTATGTTAGGAAAGGAAACCAAGTATGTCTTTGTTAATAGTATGTTTCCAAATTGGTTTTAGCTAAAACGAATTTGGATGTACGGAATACACTTGTAGTAGCTCTAGTGATTCCAATATATAAATTTCACAAAGAACGCAAAATTTTATACTTCGACATATAAGCAATGTACCATGGTTTGTAACCAACAACGAAAACCGCGATCACTAAGAAATGAAAATGTTAAGCAAGAAATTAACAACGTAACACAGAAATACAAAGGGAGACTGGAGAACCACCCAAATGAGCTTGCTTTTATGCTACTAACCCGAGGTGATAAAAAGCGTGTTAATTTTAAAGTGTTTTCTAGGTATACCTGGTGTTAATTATGTTAAGATTACTTTTTATTCCTTAGCTGCTCATTTTAGTTTTGATCTGAAAGCTTAATCTGTGTTAAAATTGAAATCATGTTTGTTGTGTGGTTCCTTTTTGGTTGAACTTTGTGTAATTTGTTTGAATTGTGTAATTAAAAAGTCTGTTTGACTTAACTGCTTTTATTTTTTTACTTTATCCATTTCTGGTTGCGTATATCAGTACAAATAGACTCAAAAGGAAAAATAACATCTAATATTTTCAGAACAGCAAAGTAGATGTTCTCAATGGAGGACATACTTAACATGCGAAACGTCAATGAACACATCTGCTAAAATTTGCCGCTGATTGCAGATTAACACAGATGAGAAAAAAAATGTCACTATAAGTTATATATAGTTATAGTAGGTTGCTTTAGGCGTAGGCGCCCCCTAGTAGTAGACTATCCCGGGAAGATGGCAGCTCTACATCACGCTGCTAAACCTTAAGACAATTGGGGTGATCCTCTCCCCTGGAACGAGCCCAAAATGGGTGTCGCACAAGAGAGGGGCACCGGCGTAAGTTCTTTAAGAGTTCCCGGGGCCCCTCATTATGAGCTGAGGACGGTCACCGAGGGGGTTTTAGTGGGTAAAAATCCCACATCTATAGAAGATTTTCCCCTCGTTAACAAAAAAAATGTTGTTTTAGTCGTACCTACTACAACCTGAGTCGTACCACAGCATTAGTTTAGATACTTACCTGGGGTTCTTCAAACGATGGCTTAGATGTAAGCTTCGCTATATTGAACTATTTTAGTACTCCGAGTAAATAATAAAATAAATGGTCACATCAAATTTACTTATATTAATTTATATAATTTTAAATTTGTTAGTGATTTTTCCGTAGGAGGTACGACTACAGCAACCTTACCTTGATTGCCCTTATTCGGCTGCTTATAAAATAATCAGGTCAAGCTTTATTTAAAGTTACACGCAACTATAATACAGGGTTAATTTAAACATACTATAGTCCGTTAAATTTATATGACGCGTTGGCCAAAATTAGAATTAATTTTTATGCCTGTAAAGTTTTTTTAAATATTATATCTACGAGCGACGCGGTCACCGTGTGAGATAAAGTCTCTTTACGAGTAATAGGGCTGATACTTATGTCAAAAATTGTTTCATACTGATTATTAAATAGAGGGTCTTACAAAAGACCTAAAATTCACATCCTCGGTAAGTTTTAAGTTTGATAACCATTTTAAACTATACATTAAGGAAGAAAAGTACGTTGAAAATTGATGACATCACATATATATATTTCCATACGAGAAGCGTGTTTTTATGTTCGATATAGAGTTGCTGATTTGATTGAGTTATCATCATCCCTATTGATATTGAAACACTTATTTTATTCAAGTAGACTTTTAACAAGTGCTTTTGAACAGTCGAATGAATCTACTACTGGTTCGGAATTTTCCAGAAAGAACCAACAAGCCAATCAGGGGTATTGCGATCTTTATACTGTAGCAATCATATTCGCGCAATGAGACTCCAGAGATAATGACTGTACTGAACTTCTTGTTTCACAAGGGAACCCTAGGAACGACATTATATTATTCTCTTTTTGTTAACATTTTATTATACAAGTTGGTCCGTGACGTGTTAATATTGCAAGCCTCGTTTTTCATAACTCCTACAAACGACCGCCGCGGGGACTATGAATGGCGCACTTAGGGTTGTCCCTTACCAGAAAAACACATTACGAAAAATTAAAAACGAAAAACGTGTCTAACTTTTATATCTACTCTTTATTTTAACATTAAAATTGCACATTTCAATTAGACAACATACTTTTTATAGTTCTATCTCCCCCCAGTATTACAAGACTTGAGTGACTTCTGAGTTTCGCTTGGCGTCTTCTAAGTGGGGTTGTGGTTACCTCTCGTCGACAAATTTGCGGGGAATGCATTTCTTCTTTCTATCTACATAAACCTGGGAGGTCAAGTGTTACTAAGTCAACTTAATGTAAGGATAATGTGTAAAGTAAAATATAAATATGAATTTGACGTTCATCCTAATAAAACTTGGTACAGGGGTAAGTTGTGTCCCAGAGAAGGACATAGGCTCCTTTTTATCCCGGTAAAATAAAGAGTTCCCCTGGAATCAAAGATCCTAATCCACGCGAAGTCGCGGGAATTATCTTGTTTCGTAATAAGTAACGCACCATTAGTGAAATTTGATTTTGGCAACCCTAAACGAACCTAGGAGCGTAGGCTGAACGCAAATTATAGATCAAATAGGCGTTGCATATTTTAATACTTTCTACATTTTCAATCAAATCAAAAGTTGCACTAATTTTTCATTGATTTTGAATCACTCAATCATCGTTATCAATTTACATCAACGAAACTTGAAATTTTAGCTTTCAGTTTAAAATAAAGAAGTACGTAAACGTATGTCACAGTTATTTAAAATTCCACACCTAAGACGGTGAAATGGGGGTGATATGTTATGTATTGTTACACTTATTTTACATTGATTTTGTATCATGATGTATAAATAAAATAAACCTGCCTTCCGATTATGTAAGGAAATCGTAATCGTAATCGTTTGTCAAACGCATAATCCGACCTGTTAAAGGAGTTCATATATGCCTTAAACAGTTCGAGTAATACGTTTTAAGCTGTATATATTGATAACGATTTGCTTAAACATTTGGGCTTCAGATTATATTTTTATATCATTGGATTTCAAAACGAGTGTGACAACTGGCCTAGTTGTGACAATGCATATCAGTCGATTGCTATTGGTAACTGGATGGATAACAGAATTTGGAGGATCAAATTTGGCCTTTTGGGGTTTCCTCCGTGCCTCGGAAAGAACGTTAGGCCGTCAGTCCCGGTTATTAATTATCACTAACATCTGATAATAATTGTTCCAAAAACCTAAGATTCTCTTAGTAGAGACTACTCTTAGTCGAGTCGTATGCGGAAAGACGTGGGAACCCACCGTGCTATTATTCCAAGAAAACTCCAACAATTATATTAATGGAAAGGGATCACGACCTTTGGTAATTAGGAATACGACGGAGAGAAAGAACGTATCTAAAATACATTATACTGAGACTCTGTGTGGCTGAGCCCTACCTACCTAAAGCGGGATTTTTTTAAGTTTTTAAAAAAGTTAAAAAAATTGTAACTAAAAATGATTACCAAAAATCACCGAAAATAAATGCATGTGGTATTTTCTGATAGGTACGAGGAATCAATTTTTTTTCTCTGGACCTCACTATTTGGACCGTCCCCTATATAAACTGCCTAGGCCGCTAGCTCAGAAAAAATATCCACTGCTTATCTCTGTACTGTAATACCTTGTTAAAAGTGTGTATTATTAAATGTTTGAGTGTTTTAAATTAATAATTTAAATGTGTTTAAAATTAATTTAAAACGTGATTCGTTTGTCATGCCAAATATGCACCTTCACGTTTATCTCATCCAGTTTTGTTTTTCCTATTTCCATTCAAAATGGAGTAAGCAACTATTTGTGTGACCTTACTGCTGTATTTTTGGCACGATTTCATTCCACAGTTGACCTTTCATATTTTCATGTGCACTTTCTGTAACAAAAATGTTTATCCGCTTGACTTATTTTCTGTTAATTGTTAAAGCAACAACATACTACGGTCCCGACGTCGTGACAGAGGAGAGTGACGTTTTGTCGTGTCGCCTAGTATGCGCGCTCCATATCAAAGTGAGTGACGCAGTCGTTTTGTCTGTCAGACAATTTTTCTTGCCCGCAGTGTGTTTGTCTTTGTTTGTGTGTCGCACTTTGGTATTTAAATACTTTACTATATTATTAATTATATACATTATTAATCCAATCTAATCTAGCCTGTACTGTTCCACGACTGGGCAAAGGCCTCCCTCTGATTTTTCCACATATGCTTATTTTGTGACTTCGAGAGTCCACTCAATTTTGAATTTGTCTAAATCATCACGAATTTCATTCATCAATATTCAATTCATATCATTGACAAATTTAAATATTTTTATTTAACTGTAGTAATCCTTTCTAAGATACATATAACGAGTATTTTCAAAGAGATTTTTCTTTTCTAGGACCTTTTGTGCTCTCAAGTTGTTGATATTTTTCTAGTTACATCAACGAAACTTGACATTTTGGCTTTTAGTTTAAAATAAAGAAGTACGTATGTCACAGTTATTCAAAATTCCACCCATAAGAGGGTGAAATAGGGGTGATATGTTGTATGAAAGTCCGTAATTTCTCAAGTCACATCCATGAAACTTGGTATTTGAGCTACCGCTTAAAATAAAGAGACACGCGTGTCACAGTTTTTCAAAATTCCACTCCCAAAGGGGTAATATAGGGGTTGAAAGTTTGTATGAAAGTCCTTCATTTTTCAAGTTATCCATGAAAGTTGGTAGGTATATGGTCTTCTGGGTTAAAATATAGAAATACGTGTTTCATAGTTTTTGAAAATTTTATCTAAATTTTAAATTAAAAATTATTTTTAGATTGAAAAACTTAAACCACGCGGATGAAGTCGCGGGCATCAGCTAGTAACATTATAAATATCACTGGGCACAGGTGGTAGTAAAATATAATGGAATAAACATTTGTTGCACGTCATGCTATGAATCTTCTTATTCAATTTAGTTAAATTAACAAAAAAAAAACAAGTCCCGAAAAACCTTTACCTGTCGGCGTACAAAGCCGACATTTCATATTTCAAAGGCCAACAGTCGCGCCGAAATTAATTTATCATTTGCTCGGTACACTGTAGCCGGGACGTCCCGAAATGTACCTGGGGGCATACTACCATCGTAAGTTGATGCTCTTGTTTCAGAATTATAATCCTTATTTTAGGGATGTCAAGGTACGTCACATCAAACTGATTCTTAGTAATTTATTTAGATAGCTTTCATGTACATGCCTTACTTGTTAATACATAATATTAATCCTTAAGTACATGGACATGAGGCCCTGTCAGGGCACTGCTAACATAATCATTATACTTATTATATCATTAATATTGCGTGCCGTCCGTACATATAAAAATAATATAGTCTATATAATAATGACAATATTTTTATTATTAGTTTAACTTAACATGCTGATCAAGTTATTGAGGTCTGTTCACTCAAATGATAAATGATAAACTATTTATTTATTTTACGTAAGACAACTTGTGTCACTTACGATACGTTAAGACTCTACCGTCGGTTCGGAAAAATATTCTACTGAGAAGAGCCGGCAAGAGACTCAGCAGTTGCTCATTTCTCAGAAAATCTTTTATACTTTAAAAACATTCTTGTATGAACCAGTCTTTTAATTTACTTTTGAATATTACTTCTTCCGTCTCATCTGTTATCTTTGGTAGTTTATTATAAATTATTACTGATCTAAAATATGGGCAAAATTGAGCTAGTGTTATTAGGTCGAAATAAAGTTCAACCAATCTCTTTTAAAAATAATACTTCTTTAAGCGGTGGTAGTAGGTATGCCCCCAGAATGAGCCGGAATGTGCACAGATGTCCCGAGAGAATGTAATGTCACACACCTGGGTCGTATTTCTTTTTACTGAGATATTGCGACTTTAATCTGGTACAACGTCGAAAATATTACTTTTTTCCGGTCGGTGAGCTGTGTTTCAGTGCTATTATTTTATAAGCGAACAGCCTCGCTTAAGACGGCGACGCAGAGATGGAAATCGTTGTAAGTTAACTTGAAAGTGTGTATATGTATCTGGTACCAACGTTTTAAAAAGACTGATTTGGTATATTTTGCATCGCTGAAAATCAAATAGCCAAATGCAAAGCATGAGCTACGGATCGGTGTATTATCTATATTGCTGTTAGGTATAATCGAAAATTTTGTCTGTCTGTCTGCTACGTTTCACGGCCCATCTGTTTAACCGATTTGGACGAAACTTGGTGCTGAGATAGGGCATCCGGGGAAGGACAATGACTTTTTCATTTCAGAAAAAATCTAAAACTAGTCAGACGAAGTCGTAGGCTATAGGATATATTATTTCAGAGCGTTCCCATGTTTATCTTTTCCCCCGTTTCTTGTAAATGGTATACATTTACCACTTTCTCAACGGATATTGGGCGCGCTTGTATCCCCATGTCGTCAATATTCATTTTGACACTCGAAAAGCTATGCATCCTCATTTCTTAGAGGGCTTGGTAAAAAATTGGTATTGGATAAAAAATGCTCTTTCCGAGATCTATATTATTTCCTTAATATTTTTAACCCTCGAACACGTACCGCCATATTGTATCCACGTGTAATAATAATGTCCGTCTGACCGAATTTAGGTCACGGTGGCATATCTCCAGAGAGATTAGCCATCTGTGCGATATAGTGCACAAGCGCGCGCACAGGTGCACTCCCTGTTCCTTTAATCACTTAGCTCGATGGGACAGAGTTTATTTTTAGTTTTTTTTTCTGATGACTGCTCTCGAGTACACCCACATCACGCCTTTTCGCACCTTTCAAAGGTCGACTGGGAGACAAAGCTCTCGAGCTTTAAGTCCGGCCTAGTGTACATAACAGCTTTGGTTGTACAATAAGGTTTAAAAAAAAGTTAAAAGTGCGGGGATCGAACCCGCGCCGCCTTACTAGGAGTCTATCACCTTAGTGAGTCTTAACAAGTAGGTTATCACCGCTTTGAAAGGATTATGAAATCTACCTCTCCGCACTTGGCTATTGTGGTAGACTATGGCCTCAATACTAATTGTTGATGTTGATGAATTTTTGAACCAGTTCAAACTTTTAATCGAGTTTGGCACGGTCGAACGTCTTTCTCAATACCTACTGCTGAATGTTTTAGACCCAATACGATCTGAATAAAATATTTGATCCGCCCTTCAATGTTTGAAAGGCTTTGTCTATTTTTGTCTCTTTGCTTTTAATTTGATTTCTGTTTGCGTTTGATTTGGAGTATTATACGGGTATCCTACGCATTGATTTGATTTTATTTTTACTTCTGTGTACCTACTACCACTTGTGAAATGGCCCTGATTGGCTCGGTTGGAATATTAAAAAAAGGCTAGATGATGCCTCCGACTTCATCCGCGAAGAATAATTTTTAGAATTCCCAGGGGAACTCCTTAATTTTCCGGGATATAAATGTATGACGATATGTCCTTCCCCGGTATGTAACCTCCCTCTATACCAAATTTCATCAAACTCGGTTAAAAAGATGGGTTTTAATGCGTAGCAGACAGGCAGACACACTTTCGCATTAAAATATTGGTATGGATAAGTACTAGATAATGACCGTGACTTCGTCCGTATTGGAGTAAGATTTATTGAAAAGTCAGAAGGAACTGTAATATTTTATTCATTTATTTTATTATTTTATTATTTTATTCGGATATTTTTTTTTCTTGTATCTTTGTTGGCGCCTATTGGTAAAATCGTGTCGGGTACTAAAAACGTAGCAGAAAGTTGACAGACGGACAGACACACTTTCGCATTCACATTAATATTGAGAAGAAGCAAGACCTGATCTAATTTAGAAATTAAGTTTTGCTAATTGCTTCAGCCGGGAGTCGAACCCAGATCCTCTCATAATATTTGACCACAGTTAAAGTCAGGAAAGCCATTCATTTACCACTATCAGTATTCGTTCAGATTGTGTACCGTAACTGAATTTCAGGCAGGCGAACGTTTTATTAATAAAGCTAACATTAACTAGAGTGGCGCCATGAGTAAAATACTAGTGTAGTTATAATGCCCGCTGGTTATATTCAAGGTAAGCTCGAAACCTCGGAATAATGGGCGAGAAATACGTAAGGGCCCTTTAAGGCATGCAGCCTTAAGGGCGTTCTTGGTAATGGCCGCAACCATTATACTCACATTTTCACCCGGTTTAATTGCTGTAGTGTTGGTACTGTGTATTTTCTTATGAGAAATAAATTTTGGTAGGTACTTGTTTTAATTAGTTTTAAGTAAATTAAAATCAAACTTAAACTATATTTTTTCAATTAAGGTACACTGTACACTTATTAACGTCCAATTATACTAATATAATAAATCCGAAAGTGTGTTTGTTTGTTGGTTTGTCCTTTAATCACGTCACAACGGAGCAACGGTTCAACGTGATTTTTGGCATGAGTATAGTTGAGGACCAGGAGAGTGACATAGGCTACTTTTTATTCCGGGAAATTAAGGAGTTCCCGCAGGAAAAATAACTTAAATCACGCGGACGAGTCGCGGGCATCAGTTAGTTACTTATAAAACTTGATGGTGATCCTCAGTTACGGTATCTTAAAACTAAAGCTACGAGGGTTCCAAAAGCGCCCTGATCTGAGATGAGCCCACAAAAAACTCAGCCCGGTTTTTCAGTGGTCAGGGATTCCCGGGCGGGTTCATCTTCAAATTTTCAGTGACGGCCTTTTGAACAAAATTGTTACCTATTAGTTTATTTAATGGCGAAGGAAAACATCGTGAGGTAACCTGCATGCCTGAAAGTTCTTTGTACTGGCCTTGAAGGTATGTCAGGTTTGCCAATCCGCACTTTACCAGCGTGGTGGACTTGGCTAAGTCATTCTTACCCTGAGAAGAGACTCGTGCCAGCAATGGATTGAAGTGATATTATTGATGATATGATACTTCGTAAAAGTGATTTAGATACTGATCTATCTGTCTATTATTTGCATATCTATTATTATCTATCTATCTATCTATCTATTGAGTCTGTTTTGAATTTAGTAAGATTTACTAAATTCATCAAATAATACAAACACTTTCGCCATCTATCTACGAATTTATAAAAAGTTAAATAATATTTTTTAAAGAAAAGCCTTTCAGGATTTTAATACTTTATTTCTGTTTAAATACATACAAAACAAAGTCAAAATATTTTACATTTACTTTCTTTTAACTCTAATTACATTCATATTGTTAGTTATATCTAACATATTTATTTACACTAATAAAAAAGAGCATATTAAGTCATTTAAATCCCTTATTAAAGGCCATATATAATATTATTTATATATTTCCATTTATATATGTCCGGGTAGAAACAGAAAAATAAGTCGTGAAAGTTTTTGTTGGTAAGAAACACGTGTTTATTACAAAACGTATTCTTATTTAAATAAAACTGGGATATTATAAAACACGTAATAACATTTAAATTATTTACCAAAGTGTTCATAATTAACTTATAAGGTTTACATTTTTTAAAGTATAAGTTTGATGGAATTGAAATATTGTACAGCTGTTTGTTGGCACTTCCGTCCAAGTTTCTGGCAAACCTACTACCATAAGTATCGTCCAATTAAATAGGCGGTAGTGTTGTGTCGAGCATAAGTTGAAAAACTATGTTATGTTTGTGTGTATGTTCGTTCGCGTTGAAACTCTGTACTGTTGTTTGAAACAAGTTCGTAAAGGTTGTTGTGGAGCACTATTAGCTACTAAAAATTATTAAAAAATTCAAACTCTATTCAAACATGCACAATGTACGAGTATGGACTCATTAATTTTATTATTAAACTCTATCTCTATAATCTTACATTGCTTGCTACAACGTAGCATCTCGTAGCTACCCGAGTGCTACGTCAATCTTTACGAGATTACTACGAAACTTAATCTCAGTTTTACTTTACTTCAAACTATCAAATCCCACCAGATCAAATAATGATCCAAGAGTTGTTTGTTGTTTGAAAATGTCTTAATTACTGACAAATTATAATTATATATATAGCTTATAGTCCGACAAACTTATCTGACCCGGTGACAGCGTCGCTAGTGTCTATGAAAAATCAAATAAAAACATGAAGAATAAAGAGGCATAAAAATTAGTTACAATTTTGGCCTGACCCGGTGGCCAAAATTGGAATAGGTTAGTAGGATTAATTTGTGGGACTATATTATGTCATATTATCATAACTAGAATCGTTTCCTCAGGGCTTCTAAAACCAATAAGGTATAAGATATACAGCCAACCTTTTCATGTAAAGCAGATTGATACAAACCTTCTGAGAAGGAAAATGTAATAAGGGACACAATAAAGAACAACAAAGAAAACCTTTCAAAGATTATAACTTTCTTATAAATGCAATTTTTTCATATTGTCTTCTTATGAAATACTAGCGATATGCTCCCGTGGGAATTTAAAAAATTCAGCTTTATCATAAGCCTACCACAGCATACTATGTTTATAATTTGTCTACGTAAAAATATACTACAGGAACTTCTGTGCAAAATTTCAGATTTGGGTTTGTGATGGGCGTTTGTGAGTCAGTAAGTGATTGAGCCAGGACTATTTACAATTTTTTTTAATTCCACTACAAGTTAACCCTTGACTGCGAAGTAACCTGATGGTAATTGATGATGCAGTCTATAATGGTAGCGGGCTAACTTATTAGGGGTACGGCACTTATATTAAGTCCATACCCCTAGTCGGTTTCTACATGGCATCGTACCGAAAAGTTAATTCGCTTAGCGGTACGTCTTTGCCGGTAGGGTGGTAACAGGCCACGTCCGAAGGCTATCACCAGCCCAGTTCAGCACAGACCAGACAAAAAATTAAGAAATTATAAATTCCCAAATTGACTTTCGTCGTCAAGATCGGCTGTGGTTTTCAAGCGAATTCTGTAATAGAATGTTTCAGAAAATCTAGCAATAAGTAGTTTATGTTCTGTGGCTGCCATAGCAATAACATAACTTTCGAATTTCAATCCGGATCGCTTGCAAAAATACGGGTTGAAATTCAATAACCGAAGTGAGTTGTACTTAGAGTGTTCCAAAAAGTGAGCGTTCGAATCCAGTTATAGGAATTAATGGAATTCCAATAACGCAACTTCCTTCATGGTATACGATACGGATGCTGGAACTGAATTGAGTGAAACCTTTTCAACTTTGATGCAGTGATGTGAAATATTTTAATGATCTGTATGTACCCATATCACGATTCGCGAATCTCGGATATGTTACGAGCATTTTCCTTGTGTCGAATCACTATACAGTCAAATATTCACGTAACGTTTTAATCTAAAAATGAAAGAGTCTCACTAAACATTTGCATCATTTAGTAATTAGTTTACCAACCAAACTCATATTTTTTATTCACATAAACTTATTAAAAATCCTTTCGAATCGTCGAGTGAATCTACCAGATCCTGCAATAAAATTCAAGTCTAGATTTTTTTGCCGGTTGTGTCTGAATTACTAAATCGCGACGGAAAGGACTTGACCGGTGGAACTATGGCAGCTTGCCTAGGTGTCAAAAATCAATGTTCAGCAATGATTTCTTTATTATTCTAATTGTAATATTTCACTGTTTTCAGATAAAAAAGTTTCAGGAGTCTGAAGGCTCGGAAAACTGCGAAAATGAACAAAAAAAGTTTCACCAAAAGACTGCTTTCCCACACTAGATGGCGCTATTTATTGTGTTGAGCGAGTCTAAAAAAATATTTTCAAGTATTATTTCTTTATTAATGTAATTTTTATATTTTATAGTTTTCAAATAAAAAAGTTTCAGGAGTCTGAAGGCTCTGAAAATTGAGAAAATAAATAAAAAAAGTTTCACCAAAAACTGCTTTCCCACACTAGATGGTGCTAGTTATTGTGGTGAGTCTAGAAAATATTTTTAAGTATTCACTACTTTTGGTTAACAAGTTCAACTATTCAACCACAGATGGCAGCATATGCAATGTGAAAGGGCGTTCCTTTAAACGCAGTATTTCAAAATGCTTTGTTCGATATATTAGTTTGAGACTTGTCAAAAAATAAAAATAATTATAAACAAAACATACATTTCCTTTTCATTACTATTTAATTGATCAAAAATAAATCATTCATAGTATAATTACTAAGGTACTTAAATGGTATTCATGTAGGGTTACAAGATTATTATTAGGCATGAATATAATGGAACGTCAAAATGGAGTAGTGCTTAAAGAGGACAGCGGACGCTCAAGATTTAAACAATAAACGTACTGTTTTTTTTTGTCATGTGAACCCTGACCTTATTTGGAATAATAAATCCATAATAATTTCGTTTTGAATTTTTAAACCTTACTGTAAAAACGGAAATCCTGTGCATTGTCCCGAATCGGAGGGCAATTACTGGTCATGTCATTTGTGTGTGCGATTCAACTCCTTTGCATTTGAGCATAAGGATCAAGCCCTGTCCGTCCGTCTATCTGTGCGCGGCTTAGCCCAAACACTATTTGTACTAAAAAGCTGTAATTCGACTTGTATTATAGAAGATAAATATGAACCATATTGAACCAGAAACCTGAACTCTAACTAGAAAAGCAGATTCTTATACATACTTTAATACTGTACAAGAATCAGCTTTTCTAGTTATGGTTAATTTTTGTTAACCATAAACCGTCTTTGAGAAGAAATATCTATAGCGGCCTATCCTCATGCAGGCAGACTTTCACTATCGCCATCAGTGGAGAGCTCTAGACCCACATAATACTGAATCTGCCTTTCTGGCGATACTAACCAAAAGCAGCTTACTCTTAGTCTAATGCGTTCATATATTAATCACGCCGGCAAAGTGGTAATATATAATCTTGAATTTTTTTAGGTTACCTCCACTACACGTAAAGTGGGGATGATATTTTTCTCGTTTATCCCATGATGTGGGGTTGGATAGATCGTTCAAAAATATTGCGGGTGTGGGAAACAATTTTCGATTCAGGGATCTGTTTGCGAAATATTAAAGTGCAACTTTTTGTAAGAGTCCAGTGTCAAATTATGTCAGTTTAGTTTGATACTTTTGTTAGAGTCCTCCCTCAGATGTCTGGAGATACCTGGGCTTCATAAAATTACTTGTAGCTAAATATGAAAAGACTTCCATTGCTAAGAAGTGAAGTTTTTTTAAATCCACAAGTTAGCCCTTGACTGTGATCTCACCTGATGGTAAGTGATGATGCAGTCTAAGATCGTAGCGGGCTAACCTGTTAGGGGCATGGCAGTTATATTAAACCCAGACCCCTATTCGATTTCTATACGCTTGGCGGCACGTCATTGCCGGTAGGGTTGGAACTAGCCACGGGAAAAGTTTCCCACCAGGCCAGACCTGGGAAAAATCAGAAATTATAAATTCCCAAATTGACCCTGCTGGGTATCGAACCCAGGTCCTCCGCCCGTTAAGATAACAGCGCTACACACTGCGCCACGGAGGTCGTCAAAACCATTCTATTTTCCTACGGTAAAATACGTTATATGTACATTTGCCTACGTAAGTAGGTAAATATATAAGACATTTATTATAATTAACACAAATTCAAATATATTACATTATGCTAATATTATACTTAATTACTTGTTTTGCACAATTCGAGTATCATTATATTTATTAATATGGCATATAATATTATTATCTCAATGTATATTAACTTCAAATAATATATTTTATAGTTTTTTTAATATTTAGTATAATTATTACTCAAACAGATATGTAAACGTTTTGTTAATTAACAATTTCAACTTATCCTAAATACAATAAAATAATATATTAATTAATTAATAAGCGCATTTTGCTTTGCTAAAAGGAAAATATACACATGTTATTAATTATAATATTTTCCGTTAAATATATATATATATAATATTATTTTTTCTGTCTATATAAACTACTTACCGACTATAATTTATGTATTTATTATATATTTTATTACTATTACTTACATCAATAAAAATTATCTTGTTCCATATTACATTAAATAAAAATATAATTATTATATTTGAATTGTACACCAAATTACCCTATCACGCTCAGTTTCATATTCTATTACAACTAGAATACCTATTGTATTTTACACATACAAAATATACCTACAATTTGTGCGATCCTTGACTTTCGGAAGTGATTATTATTCTATTATCTTTTTCCAATCGAAGGTTTTGCCCTGAGAGATGTCGTTATTATTTACTTAACGAGTGGTATTGTTTAGATGAAAAATAAGTAGACAAATATAACAAATGAAACGGTAAATTCTATAATGAAACTAGCTGATGCCCGCGACTCCGTCCGCGTGGATTGAAGTGTTTTAAAGGTATGAAAAATACATTGTAGCCGATTCTCAAACCTACTGAATATGCATATAAAATTTCATAATAATCCGTCGAGTCGTTTCGGAGGATTATGGTAACTAACATTGTGACACGAGAATTTTATATATAACATTACAACTAGAACACCTATTGTATTACAATTGTGCGACCCTAGACTTTCAAAAGTGATTATTCTATTTCTTTTTTCCAGTCGAGGTTTACCGAATAGTATTGTTTTGATGATAAATTAGTAGTTATATATAACAAATTAAACGGTTAATTCTATAATGAAATTATCGTACCCCTACAGAATGGTATGCCAGTCTTATCTGCGAGGCCATGACAACTCAACATTGCCGCCATTATGAGGAATTCCTGACATTCCGGACGCTCCCGCATCGAGCCTTGGGATTTAATGAAGCCTTAGTTTATAAACTACTTTATTAACCATAATCTTGGATACATCACACTTGCTTAATGTTTATAGCAAGAATAACCGGCTCAATTCGTTCAGGCTTTACTAAAAAGAGGTAGTTTAGTAGTTTAGGTTATTCTTAAATAACGGCTTTTTGGTTACAGCACTTATATATCTCAGAAAATGTGCAACGTACAAAATTCTTACGAGTTTCAGGATGGTAAATATTATATATATGAAAAAAAGGGAAACTGCTAGTAGCTTCAGTAAAATAATTTACAATCTTGCTAATAATTAAGGATTAAACATACGTAAATTTTAAAAGCAATCCCGGGACTTTGTTTGAGGTTCTAAATAAAATAAAATAAAAAACACGACTGCTCTGCCAAAAAACGAACTAAAAAGTTAAAAATCTAATGTAAATTACTGGATATTGAACTATAGTGTTATGTATTTTTGGAATCTACTCATCATTTTGTAGATGATGATTATATCTTATTTTCGATTTTTTTTCAAATTTAGTCTTTAATACGGGAACATGGTCACCCCATTTTTTTTTTTAATTTTACTAGCCTATGTCACCCGGATTAAGCTAGGGATTCTAACGATACCTCATTTATCAAAATCAGTTCAGGCCTATAGAAGTTATGGTGGAATATACAAATTCACATACATACATACATGAAACCTGTAAACAATATACTCCTTTTTTCAGGCAGTCATATAAAAAGAAAACACACTACGAACAAAAACAAAAGTGGACGTTGAGCATGGACTATCTTGTTCATGGGTGTTCGCTCTTAAGAACCAATAAAACATAATAAAATGATAATTAATCTGACCCTTATTTCGATAAAAGTTCATAAACGAAAGATCTATTACACTAAAGCACTCTAGCAGATTGCAAAATTAGTTGATTAGTCGATGAGCTACTCCAATATAGTAGTGTTTTATTCTATGAGCTCACAGCCTAGCCCTCAACGCTACAGTTGAATGCTAATCTTTGAAACATAATATCTGATCATAACTGTCATTGAGGGCTTATATTCAATCTTCTAGACTAATATGTGGGCTTATGGAGTAGTAAATTTTGCGTTCTTCCTTAGTTGAAGCTCTCTTAAGAAGGAAATTATAAAAAGAATAGATGATGCCCGCGACTTCGTCCGCGTGGAGTAAGGTTCTTTGATTCCTGCGGGAGCTCTTTATTTTTCCGGGATAAAAGTAACCTATGTCCAAACTATTCTTATACCAAATTTCATCAAAATCACACAGACAGACAGACACACTTTCGCATTTATATTATTAGTATGGATGCAACTGTCAAACTTTGAAGTTATCAAACTCAGTGGTTCAGGCTGTTCTTTGATAGATCTGTCAGTCAGGTCAATCCATACACCAACATTCCATAGGTATTCTATAGGTCACATTCTCATTTATTACTAATAGATATTATTGAATAGGTGAGAAGCGGAAGTGAGTGAGCTAGTAATAGTTTAAAGGCTAACTCGAAGTTGCGAATAGCTTAGTATGCTTAGTATATAACAAGATAGCTTTACAACTGGCAAGTCATTATTGTACTCAAGCATTCAGGTTATTTCAAAGCTATGAAAATAAGGTCGTCGCCTGAAATATTATATACTAAAAATACCAATTCCTTTGTGCTATAGAGTATAATTCACATTGTGCCTTTATTTTGAAAAACAGTGATTATTAGAGTTCATAACTTCTTATCGATTTGTCATCGGGCGTTGAATGGAAGCCAAATGCAGAAAGGTGGTAATAAAAAGCCAAAGAATCCAAATAAACCTTGATGAAACGGCAAACGTATAATCATTAGGGTAAAAATACACTACAAATAAGATAGGACAAAACATCTACTCGAATTGTTGGCGTCTTATATTCCTATTTCTATGATTCGTGTGTTTTCACCCAACTGTACTGAAAATCTATTTTTAAGGGTGAAAAAATACTACAGATAGGACAAGAATAAATTTGAGCCAGAAACGTTGACGTTTCCCTGTAGTTAGTGTAGTTTCGCCCTAACGGAACAAGATAGTAATAATTGTATTCCATATACAATACCAGCCTAAAGCTAGAATACAATACATCGGTCTCCTCATACTCCTCATACGGGTGTCCCGTTTATTCTGATGACAAGACAATATTTTACCGTCCGTCTGTCCGTCAGAGAACATCTCTGCGACAACCAATTAATCTTGTGCGTTGGACAACTCAATCTAATAGATTACTAAAGCTTTAACATACCAGTAGAGTGAGGGAAAATTCAATTTCATAGAGAAAGTAGGCCTATTCCTACTTAATGATACAACATGCCTAAGTGTTTTTGTTCGTTAGTTCGTCAGTTTGCCTTTTAATTACAACGTAACGGAGCAACTGATCGACGTGTGTACAACGACTTATTACAAATGTTTTAAATGAAGCGCTTGGATATATTTAAAGATCCGTAGAGTGGCAACTACTCGTACTAATACTTTTCTTGGAAAATTTGAAAGTTCCCACGGGGTTATTATAAAAATTTACTATAAAAAGCAAAAGCCGACGATAAATTACTAGTTTATTCCCTTCCCGAATGATAACTCGTTAGATAGCTATATTAAAATTATAATGTTTCCTGACCGTAATTGATAAGTACTACCTTTCATGAAAAAATTACCGACAAAGTTGGTTTATTTTTTTATTATGGTTATTTGGCAAATATTATAACTACGGAACTCTTAACTCGTGGTCTGATGCATACTTGCCCAGGATTAAAATTTATTGTACTGATTAATATCTCGTAATATTGCTTGGAAAACAGCTAAGTTTCATGTTACATCGTCGTGATAAATATCCTGTAATATCGTAGGAATAAATGGTAGCCCGTTGTTATTATGTACGTACAATATCGGAGACATGAAATATGTGCAGGAAATAAGACAAATTAACATTTTTTCTACATTTTATATAGGGTTTTATAATGTTACAAATACTCGAGTCAGATTCGCCTACAGAGATTTCCGTAGCTAGAAATAAAGAAAGAATAATTTGAGCACCATTCACAAGAACGTCAAAAAATATTGGTTGGCATTCATCGAACGTCAACGGCCAATATATGGATCCATTCAATCCACTGTCGACGCCGCTCGCTCCGCTAACAATGTTATCTTTCAACGCTCCCAATCCTAACAGCCTTCATTGCTTAAGGTGTACCTACTAGTATTTTGATACCTACATAAAATGTACAGCCTAACGGAGCTTAAAAGGGGATGGCGATATCCTTTGCGAGTACATCAATCTTGTTTATTTGATCCGCGACCAAAGGCACACCAAAGGCAAGGTGTAATCAATATTGCGAGGCTTGGAATTTGTATCGTCATTTGGGGTTTACACTTTAAAATGCGCCTAGTTCTAAGAATAGTCCATTACTGGGTAGAAAAAAGACGGTTTCTTTTGCTCATTAACTCGGTGTTTTCAGTTATTTGAACAACTTTGTATGGATTTAAATTGTTGCATTAATTATCTACAACTTTTGTCATTAAAATTTTACAGTAAAATCTATATTTTTTCCTCCAACACTGGAAAGTCATTTTAGCATCTTGAGGCTACAATGTGTGTGGATTCTCCGAACTACTTGCTCCATCCATTGCCACTGTATACAGTAAATGTAAGTATAATTTATATCGGTAAATCTGGATTTGCCAGACGGGTTCTGCTCATTTCTGATTTAATCACACAGGGATACTCTCCGTCTTCCGCTGAGTGATCCTGGGCCTGGTTATTTGTCATCTTATTATAATATGTTGCCAAATTTTCGCCATGCTAAATACACCGGCGAAAATTAGCCGTTCCAAAAACACCCCCTATAAAGTTTATTTTCGTGCTCTGAATGAGTGTTATTGTCAATGATTTAAGATTTGCGTGTTTATGTGCTTTGCGTGTAACCTAATTAAGCAGTAGAAAATGATTTTCCAAGAAAAGCATTTTTTTTAATTGTTTTATGTTGTAAATAGTGTGCATGTGGAATATTTAAAGGTCACAAGTCTTTTATCGAACAGAAATTACTTTAATTAGAGTACCTAATTATAACTTTGGTGGCGCGCTCTCGAAAAGGCCTACGTCCAGCGGTGGATGCATACAGGCTGATGGATGAAGTGTAACTTAATCCTTATATCCGTGCTCAAAGAATAACTTTGAAAGTGTCTGTCTGTCTGTTACCGTTTCACGACCCATCTTTGGCTGATTTTGATAAACTATGCTGACGAAACTTGGTAAAGAGATAGGTTGCATCCTTGGGGTGGACATAATTTTATCCCGGGAAATGAGAGTTTCCACGGGGTTTTCAAACAACCTAAATCTACCTATATTTCAAACAACCAAACAGATTCAATTCCGTACATATTATATTAATATAATTATTTATTAAAAATGAATATTTACAATAAATTAAAATATTTACAAAAACTAACCTACTACAAAATACTAATAATATTTATATTTACAAAAAATATACACCGTCCAAATGACTGTTCATGGGCATGGTTACCTAAGACACACAGAAGATTTTCATCTAATTTCAGAGCCCCATTTTACCCCCTTAGAGATTGAACATTAAAAAATCCTTTGCCTTTCAGCCCGATCCTTCCAATGGTATGAGCTGTGCGTTGATAGATCAGTCAGTCTGTCAGTCACTTTTTCCTTTTATATATTTAGCGATTCACTAATACATTTTTATCTATTATAAACTAAGGTAGATACATAGTAAGATATAATATAACGTTTAACTTTTATTAAACACAAAAGAATTGTGTCCACCTTTTAATCAAAAAAGAGGCTCCAAAATTGGGTTTAAAAATCTATTACTCCGGTGACCTTTAATGAAAAAACAAACGCTCAATCGAATCCCAACTTCAGCACTCACAAAATTGGATCTGTTTTCGATTGTATTGAATTCATAGATTCCGAAGTCAAGATAATCCTTTTCGATTCAACGGTTAACTCTGTTTTTGTCAGGTATCCTTACAATGGATTGAATAGATTTGAATAGATTTCAGAGATTATAGGGGCTGGTTCGATCTCCTTACAAAGTTCGCAATTTTTGGGTCATAATGACTAACTTAATGCTAATCATCTTAGGGCGGAAACATACTATGGAACAGGAAAAAAGTCCATAATATCATTACGTACATTGCCGTGTAAAAACCGATTAGGGGTATTTAAAATACTTCTAACAGTTTAGATCGCTACCATCCTACAATGTCCGGTCCGGTTCGTAGAGTATTTTCACTCTGACGTGGGAGCCACTTCGCTCTTGCGGAATTCCCAAAGTCTTGAAAAACGCAGTAATTTAGATATTTCACCCGAATCCCGAATACTAATTCTTAAAATGACAGTTATTCATTTCTGTTAGGAGCAGAATTTAAAAAATCTTGTCTAATAAATATAAAGTAGCGCGTGTGGACGTCTTGTCCACTGGACAGTTATTTTTTACCGTAGTGTGTTTTCGTCCTTCGTGAGTGTCTATCTCAAAAAAATAACCTTACCTATAACATCAATAAAAATTTCAAACTAACTGCGGTACTCTAATCTATTAACGAGCTGATGCCCGCGACTTCGTCCGTGTGGCTTTAGTTTTTTATTCCCGCGGGACCTCCTCAATTTTCCGGGATAAAAAGCAGCCTATGTCACTTTCCAGATCCTCAACTATGCCCATGCCAGAAATCACGTCGATCCGTTGCTCCGTTGCGGCGTGATTTAAGGACAAACCCACAAACAAATACAGTTTCGCATTCATAACATTAAGTATGATTAATGTAGTCAGTCAGTCATTCAATCTGTATTTGTTTGTGCGTATATTAATTGGCGTGATAACGTCAAAGAAACCAATTATAACCGGGAGTCAGGTCATCGATTCTACGTATTCCAATTTCCCGAACGGTATCAGTAAAAGCTGATGCAACCTTGGCGATCTATACAGGTCGCTCTACATTTTTACCCTAGATTTTATTTCAATGCAGTCAGGGCGATTCTCTTTTTCATTATTATAATAATATAAAGTCCCTGGCCCACTTCTAGAAAACAGCATAATATGGGTGCCTGAAAAACCAGTTCGCTTTTCATTGTTACTATGTAATAGTATTTCTACTTTTCCTTTGTTACTTCTATGTCGCATGGTGAATTTTACTTTCAACATTTTTTACACACGATTTAGTGGGCACATAGTGGATATTGCACCACAAAAGTTCTTTTAGTGACCTTATTCGGCTCAATTCAACTTAAAACAGCTACAAGTCTAATAAAAAGTTTTTAGAGGTAGGCTTAAATAAAAAAAAGTGTGTTTGTGCAATTCACACACAGCAGAAGTGAAACTCCAGGAAAGTAGCCAACGAGAGAATGAGATAAATATAACTTGTATTTTATCACATTCGCATATATATCTCGCATGCTAAATTCTATTATGAATATAATAGTTTGTCTCTTTTTGGTGTCGCTATTTCGTTTCATCTAATTTTCAAATCACAACGATTCTAAATAAGTTTCACTTCAATAAAAATAGGGTCCAATATTTAAAATGTGCTTCAATTATTTAAGATCTTAGTTATTGTTTGTACAATAGGCTTCCGGTTCTGTTGGTCTGATAGTAGCGAAGTTGTATTGGCGGGCAGCCCCGGCCGGTCCGGGACGGCGAAGATGTTTAGGGATCGCCTGAAAATCAGCGCTTTTGTCTTTGTGTCTACACCTTAATAGCATTACGCTGAATCGCGCTGCAATATTTCCAAAAATATTTTGGAAATATTTTTGTGACACAGTTTCAATATCATAATATTTATTTGCTGATTGCAGGTTACATAAGAAGTTCTTACAATAGAGTTATAGTATCGAGCCACAATCTACCAATCATTTATGGTGTGCAAATTGACATACAATACAATGATTCCTTTATTTAGCTCCTAATTTTTGTACTAGTACTTTTGTTTTGTATTTAGTCTATGTCCCTTGTAACTTATACTTCTAAAGTTTGGATGGATGCATGGATGGAAGGTTTGTTACTCAATCACGGCAGAACGGCTGAACGGACTTGGATGAAATTTGACATAGAGCTAGATTACAGTCTGGGATAACACATCTAAGGCTACTTTTTATCCCAGAAAAGTAAAGGGTTCCCGCAGGAATAAAAAAACCTCAACCCACGTGGACGAAGTCGTTTGCAGCAGCTAGTACTTACAAATAAAGTTTGTTTTATTTTTACTTATTTATATCACCTTTAAAATAAGTACCAAAGTGTCAAAGTTTAAACGAGTTACAACATTTAAAGAAGTCATTAAAAGTTAGATCTATTTCGTCTATTGAAGGAATAGCCCGGGGGTGAAATGATATTATATTAGTGTTCATAGAATTTTGATTATGTTGACGAAGTAAACTTAAATGGGTTGTTAACTTACTAACTTGTTACTTAGAGGTTGTAATTTTGTTGAACACAAATTTAAACTGAGTAAACTCCTTAGTTAACCCAGTTTACCCAAAACAAGTTTGTAGCGGTCGCGGTCACGGCGGGGCAGGGGGTGCTAGGAATCACCGGACTACGACCTCCAGGGCGCTGGTCCGATGATCTGAAGAAGGTGGTGGGAAGCGGGTGGATGAGGAAGGCGGAGGACCGTGTTTGGTGGCACGCTCTCGAAAAGGCCTATGTCCAGTAGTGGATGCATACAGGCTGATGGAATAGGGACTCAAAACAGCTCGGGGGGCTTAGTATTAGTAGTAGTAGTATTATTTTAAAATTTCAGTTTTATATGATCTACGCTTGATCGCCCTACAATAAGGATTATAATCCAGAAACAAGAGCTTCCACAATATTAAAATAATACTTTAAGCGATGGTAGTAAGGCCCCTGACAGTTCTTATTCGTTTAGAGTGAAATTGAGATGTTGATCGAAACTGTAGTTCAAGTAAGTACTCTTCATACTTTATACAACATTTGTTATAATAAATTTTCCATAGAAAATATAAAATCTACAACCTTGTCGCATTTTAATACATTTAACGACATAATATTGCCGTCGTGGGAAAATGCTCAGAACAAGTTGATTGATGTTGATTTGAAATTGTAAGTAGTTCAAGTTCGTAGTCGTTTTATATAATACTGAATTTATTTTTACATAAAAGTTTCTATTTACAACCTGATTATAATATTATGAATGCGAAAGTGTTTGTTTCTTGATTTGTTGGTATGTTGGTTTGTCCCTCAATCACACCGCAACAGTGCAACGGTTCAACGTGATGTTTTGCATGGGTATATCTGAGGATCTGAAGAGTGACATATGCTCGGATAAATAAGAAAGTAAAAAACTTATTCCTAAAGTCGCGTGCATAAGGTGCTGTACGTATTAAAATGACATCTTCAGGTTGTCACAGGTGCTCACAAGACACATACTTAAAGAGCAATGTTCGATGTTCCTTTGAAACTGTAGTTCAAGATCACACTCTTATTAATTATTATCTTAAAAAACATTTCAAACTAAAGTTTCTAAAGATATATTTACAACAATGTCGCATTTAGGTGCATGGTCGTAAGCAAGACGCTTTGAGCGCAAGCTGTTCGATGTTGCTTTGAAACTGTAGTCCAAGTTCACACTCTTATTAATTATTATCTTAAAAAACATTTAAAACTAAAGTTTCTTAAGATATATTTACAACAATGTCGCATTTAGGTGCATGGTCGTAAGCAAGACGCTTTGAGCGCAAGCTGTTCGATGTTGTTTGCGGGGTACGTACCGACAAATATTATTTGTATGAAATTGTATGGAGCTGGGCTCACTTAAGCGACGCGGCACGGAGATGCAGTCCGCGACCCGGCTCCATACAAACTCATACAAATAATTTAATTTTAACCCGGCTGAGTTTGTTGTGGGTTTTTCTCGCTGGGCGCATTTGGAACCCTCTTAGCTTTAGTTTTAAGATACCGTGGCCAATTATCACCATCACGTCTTATATATTTGTAAACGTGACGTTCAGAAGTTGTACCTTGTACTTAGGTACCTATTTTGAATATATGTCACCGTAAGATTGTAAAAACCGTTAGATTATAATCTAACTCCTGAAATTGTAAACTGTCGACAGATTGTGAACCGTTCAATGTTCTGAGTGTCAATTTTTGAAATATTAATAGTATTTACGTTTTGTTGTGTCTTTCTTGTAGGTTAGGTTAGGGTTCGACATATATAAACAGGTAGTGCCCGGGTTAATACACCTAACAGATTACAATCTACCGAAAAATAACGCGTTAAATTGTAATCTTTCGTCAGTTTGCAGTTTCGCGAGTTAGATATTAATCTAAAGGGTTTTACAATCTTACGGTGACATAATATATATAGGTACTTTGAGTTTGAGTTTGAGTTTGAATATTTACCGCTACGTGCCTCGATGCTCACAACAAAACATTTTAAGCTGAAGTTTCTGAACATTAATATATTACAACCTTGTCGCATTTAGGCGCGTATAATGACATCTTCAGGTCGCGAGCAAGACGCCTGGTGAGCTCGAAGCACGTCAGCCGAAGTTGATTTGAGACAGTTGTTCAGGTGCAAATCCACCTTGAACCTTGAACCTTGTCGCATTTAGGCGCGTATAATGACATCTTCAGGTCGCGAGCAGGACGCCTGGTGAGCCCGAAGCACGTCAGCCGAAGTTGATTTGAGACAGTTGTTCAGGTGCAAATCCACCTTGAACCTTGAACCTTGTCGCATTTAGGCGCGTATAATGACATCTTCAGGTCGCGAGCAGGACGCCTGGTGAGCCTGAAGCACGTCAGCCGAAGTTGATTTGAGACAGTTGTTCAGGTGCAAATCCACCTTGAACCTTGAACATTGTCGCATTTAGGCGCGTATAATGACATCTTCAGGTCGCGAGCAGGACGCCTGGTGAGCCCGAAGCACGTCAGCCGAAGTTGATTTGAGACAGTTGTTCAGGTGCAAATCCACCTTGAACCTTGAACCTTGTCGCATTTAGGCGCGTATAATGACATCATCAGGTCGCGAGCAGGACGCCTGGTGAGCCCGAAGCACGTCAGCCGAAGTTGATTTGAGACAGTTGTTCAGGTGCAAATCAGATGAGACGTTGGAGTGGTGTTGCTCTCTTCGCGGAAACTTCAGGCAGTACCGACGGCCGAAGTTGCCGCATAGGGATCTAGGACAAAGATATTTTTTATTTCTGGAGTTGCCGTTGCATAAAAAAGACTGTTAAACAGCATCTGTTAAGTTGAGGTTATTGGACTAGTGATGTTAGTAGTGACAAAGTAGCATGGAAGCAACCGGCTTCGCATCCAGCAACCCACAAGTCAGTGTAATACTTGTTACGTAATGTATGCATTGTATATTATTTACAAAGTGTAACATTTTTCTGTTTATAAAAAGGGCAACTGCTGAGTTTCTTGCCGGGTCTTCTCAGTAGAACAGCTTTCCGAACCGGTAGTTGATTCTTACGACTTATCATAAGTGGCACAAGTTGTTCTACGTGAAATAAATCATTTCATTTTCTGATGCTAAATGACGATGAAGTCTAAGATGGTAGCGGGCTAACTGTTAGGAATGTAGTTAGTAGTTGTATTAAGCCCTGTACAGTTTCTACATTGTACTGGAACACTAAATCGCTTTACGGCATGTCACCACAGTGGCGTCAAAGTTATAATTACCCAAAAATCCTTGATTCACAAATTGATCAGATCTTAATTTCGAAACCTTTCCGTTTGGAGCGCTGGCTCTGAATTCACACTCGAAAATGAGCTCTAATGCAATATTCTTGAGGTTTTACTTTAATGTCAAGCGTTAAGTTAAGCGTTCGAATACAATCAATCCAAATTGCAAAGTTAAAACTCGGACTAATAGTACTAGACTCTTCACATAAAATACCTGCAACATGAATCCAGGGTCTTCCGGAACGCGGCCCTGAAGTCTCTATTGAAGTAGGCATAGATCAGCGGGTTGAGAGCAGAGTTGAAGTAGCCAACCCAGAATACTGCTGCCACCACAGGCGGCGGGGACGGACAGGCTTCGCCGCAGAGCGCTGTTATTATGTACCTAGTGAATAAATAGAGAGTTAACTGTGAACTTTTGGGTACCAATTAAAGTAGGCATAGATCGGCAGGTTTAACACCGAGTAGCCAGCCCAAAATACAGCAACAGGGACGGGCAGGCCTTGTCGCAGAGCGCTGTTAGTATGAACCTACATGCATACCTACTAATAGTATTATAAATGCAAAAGTGTGTCTGTCTATCGCTTTCACGGCCTATCCGTTCAACCGATTTTAATAAAATTGAGTATAGAGGTAGGTAACATCCCGGGGAAGGACATAGGCTACTTTTTATCCCGGAAAATTAAATGTTCCCGCGGGAATTAAAAAAAACTTAATCAATGCGGACGCGCGGAAATCATCTAGTAAATAAATGGAGCGTTAAACTTGAATTTTTGTTTAGAACAATAGGTTGATCGTGAGAAAAAGCTTTCACGTAAATTCACTCCAACACACTCCAACATTACACTAAATGATCTGCGGTAAGTATTGTCTAAGAAGGAGTAAGTACTGTCTGAAGCGGAGCGAATATCTATATTATCTATATATATAAAAATCAATTTGTGTTCGTTTGTCTCGCTAAAACTCGAGAACGGCTGGGCCGATTTAGCTGATTTTGGTTTTGAAATGTTTGTCGTAGTCGGGAAGGTTTAAACGGTGAGAAAATATTTAAAAATTGCGAGGAACATAGGGCAGGACAACGTCTGCTGGGCCCAATAGTCATACATATTTTTGTACAGGCTGTTATCGCAAAGGTAACTCTTTTATTATCAACGATATGATATGATAATGAGAGTGTATAAAAACCCTAACCTATATATTTTGATATGGCTATTAATTATTTTTATTCGTAAGATTATAACCAAATCCTGGCGCAAAAAAATGAGCCAACCCTTCTGTCACCAGATGATGCAATTAACCGCGGTGAAATAAATATATTGACGTAAATTACCATAAAAAGAAGGGCAGCCAGCACGCCAGAAATGCGCTCATGATGATGCCCAGCGTCCTCGCCGCTTTCCTCTCCCTCTTCATCTTGCTGCTGGCCATCGGCTGCATCTGGACGCTCTGGCGCTCACGCATCACGTCCCCCATTGTTATACCGTTGATTTGTAGGTGTTTGTCCAGTAGTAACGCTGCTACTTTGCTCCTGTTTCCAAAATGAGGTGATTTAAGTATTTCGTCATATTATTTATAATATAAATTGCTATAATTATAAATCTAATGAAGTAATTTAAGATATTTGTGAAATGGTGATTTTAAAAAACCCAGCTGAGTTTGTTGTGGGTTCTTTTCAGACCAGGGCCGCGTTTGAAACCTTCGTAGCTTCAGTTTAAAGATACCGTCAATGATTATCATAATACTGATAACTGATACAATTGTTTTATAAGTAATGAAGTCAATAAGTGGACAGTATACCTAAATTGAATAATATATTTTGAATTTGAACATTATACTGAACGGCAAGCGTACTAAAAATCAACAAAGTTTTAACTCTATTGGATGACTGATAATAAGAATAGGTTACCTTAAGAAAACCAGGTAACTCATAATAATTAAGGTTAAATTTCATTTTCATTATTGATGTCATGCGGTTTTATTCAAATTCCATTTTAAAACTACAAACTGAATACTACAGTTTCTAGTTCCTTCTTTACATAATTGCAATAGTTAACTTTTAACATTAGACGCAAAAGAGCTAAAGAGTTATTTGGAGAAACGAATAAACTTTTACAAATCTATTGACATCATTGTGAAGTTCTGTTAAAAATACTGAATCTCATTAAAAATTTAATAATTTCGTTTCCTTATAATACCTAATTTTAGTATTTGTTGTTCAAGTGCAGGATATAATTCAAATAATTAATCAAGTTTCAGGCTCAACCTATCAGAAAATTGAGTTCTGAGGTCAACTTTGGACGTTAGAAAATCTCCACTTTGAAAGCCCCACATTTCGCCAATTTTAGGAGAAAAATTTAAAAAAATATTTTTGTACTCTATTCCTAATTATCTTTAAAATGATATACCGCAACCCTATTCGCTTCTGTGAGAGCCCCCCAGAAATAAAGATTTTTATAACTTTTTAAGCAATATTCGGCTGAAGGCCGTCGGTTTACATATTTATATTTAAATTTGAAGTTATTACGTTTAGTAATTCAGAAGTTATAAGGCTCTGACGGACGGACGGACAAGTGCAAATTCACTCAAGTAGACTCAGAGACCTTCGCTTCGCTCGGTCAATAACATTGCATCGTCTAATACATACATGTCTATAATATTATATTTGTACACCACACCGTAGCAGATTTATTATTTTTATATGTACATCTCGTGTCTAATATATTCACAAGTAAATAAATTGAATTGAATAAAAATTTCCAGGAACAGTTTTTGACACTTATCCACTCGTTTACCTAATTGGACACATTCCACAACACGTGCAAAAAAGGTCGTAAGCCTCTAACGCCACCAATTTTTAAAAAGCCAAGAAAAACTTTATTATTAAAATATCATAGGGTTACTCCAACCCTTTGTTTCACTTATTCAGGTACCTGATTTAGTAAGCCACGATGTCAGTGTAAACATGAATTTAAGTGTGTGAGGAGAAAATGTACGTCTTTCAACCCTCTTAGGCTTAGAAGGGATACACCCTCGACCTTTGAGAGTGGGTTTTCCGGGCATTTCATAATTCATACCCGTCAGAGGGCAATATCTCCACTAACTTTAGGCAAAGGTAAGACGGTCCATATGAAATAGTTTATAGCTATTACAAATAAATAAAAAACGTCTGCGATTTTATTCTAACTGCATCTTAGAGCTCAAATTAAAAGAGCGATAGCCTAATAATTAGAATGTCGCCTTGCCGTCCAGGGGTCCGGGGTTTGAATCCCAGGCACGTAGATCTCTCTTTCATTTCATCCTCTTCATCTAGCATATTCGGAGTTAAGTGCCTTTTAAGCAATGAAATAAGACAATCATCGTGTGCAGGAAGGTTATACTGCCACGGCTTAAAGCAATACTTGAGTAATATTACTCTACTAGCTGATGCCCGCGACTTCTTCCGCGTTGTTTACGTTTTTTCGATTCCTGCGGAAACTCCTCAATTTTTCTGGGATAAAAAGTAGCCTTTGTCACTCTCCAGGACCTCAACTATATGCCAAATGCCAAGTGGCGTGCAGTTCATAGAGGCGCAAAAGCACTGCTTACCCAAACGGAAATACATCAATGCTCATTTTTCATCATGACCGTCAATAAATAGGTATTCCGACTAACTAATGCCTACCCTAGCTTCAAACCCTGTGCACGCAAATGCAAATGCCCATGCCAAAAATCATGTTGATCCGTTGCTCCGTTGCGGCGTGATTGAAGGACATACCAACAAACCAATAAACCAACAAACAAAAACACTTTCGCATTTATGAAATCAACTGTCATAGAATTAAATAGAATATTATTTATTTGCATATTGTTTGTAAGTACATAAGATGTTAGGTTTAATAAAAACAAGAGTCCAGCACATTAGCCATATCGGCGTACAAATATTATAAATAGTATTATAATACTTACCTATACACGAAAGTCAACAATAATAAAACAATATGACTTTAAGCCCTGGCAGTATGGCCCCTGAACGACTGAGAGTTCTCCAGAATATTTTTGAAGGATTGTGAATTCTGCTAATTTTAACTCCGCAAGTAGGCGGGCCATGATTTAAATTGTTCTCATACCAGTGCTCATACTTTAAATAAGTATTTTCAATTCCCTCCAATTTATTGGTTAATTTACAATTTAAAATGTCCCTATCCCCAAAAATTTACACATTATAAAGTTAAATAACCTTTGACCGGACCCTATCCAGTTTGCTCATTTGAAATTTGTACTAACAAACTTACAGAATATAAATATCTAAAACATGGAATTGGTTGAGGAATCAAACTGTCGGAGCAGCAATAGTAAAAGTTTTGGATCAAAATTGGATCAAAAATACAAAGTTTGTAGATAGTTTTCCGCTGTGGTTATCCAGTTTCAAAGTCGATAAAAACAAGTGGATAAATCCTGTTTTGTTTTTATTCCACTACAAGTTGGCCCTTGACTGCAATCTCACCTGATAGTAAGTGACGATGCAGTCTAAGGTGCTAGCGGGCTAACCTGGTAGGGGTATGGCAGTTAAATTAAACACATACCCTTAGTTTCTACAAGGCATCGTAGCGGAACGCTAAATCGCTTGGCGGTAGGATCTTTGCCGATAGGGTGGTAACTAGCCAGCCGAAGCCTCCCACCAGACCAGACCAGAGAAAATTCTGATATTATATATTCTCAAATTGACCCTGCCGGGAATCGAACCCGGAACCTCCCACGATAAGACAACAGCGCTTTGCACTGTGCCACAAAGGTCGTCAAAGAATGAAGCAAATGGAGCATTATTTTTAAAGAAAAGCCTTTTATATCATTTACGACGCAGGGGTCAATAACCATTATTCATGATTTATATTGCGCTAAGCCTATGGAAGAACGGGTTACCTTTGATATTATTATAATTGTAGCTTAATACCTACTAAATGAATAGTGTATTACTAGAGCGTCGAGGCAGACCGTTCTAGCTCAAATTTTTACACAAGTTAAGGTCTAGCCCCACTAAAGAGGTGCAGCACGTAACGGAAAGTACTCTAATTATGAAGTTTACATGCATCTCAAGTGGGGCTAGACATGGGGCTTTATGTTGACTGCGACACGGCACAGCTCATGAAAGGTCTTAAATGAATTATGCCCAATGGGGTTACAACTAATGTGACAACATATGGAACTTTTTAATAACTGTTCCTGTGCAACAAAAAGCCTATCAGCCTACAAAAAATAAAAACAGTTTTTTTAAAAATCCAACTAACCTGTATAACATTCTCTCCTGCCGATCAGCCTCCACATAGATCCGATAGTACATATAAATCATTATCACACCCGGGATCCAAAAACTGACACTACTCGATATCACTGCATACACTCTGTTCACAGTAAAACTACACACTTTCGGATGTCTTTTCCTAAAGTCTAGATGCTCATGTGTGGTGTACCAACCCATGAAGATTGGCAGAAATGATACCAATGCCGGACTAAACCATACGACTGCCAACATGATTCCAAGTTTACTGGTCGTCATGATCAATGGGTAGTCCAAGGGTTGAACGATGGCGTAGTATCTGTCAACGCTTATGCAGCACAAGTGGAGGATTGAAGCCGATGAAAAGTACACGTCCAACGAGTTCCAAACATCGCACATAAAGTATCCGAACAACCATATCCCGTTCGTTATTTCCACGCTGAAGTTGAAGCACATCGCCCAAATGGCGACCAACATGTCGGCCAAAGCGAGGGAGACGACGAAATAATTCGTGATAACCCTTAATTTTCTATGCCTCATTACAGATACTATGACGAGTAAGTTTCCAAAAATCGCAGCCAAAATAATGAACAGCATTATAAGACATTTGAGTATAATTAAAAAGACAATCACAGGATTGTCTTGGAACTGGTTGGCGTAGACCAAATCGTTGGTTGTCTCGTTCAACTCGAAGCTCTTATTAACGTAGTAATCCGTCAGATACATTGATGTCGACAGATCTCTGAAGTCGAGAGTAAAATTTTCAGGGGTGTCGCTCAGAACGATATCGATATCCACTCTCATGATTTTCACATTTTGTCCAGTGTTTATCCCTTAAGTTATGTTCGTCTCTTTTGTTAGCGAGAACGGGGCTGTAGGACGTGGGTGCCTCTTAATTCCTCCGCCCATTGTGACTCGCTCGTTACCTGAAAAAAGGAAAGTTGTTTGTAAAAGTGATTTCTTTTGTGCGTGCCCGACTTGGTTGTTGACGGCTCATTTGGAAAGTTTTCCCTTTTTATGTTTTGTGATAAGATTGTGACAGTATTTGAGAAATGATCGTCTCGTGAGTCGTACAGCAACTTTGTCGCGGCCTTCATCAGAAAAAGTTTGGAATTCAATTTGAAGAGATGGAAGTTGAAAGATTACCAATATGATCTTCAAATATTCGTATATATGATTAAATTTATATATATAATTTTCATTTCTAGTGAAATATATCTACATTCAGAATTAATTACTACTTTTAAACAAATTTCCGATTTTTTTTATAGAAAATGATTTATTATTAATCAATTTTTTTTTTTATTTCAAGGAATTATTCAGTTGGAATCGCAATAAAAACTGAATTAATTTTCAAATACGTTAAACTGCTTTGCGATCTTATGAAATAAATAAAATTAAGAAAAAGATAGAAAAAGTTGTTTACAAAATCTATACAGAATTTAATAGTATCGGAAGAGATGAAACACAATTTATGACGGTTCTCCAGAATCGCTTTTATCTATCCGTTTCAAATTAAGACGCTCGGATGGAATTTAATCCCCGGGTCATTTCCGTTAGCCATTCGCTTTATTTCATTCAATATATCACTTGGTAATTAAGGAAATAGAAAATGGGATAAGAATCAGCAGCTTTAAACTAGGGTTGTCACGGAACCTCGCCTTTGCCTCTGTAAGTGCGGAACTTTCGCGAGAAATCGTACCTCCGCTTCCGCTTCCACCTTCGCCGTTTTTTTGCGAAGTTGTAACGGAGGTTTATTTACGTTGACTTACAATGTGAAAGGTACAAATCGGTGCAGGTGACGTCAGTTACACCATTATAACAAGCACAACAAGCAATAAGGAAACTGTCCTTAGAAGAATCCTCAAAAAAATCAAATGCGGGACTTATCTCATCCTAAAGCTCAAAAAATAGACGATGTGATCAAAAAAATCCACCTCCGCTTCCGTTAACCTCCGTATCTACGGAGGCAAAGCCCTTTTACCTTCACATCCGCCTCTGCTTCCGCTAAGAACGCCTCCGTTACAACCCTACTTTAAACCTATATAATTATTATCTAAATGAATTTTGCCGATGAAACATATAAAAGTGTTGTAATTCTTTTCAGTTTTATTACGTTGTTTTACTTTATAAACTTATCTGAGGGCCTTATCGTTACTACTAAAAAAACTTAAACAAGCGTTGAAAACATGATTATTAGAAAAAGAACTGTGTGAAAATGCTACAAACGTAAAAGGCTTACATTACCTCAGCTGAAAAATGGCGTCGCCAGCCTTCTTGAATATTTCCAAAGTGTCTCACCATAGTACGCATACGAAATACTTAACGGCGACTTTAATGCCCTGAGACCAAGACGTAAAATATTCAAAAGGCTCTCAGGACCGAAGTGTTCCACAAATACATGCATAGGGGATTTGTCTTTGTTACTGGACTTATATAGCCATTATATCTCCTTGATATTCGAGTTTAAAGAAGCGGAGAGGGATTTAAAATCTTTTAAATTCCACTTTTATGTATTAGAGGAAGAGTAAATGGTGGATGAAAGGGGTTTACGCCTTTATGCTTTAAGCAAAAAAATTAACAACGGGCCCCAGAGCTGGAAAATCCATTCTCCAGAAGTTGTACTTTTTTTAGAGTTTTCATTAAACTTATTACCACTACTTGATCTGCATAGACGGTTCTAGAAACTATTAGATAGATCTAGAATCAGTTGTTTGATCTCTACCCTGATTTATCAGTCAGAATTTTTCCTTAGCCGTAGAATAACATTAAAATAACATTGGTCAGGCAAGGTCCACAATACTTCCATAGACCCATTTCACCAGTCCATTATAGCAACCCAAATCCGTAGACCCATGCCCGTTTAATATTGCAATAATCCTGCATTAACCGGGGTTTCTCCTTAGTTGCACTCACATAGTACATAAAGGGATATTCGCCGGTTGTTCCTTTCACATTTCTTTTAGAGTAAAATCTAACGGGCCTCTGCGAGTTGGTTTCGGCCCCTCGTGTGCCTTTCAAAGGTCTGGGACCCCATGGTCTCTAAGATGGAAAAGTCTTAGCCGTAGAGTAATAATTATTAAAGCATACTAGACTATTTAGCTTTATAACAATCCCTCAATTTTCCCTTAATTTTTCAAATGTTTTTGTAACTTTCAACCAAATTTAATCAAAATTGGTAAAACGGATAGGTCGTAAAAACTTAACAGACAAACGGTTACCTTTTCTTATTTATAATATCAGTCGTATGATATGGTAGATTTAACTTTAGCAATATGAAGTAATTCGAAATGCACATAATATAACCAATTTACCCGTATCATACTGTAATTTTTTTCTTTTAAAAACATATTATTGTATTTTCTAAGCAAAGAATTGAAAGTTGAAGCGAAAGGATTAACAACTATATAAATCCATTCATTTAACTTGGGAAGGTTTCCAATGCGCGCTAATTCGGGACAATCCGCAGAATCCAATATGTGCCTCAACTCCTGTAAACAATTTATATGTCACCGTAATATTGTAAAAACCGTTAGATTATAAATCTAACTCGCGAAATTGTAAACTGTCGAAAGATTGTAAGCCGTTCAATGTTCTGAGTGTCAATTTTTGAAATATTCATTGTATTTACGTTTTCTTGTTTGTTTCATGTAGGTTAGGTTAGTGTTCGACATAAATAATCAGCCCCCTGATTGTGTAAAAATTGTCGATGAAATCGTCTAACTTCGGCGTCAAAGTAAAATAAACCATAACATTATTGAATTAGAGCTCAATTTCGTGTATCCATTATTATGCGTTTAGGTATGTACGATACCATAAGCGTATGAGAATGGATACACGAAATTGAGGCCTCATTCAATGCCGTTATGGTTTATTTTACTTTGACGCCGAACTTAGACGATTGGATCGGCAATTTTTACATAATCGCACCTCAGGTAGGACACTTAGGTTCTATCGGGTTAATAAACCTAACAGATTACAATCTACCGGAAAATAATCCGTTAAATTGTAATCTTTCGACACTTTGCGATTTCGCGAGTTATACAATCTAACGGTTTTTACAATCTTACGGTGACATATATAAACTTTTACAACTTAGGTCTAGCCCCAGTTGAGATTCACTGAGCTGATACTGAGCGTATCGGCAAACATTATTTCTATGAGTTGCGCGATGCACAGTGCAACCGTTCCGCGTCGCTTATGTGGGCCAAGCTTCATATCACTACAACCCATTAACGTCCCACTGCTGGGCACAGGCCTCCACTCTCATAGGAGAGAGGGAATTAGAGCTTAGACCCACCACGCTGCTCCAATGCGGGTTGGCGGGCTTTAACGACTATTATCATGTTAGTGATAATAACCGGGACCGACGGCTTAACGTGCTCTCCGAGGCACGGGGGTGAAACACCGCCAACTTCCTAACTCCGGGCTAGTACTGAGAATTTGTAGTCAGAAAAACCCAATGCTTGTTATGGCCCGACCCGGGACTTGAACCCGGGACCTCGTCGGCCGCGCAGTCGAACATGCCAACCACTAGACCAACGAGGCAGTTATATAACCTCATACAAAGAATACGCCTAGACCTTTTCGATTTCACAGCGGCAACATGCATGATCCTAAGTTGCTGGAATGGCGACCCCTTAGCGAACAGCGTTTAGCAGTTGCAGACCACCTCCCACCGCCTAAAGATTGAAGAAATATATTAATTACTAGCGAATGCCCGCGACTTCATCTGCGTGGTTTGAGGTTTTTTGGTTCCCGAGGGAACTCTTTAATTTTCCGGGATAAAAAGTAACCTATGTGCTATACCAGACTATAATCTATCACTGTGCCAAATTTCAGCCAGATCCGTTCAGCCGTTGGGGCATGATTAAGTAACAAACATCCATACATCCATAAATCCATAAATCCAGTCACCCATCCAAACTTTCCCATTTATAATATTAGTATAGATTAAGTACCTAGGTACTTATGTTACAATGCATTTAGACACCGCATACCGGTAAGCGCAGGCTCCAAATATTGACCAAAATTATTGGAGTTATACTCGTAGTTTGATCCCCTACACTTGTGGTCGTTAACAGTAGAGCCGAATTCACTAAGTAATTAGGGTGATCAATAAGCGCGCAGGTGGTGTCAGCTTTGGACTAGAGACACCATGATGATCACACGTTTACATTGGACATATCACTTAGCTGCCACTTATAGGCCTCTTACACTTAGAGCCGCCGCAAATTAAAGCGTAGCTTATTACACAGCATTAAGAACCAATTTAGGGACCCTTTTTCCCTAATTCCTATTACACTACAGTGATTCAAGTGTAAGGGTCCTTGTGAAAAGTGCAGTGTAATAGGCCTATAAACCTTAATAGAACATAGATACACCATTTTATTGAGGCTGTGGCAATGTTTTTTTTTTCGTGATAGGCCTGCATAAAGGGTTTTTACCCGAATTGCAATTATTAAGTTCTCTGTAACGTTTACTTGATTACTTAGTTTAGCGAGAATTGAATTGAACTGAATGGAAATGAAAAAAAAATATCTATTAGATATCGCGGATATCATCTATTGGTCTACGAGTATAAATAACTAGTTACCTAGATTGTTTCATCTTGTACTCACCTACTTTACATAACGAAATTAAGCTGGCAAGCTGTGAAAAATTTAAGCTGGCGCCTTGTCTGTCAGTCAGTCGACGAGTATAGCAGTGATCGAGTACGTAAGAGATAACTGTAATCTACCTACCTAACCCTACCTAATACTTATCGAGTAATTAAGTATACTAATTTTGTTATTTCCATTAAAATGTCCCATATTTATTTTAACCATGGTATCCATACCAAGCCCCTATTTGTCTAGGCGACCGACATCTGCGGTTATGATTGCCCAAATACCCAAAGTTATGCGAGTCAAAGTAAATGCTTACCCGAAGTAACGTAACCCAACTCAACCCATGTAATCTGACTTTATGATTGTATGAAATAATTGGCATAAGTCTCACAACCTACATATTATGACGTAATACTGAAGTTTCCTAATAACGTCACGCCCGTGTCGGGCCATAATTAATGAGTTTTTCTGACTAGAAACTCTCAGTACTAGATGGAGTAGGAAGTTGGCGGTGTTTCACCCCCGTGCTTTGGAGAGCACGTTAAGCCGTCGGTCCCGGTTATTATCACTAACATGATAATAGTCGTTAAAGCCCAATAACACTCATTGGAGCAGCGTGGTGGGTCTAAATTCTAATTCCCTCTCTCCTATGAGAGTGGAGGCCTGTGCCCAGCTGTGGGACGTTAATGGGTTGTAGTGATTTATGTTAAATAACATTACTGTTTTATAATTAGTACCTGGTAAATTGTGTTTTTTGGAAATTATATTTAAATACGAATTAGGTACATATTAATAATACTAATGAAATATTAATAATATTTTTCGATCTCATCGATATAATAATAAGAAAATATGAACCGGCTATTTAAATAAAAAATCACGAGTGTAATTGGCTCCCAATAATAGTTTTTCTCACAAAAGAAGGAACTTGAAAAAAAAGAGACAAAGAGACATCTGGACCCGAACCGGGGTCTTCTGGTTTCAGGACCGCCCCATTTCCCAACTGAACTATTGAAAACATGGATAAAACGACAACGACATTTTCTAAAAATGAATCCTAGTTAGATCGATTTATTGCCCCCGAAACCCCCAGTACACTAAATTTCATGAAAATCGTTCGAGCCGTTTCCGAGGTTCAGATTATAATAATACATATGTCACCGTAAGATTGTGAAAACCGTTAGATTGTAATCTATCTAGCGAGATTATAAGCTGTCGAAAGATTACAATTTAACGCATTATTTTTCGATAGATTGTAATTTGTTACGTATAGTAACCCGATAGAACCTAATTATGTCACCCACCTTATTATGATTATTTATGTCGATCCGTAACCTAACCTACAAGAAAGAGACAAGAAAACGTAAATTTCATTGTGTCAATTTCAAAAATTAACACTCAGAACATTAAATGGTTCACTATCTGTCGACAGTTTACAATCTATCGAGATAACGAGCGTTAGATTGCAATCTGACGGCTTTAGCAATTTTGCGGTGACATTTATATTATGTATATATATATATACAAGAATTGCTCGTTTAAAAGTATTAGATTAACGTTTTTAAGATAACGGTAAAATAAAATAGCTACCAAAAATAATAGTACCTAATAGCGAGTTCAATTCTATCGAGTAAGTCGATTAGTATTTATTTCAATAATCCAGTTCAAAGCTGAATTGCTTTGATTATAATACAAAGCCTCACTAGCTCTTTGTTAAAGGAACGGACTAAAATCTGAGTGGCTGTTAAGTGTGAACTCCACCATTATACCTGGAACAATCTCCGCGCTTAGCTAGAGAGAAAACTATAACAATACTAGCTGACCCGGCCACGCGTTGCTGTGGCTAAAGTTTTTGTTATATTACATTATAGTAAACAATTGTGACTGTCAAATAATAAAAGACAAATAATTAGCTGAATTATACGGTATTTCGTTCACTACAAAATAAATTTAATTAATTTTATTGCGTCAACAACACGTGGTAATTATGCTGTTAAAATGTAGCTTAAATGACACGTTCGTAGATTTACTATAGCAGCGCCATCTATTGATTACTTACTCAACCCAGTCGAAAGGTATCGACATCTGTTAGAATCATTTGGAGTTAACAGATAATTGTGACTGTCAAATAATAACAGACAAATAATTAGCAATAAATTAAAATTGCGACTATAATTTGAGATTTAAACTATCCTATCTCTCAAGTTGGATCGAACTGCACATGGTGTGCGAATTTTATTATAATCGGTTAAGTGGTTTAGGAGTCCATTGAGGACAAACATTGTGACACGAGATTTATATATATTAAGATTGTGAAACGTGCCTAATTTATTCTTTTAACTAAAAATTATAACGGTAATATATTACCGTTATAATTTTAAAGTCTGTAATTCTAATAATCTCTAAAGAAATCTCTGGATCTACTGAACCGTTTTTAAAATTCTGGTACCATTAAAAAACCAAATTATTTGTGAGTGGCTTAGGCTATATATTAACCCAAAAGATTAGGGAGTTGATGGGAATTTAAAAAAATTATTACGCATATGAATTCGCAAGCATCTGCTAGTACTTAGTAGTAAGTTTATTTTGTATAAGTTATGACATCCTGTAATACCTACTCGCTTACCTATCTATCCAAGTTTATAAAAAATTAATTCACAGGCGGATTTTCCGATCGAATGTTATATTGAAGTACAAAAAGGAAAAAGTTAAGAAGCAAACCGCAAAAGTTTGTGGGTTAATAGAACTAACCTCGTTCTAAGAATGATGGCGGCCTAATGGGAATTTCATCTTGGCTCGAGTGCTGTTTATCTTTCAATTTCGTGTTTGGGAAGAATTATAGCGCAATATATAGGTAGCTTTTCTTTTAGGTCAATGATTGAAAAGCTAAGATTGCTCTTTAAGGTGTAATAAATGACGAGGTAAACCGCTGTGTCTATCCGTCTGTTTGTCTCTATTTTGACTACATTTGATACAGAGATAGGCCTCCTGGGGAAGCACATAAGCTATCCGCAACTTCGTCCGCGTGGATTAAGTTTTTTAATTCCTGCGGGAACTCTTTAATTTTTCGGGATATAAAGTAGGCTTTGTCTCCGAGATACAACCTATCACTGTACCAAATTTCATCAAAATCGGTTGAATAGTTAGACCGTGAAAGCGTAGCAGTCAGGCAGACACACTTTCGCATTTATAATATTAGTATGGATTATGCTTTCCACTTGTTAAATGATTCATTCGTACAAATAAAGTATACTACCATATTCATGTCTGATTGACTACTGAATTGGCTACCTGAAGATTACTACCATCAGTATTATTCCATAATGACAGTTTTATGTCACGTACCTTAACGTCCCTAAAATAGGGATTATAATTATAAAACACGAACGTCAATATTTAAACGATTTGGCTTTAAGCGATCGTAGTATGCCCCAATCCAATATAATATATGCTCCAAGAAGTACTCCAAGGATAAAACTAATTCGCTATCAAAATCCACTTTCCCTACAAGAATACCAAAAATTCAGCTAATCACAGTAATTGAGATCATAACAATGATTGATGCAGATTTTACGGAATAGGGCTACTGATCGTAGCTAGGAGGTAGGTATGTATATTGTGTAAAGACATAATTGGTATGCATCAGTTCGCTTGGTAGAGTTCACAGTTAATCGCACACTGCCACGCGAGCTATAAAAGCCGCACGCCATACATAACGGATTTCATGATAACTGATTATGAAGATAACTGAGGGATAAGTGGCCTAATTGTGACAATTTATATCAGTCGATTGTGATTGTTAAGCAACGTTGGCCAAAGTCAGTAACTGGATGGGTGACCGAATTTGGAGGATCAAATTTGGTATTTTCGTTTCCTCCGTGCCACGGAGAGCACGTTTCAGCCATTGGTCCCGGTTATTATCACTAACATCTGATAATAATCGTTACAAACACCTAAGAGTTTCATACTCTTAGTCGAGTCGTATGCGGAAGGACGTGGGAACCCACCGCATTATTGTCCCAAGAAAACCATTGTGTGCTTAATGGAAGGGAGTCACAACCCTCAGTGATGAGGAACACGTTGCAAAGATAGTGATATGAAGTTATTTATTATCTTCCAAATCGAATTAAATTATTATTAATAAAAACAAAATAATAAATTTTATTAGATAAAAAATTATCTCAGGAGACAAACTAAGTATTACGGAGAAAAGTAAGTTGATCTTATGCGAATGCTGTTGTAACCGCATTTCAGAAACTCAAAAATACTTTGTGTTATGCGTAAAAACCGCAGGGCATTTGCGGCAATGTGTGATCCGTTTCAATACAGGTAGAGGTGACACTCTATAAATAGTACGCGTATTAATATACGTCATTACATGGCAAGGGTAATGTTCATCATGCTCACTGAACCACGAAATGGGAGACGCGATATGCTTTAATTATCGTAATTAATCCATATTATATTTTTAAACTATTTGGCTAGTCAGACTTTGAGAAACTTAAAATTTTTCTTTTCACAAAAACCTAATTCAGACTATCATAAACATTTTAAAACAAAAAATTGCCAAATCAGTCCAGCCGTTCTCAAGTGATGCGTTCACAAACGAACATCATTTCATTTTGCTTAACAATTATTTGTCCTTAATGTGCTTTCCTCTGCCTCGTTTGTCTAGTGGTTAGCATGCTCGAATGTGGCCGACGAGGTCCTGGGTTCGAGTCCCGAATTGGGCCATAGTTAAGTGTTGAGTTTTTCTGACTAGAAATTCTCAGTAGGTACTAGTCTAACTTCCTGAAGTTGGCGGTGTTTCACCCCGTGCCTCGGAAAGCACGTTAAGCCGGCGGTCCTGGTTAATAACCACTAACACGATAATAGTCGTTAAAGCCAGCCAACCCGCATTGGAGCAGCGTGGGTCTAAGCTCTAATTCCCTCTCTCTTACGAGAGTGGAGGCCTGTGCCCAGCAGTGGGACTTTAATAGGCTGTAGTGGTGGTGTTGTGCGTTTATTAGTAATGCTGTATGAAAAATCCATTCAAATAAAATAATCCCAATTTCTGCATATGGCATGAATCGTAAAACAGAACCTTTTTCAGTTAACGACGTTGAATCTGGTTCATTAGTTACAATCAAGCAGGCTTAACGTTTCACTCCGACCTATATTTTTGCTGACTACGTATAAAAATCATTCACTCATATTTCCTATCTTTCTGGAAATGCGGCAACCAAAAGAATATAGTTTTCCTAGATGATGCCCGCAACGCGTGACTTTATGTTTTTTATTATTCATTTATTTCAAGCAACAAGGCCTCCGTATTATTATAAAATACGTTAAATACTTAAAAATAAAAACAATTCAAGCTAAGGATTTTTCTCTCGCTTCCCTATAGCGACGGAATTCCCATTAGAACTCGGTAATTTTCCGGGATAAAAAGGTACCTATGCCCTACCCCGGAATACAATGTACCAAATTTCGTCAAATCGGAACAGATGGTCAAGACAGAATACACTGGTAGAAAATAAATTTTATCTTTATGCTACGGTTACATTTGTAAGTTTTACACACGTAAGTCTCGTATATGAGTAACTTACGAAATGTAAACAGTCTGGAGAGTTTGCGTTTCATATGCAAGTGTTCAATATGTACCTAAGTTACTTATTCGAACTGCTAGGATATGGAATGCCCTTCCGGCTTCAGTTTTCCCCTCCTTTTTTAATATAACCTTCAAATTAAGAGTGAATAGGCATCTTCTAGGCAAGCGCGCTCCGCCTTAGGCTACATCACCACTTGCAAGCAAGTCTGATTGCAGCCAAGCGCCAGCCTATATATTTAAAAAAAAACTTATGTCCTCTACTTCTCTAGTGTAATTGAGGCCTTAGACTTATCCTATAGGTATAAGCACTAAGGAAGCACTCAAGGGCCCTTCAAACAAGAAGAGGCGTTGATAAAAATAAATATTCACGCCCAACTTGATCAAGTCTTTACGTACATACTTCATGGTTCAATCGTTTCACAGAATCCCTACTCCTGTTACAGACGCCCACGTCTTTAATAGGGGACTTACTACCATCGCTTAAAGCAATATTGAAATCAAATTATTTCACGTAGGAAAACTTATGGAATGTCATGACTCATGGCTGATTCTACTGAGAAGAACCGGCAAAAAACTTAGCAGGTGCTCTTTTTTAAAAGAAATAAGAATCCATACTAATATTATAAATGCGAAAGTGTGTCTGTCTGGCTGTCTGCTACGCTTTCACGACCCATCTGTTCAACCGATTTTGATGAAATATGATAAGTAGGTATATTTTGTATCCCGGATAAGGACATAGGCTACTTTTTATTTTAGGCCCGGAAAATTGAAGAGTTCGTTCGTTCAAAATACCGTAATCCACGCGGACGAAGTCACGGGCGTCATCTAGTCAGAAAATAAAAATAAAAACAATATTGAAATGAAATGATTTCACGTAGGACAACTTGTGCCACTTTTGAAATTTCATGACTCTACCACTGGTTCGGAAATTCTACTGAGAAGAACTGGAAAATAAACTCGGCAGTTGCTCTTTTTAAAAAAAGGATGTTACGATATGTAGCTAAAATACACAAAACATACAAGAATTACACTGTTTTGCGGGCGGCCAAATGCGAAGCCAATTTCTTCCTCGCCTCGGCTTAAAACAAATGCAAACAAAATTCTTTCAAAATTGCTGTTTTTTAGATTGGCGTACTTAAATTATAGATTATTCATTATATAATTCTTACACAAACTTCGTCTTCAATATCAGGTAAATAATAATAATAGTGGTAGTAGGCGCCCAGGAGTAATTCTGTGAAACGGTTGAAGTCTAACGCATATTGAAAATATTTGTTGGAGGCGGAAAGGTCAAAAGCTAAATTGTGCGGAATATTGTGTTATAAGAGGCTTATCAACAAAATAAGGTTTTGTATTATTCAGGATCATAGGAAACCGAATACGATAGAAAGAACAGAAGATTAATATTAAAGTTAAAGGATCTTCTTCTTACTGTGCCGTCTCATTACGTAGGTTGGCAATCATTCGGGTGATTTCAACTGTTGAGACCGCTGCAAGGACCATTTGCTCTTCCGGAACCACTAGCGCAAGTTTTTAAGACGCGATATCCTTCTATGGCCAGGCTACCTCCTGCCAGCCTTTCCGTTCCTTCTAGTTAAAGGATTAGGATACGTATTTAGATGCACAGAGATAGGAAGGCTGCCTCTCTACCAGAGATGTGATACGTTGCTATAAGCTATGGACGTGTGTTAAAACCACCAATAGATCATCATAAAACCACTTTATCTAACATCTAGCGATCTAAGCTAGGAAAATCAATCGCTCCTATTCATGGACTGAGTTTGACACACATCCTCAGTTCAGCAGCGTAGGACATCTCTGGTGGTACGGCACCTTAAAATTATAGAAAAAAGATTGATTGCGAGCATTGATGTAGAATTTTAATATCGCAAGGCGTGATTTTTGCATGGGGTTACTTAGTTGAAAATGTATTGAATTGAATTGATTTATCCGTGTAAGTGTTTCAATGGGATCTTCCAAAAACCTAAATTCACGCGCCCAAAATGGTGGGCATCGTCCATCTAATAAATCCATAATAACTGAAAATATTCTTTTGGGTGTATTCTATAAAATATTGATATACCTACTAAAAGATCCCCGCGGCTTCGTCTACGTGTATTAGGATTTTTTGATTTCCATGAGAACTCATGCATTTTCCGGAATAAAAAAAAATTGCCTATGTCCTTTTCGGGGGTCAGACCACTAATATATATAGGCATTTCCGTATCAAATGTTATCAAAATCGGTTGAAAAGACATGCCGTAAAAGCGTAGCAGACAGGCATATAGGCAGACAGACACTTATACGCAATTATACCCAACTAGCGGTCCGCCCCGCTTCGCACGGGTGAGCACTAATCATCATAATAACATCAGGTTTTACATTAGCACTGCGATATCACTTCCTGCCACTGTAGGTCGCGGCTGCGCCTATATTTCTGTTGCGCGTTACTTTATTTCTATGAAATCTTCTAAGATATTCGTCTAAATTAAATGGTGTAAAGGGCGAATTTGGTCTATATTAAAAATACTTGAGATGACCAACAATTTTATTTTGATAAGTATTAATATAAAACAACTTCGAGCTTTGTTTTAGACCAAATTTGATAACCATAAAAATGGTTATTGTAACACAACCTTAAAAGATAGATATCGCTATCTATCGCGGACTGTTTTAAGAACTTTTTAAGAGGAATAATTCCACCATACATTGTTTTCGTGTAACCTTTACTGTTTACGCAGCGCACGCAACGGAAGATCTCAGATCAGAAGTTTATTCCGATTTACTTCACATTATTTTGAAATTATTCCTAATTATTTTGATAATAAACATCAAAATAATTAGGAAATAGCATAAATGGGTCTCGTTGATAAAGTAGCTTTCTATAAGAGAAAGAATTTTTAAAATCGGGTGAGCAGTTTTTGATTTTATCAATTCAACAAAAAGACAAATCTTTCCTTTTTATAATATTATTTAAGATTATGATAACTTACAACTAATAAGTATAATCGTAGCCGTAGAATGGATTGATGTATTATGTATTTATATGTTGTGTTGGTTGACTTTCAGTAACATTGATTAAATATCTGGGTCGGTCTATTAGGAAATCTGTCTTTGGGGAATGTAACCGCTGCCATGTTACATGAATGAATGAATGAACTCAACCTCGGTGTTTATTCCCAAACGCACCAAGGTACATTTACAACTCACGCTAATTGTATAAGATGAATGCCAGTCACTACAGTGAGAAGTTTTTTTGTCTGACCTTCCAACATTACCACCTTACAGTGCCATTAGGAACTTTTATATTATGAATCCATATCCATATATAGTTTTGTGTCTGTCTGTCTGCTATGCTTTCACGGCCCATCCGTTCAACCGATTTTGATGAAATTTAATAATTGATAGGTCATATTCCGGGGAAGGATATACACTTTTTATCCGGGAAAATTAAGGAGTTCCCGTGGGAATTGAAGAAAGTTTAATCCACGCGGACGAAGTCGCGGGCATTATCTAATTTTTAATAAACATGTTTTGACATTATAATATTAATTGATGTTAATGTCAAATTGTAAAGTAATTGATGGCATATTTAAGCTAATAGTAATGAGATGTGGTTCAGTTGTGTCATGTGAGTGAGTCAATGAAACAGTGCCTGCTTCTCTATTTTTTTAGATTGAGCCGTCGAACCACACGTTTCTATAGTTACCCGTGACTACTGTGCCTAGTGAGTGAGGTGATTCATATTTCAATCAATCTATTTTGTCCCCAGCACTATTTGTTTTTCATAAAAATCTAGTAGCACCGGAAACGTCAAAAATTTTGTGCAATTTAAAATTTCAACTATAGAGAAAACAATATAAGTCTGACAAACTTATCTGACCCGGTGGCAGCGTCGCTAGTATCTATTGAAAATAAATTAAAAACATAAAACATAACAGGTATAAAAATTAGTTCGAATTTTGCCCACCGGGTCAGATAAGTTCGACGGACTGTACTTGATAATATCAAGTAAAAGGGATTCCAAAATCAAATGTGTAATGTAAGTATATGTTGCGACGTACTTATAAGTACATGTCGTAAATAAGAAAACTCCCCTACAACAACAATCACGCAGACTTAAATCAATTTATCAACACAATTGTTAAGGAACTGATAACTGAACCCAATTTAGGAAGGAGCCCCGAGCTTCTCCCTTCGTCTGTGTAGGAAGGACAACGGAAAATAAAATACAACAAAAAATACAAAACTTCACCCAATTTGTTTGCCAACCTTTTTTCCTACGGTTTCGCTAAAGCTTTAATCACGCAAAACGTGCTGCGGAAGAGAGTTCAACGCAGCTCCAAGGTACAGATAACTGTTAGTTCCTTGAGAGCCTTAGAGACTAGGACTGAAAAACAGATTCATAAAGGTTACAGAAATATAAGTGTTACAGAATGAAAGTGTAACAGAATCGAAGCTATAACCCTTTTGAATGTGTTTTCAATTCTGTTAACCCGAAACACATTCAAAAGGGTTACAGCTTATGTGACAGACATGAATCAGTACCAGAAATAAAGGGTTTTAAAGTGTTACCGAAATAGCGATGTTGCCAAATTTACTGTTGACGTGTATTCAAATTTAAACCTCAGGTAAAAGCACCGATGGTTGCAATAGTTTTAAGAAAAACATGGCCATATTGGGCCAGTGAGTGTAAAGTCCAATGAAGTGAGAAGAACGCGTTGTCACACCATGCAGTTTGTTAGGGCATGTACCTATTAGGGTTACAGATAAAAACGCTTATTAACAGAAATAAGCGGTTACAGATTGATTGGGTTAAAGTATCGTTTCTGTTTCCGTTCTATGTGTTTCTGTTATTCCGTTGTAACAGTTTCAAAAAAAAGTGTTTAAACCCCTTATTTTGGTTCTGTTTCAGTCCTTACTTAGTGTAACATTTAATGTTAACGCGAGTATAGTTTACGTGCCTTTTGAAAATACTATGAAAACAAACTTTTTGATTTTTAAACGCATGATGGAACCTATCTCTGTACCAAATATCTTCAAAATTTACACAGATGACCTCTCTACCGCTTTCTACTGCGTATCTACGCATCATGGTACAGTGTAACATTAACAGAACGGAGCAGAGACAATTTAGAAATTATACATAGACAATATAGAGTGCCATTCCTACGGAGAAGAACCAGAATGAAACTCGGCGGTTGCTCTTTTGAAAAAAAAGTTTACAATTTCATTAATTTATAGAATAACAGGTATAGGTAACAGCTGTCCTTATCATTGCTGGAGCGAGTCAAATCCATGCTCCTTTGTCATTTACGTAATCTTCAATAGCATAATAAGCTTTTTTTCTGGAGCATACTTTTAATGGACTTCTTAAACTTGTGTAAAGGCAAGTTTAAGATAGGTTGTGGAATTTAGTTAGAAAATAAAATGCTCACACGAACGACCTCCGGACCTTCTTGAGGCGGAGTGATGGAGTCACGAGCTTATGGCAGCCTCTAGTTTGCCTGTCTTTAATTTTAGTTTAAGTTTATTTTCAATCATTTTGTGTTATATGGTAATTGATCTTGGAACTATTTGAAGTTAATAATTTTTGTGATTATAACAAAAAAATACAATAAATGTTGCGAGATCAAGAAGCTATCCTAACAAGACATTCCTTGCTCCTTCTTTTTTAACATGGAACAGCTAGAAATCCTGAATGTTGCCATGCTTATGTGGCCCATATCCAATCAAGCGCGCTTCTACCTAGACCTCATCGTTCATATTAGAACGCTGCCTGTAAGCGTTGTGTTTATTCCTGCCTTAAGCCTTTTCATTTAAAATGGCACGCAAAACCTCGGTAACGTTTTAAAAAAGTTGAGAGTACTTTCGCTTTATTAAAACTAAGGGTGGCACCAGATGTTCCAATTTGTACGACGACTAAGGTAAACAACGCGACATTTGTCGACTACTTTTCTGCCTATACTATCGGGGTATCACACTACTTTATCGGGGTAGATTAAAGTAATCCCGTACTAACCCTTTTTTCTGGGATAAAAAGCCTACGCCTGGCTACAGATCCATGCAAAAAATCATATCGGTCCGTTGCGTATTGCTTATTGCTAAACATGAAGGACAAAAAACTAAGAAACATTTTAGGGTTCCGTAGCCAACAAGGAATCTTTATAGTTTCGCCGTGTCCGTCTCCACGTCCGCACGGCTTAGCCGTGAACATACGGACGTGCGGACGGTACTCAGTACTAGAAAGCTGTAATTTGGCATGGGTGTACAATGTACTTAAATATAAATCAGGCCAACAAAGTGGTAAAATAAAATGTAAAAAAAAATTTTGAGTAGGTACTTACCTACTACGCAAACTAGGGATGACTTTTTTTGTGTCCCACGGTGTGTAGCATCGTAAGTCTGGTTGATGGTTGTTTTTCTAAATTCATAGCAGTAGTATATTATATTATAACGAAATTTAAGGAAAACTAACACAGTTAATTAGGCTTTACAAGTAAAAAAATACGAGTAATAGTCGACCAACTTATAAAATGTCCGCATATTATGATGGTTAACTACAGAACACTTACACTGCGCGTGGTCCGACATGCACTTGGCCGGTGAAATATTTTTAAACTAAAGCAAAGTGGTTTTTTAAATCAATGGAACCGGGGCTCGATAATGGACGGAAAGTTGAGACAACTTTCTCAAGAGAGGCATATTTTGTTATTTTGTTGCGAAATTTACTTTTAAATTTTTAAAGCAGCTTTTTATAGAGATGAGAGAATAAAGAATAATTTCTCATGACCTTTTTAACGTAACGTGGTTTTCGGTCTCCATTTTCTCATCTACCGATTGAGGTTTTTCGGTTTCCGCGGAAACTCTTTAATTTTCCGGGATAATAGCCTATGTGCTATTCCAGACTATAATCTATCTCTGTGCCAAATTTCAGCCAGATCCGTTCAGCCGTTGGGGCGTGATTGAGTAACAAACATCCATACATCCATGCATCCATCCAAACATTCGCATTTATAATATTAGTAAGGTTACACACATTCACAATATTCACTAAAAACAACCTTTAAAATGTTCATGTTCACAGTCTTACACACTTAAATTTATTTCTGTGTATTTGAGCTTTCCTTCAGGCGATCGATTATAATCTGAGCATCGTCCGCATTGTTTCGTAAATAATTTTAGAGAAACCAATTTAAGAATTTTTTTTTTTGTACCTATGATTTTTAAAAGCACTACAACAAAGTATAGATGCTTTCGTTGTGAGAGCATATATTTTTTAAATTAACCCTACAGTCCACAGATTCCGAGTGAAATTTGACATAATATTCCAACATTGTATTTAGTAGGATAATTATTACATTGTTGTAAAAGCTTCGGGATTTGATTAAATTGAGCATACTTATACTCTGTTTCGAGGGGATCTCAGAAATAACATTGTTTTGTTGAATAAAATTAATTAAATTATGGGTAGTATTAAACATGAGCATTTATTCATCGTAGCTATATTTCATACCGATGAATAAATTGTGACGAAATTATGACTAGATGAAGTAACGTGATTTGATCTGCGTTGATTTAGATTTATTAAAAGCCAAGTTCGAACTCTTAAATATTTTGGAATAAAACGTATCCTACGTACGTTTTCAGGATGCATCTCCGGTTTAGCTAGACTAGGGTGCGTTTGGAACCGTCGTAGCTTTAGTTTTAAGATACCGTAACCAATTATCAGTATCATGTTTTTTAATTAAGTAATTTTTAACGTCAATAAGTGTACCTACAGTGTACCTATATTGAATAAATGATATTGAGTATTGAGTATAAGATTGTATAAATTATAACTGCCATAGTGAACCCGCGCTACTATCTTAGAATATCACCTGTGAGATCGCAATCAAGAGCTAACTTGTAAAACACTACCTAGGTAGTAGGTACGGTACATAATTACAACAAAAACCAGAAAACTTAAATGAACACAGAACTCCAGATAGATTTCCTCCGAGGTAGTAAACAACAAGCATAAAGTTTGTAATCTACTTTGTCAGTTTAGATACCCGGGTAACTAAACTAAGCTAAGTGAAACTTGGTGCCGAGTTGGAATCACACTGCAGCGGAAACTTGAGCACTTACACTCTGCGGTAATTAATTCTTATTCTTAGCATTTATCAAAAGACTTCGTCCACGTGGCTTAGGCTTTTTTGATTCCCGGGGGAACTTCTTAATTTTCCAGGATAAAGCCTATGTCCTTCCCCGAGATGTACCTAACCTACCGCTACATAGCAGATAGACAAACAGTTAGACGACACTCTTTCCCATTTATAATATCAGTATGAATAAACTATAGACTATAAGAGCTTATTAAAATTGTATGTAAGAACTAAGAAGTATAATGACATGATACGTGTTATATAAAACACGTCATGGCCCCGGTACATAAAACGTACATATCACTTATTATTATAATTGCGAGAGTGTGTCTGTCTGTCTGTCTGCTACGCTTTCACATGGTATAGGGATAGTTTGTATCCAGGAGAAGAACATAGGCTACTTTTTATCCCAGAAAGTTCAAGTTCCCGCGGAAATTTAAAAAAATTGGCTCTTCAACAGATTTTGATGAAAATTGGTATAGGGATAGTTTGTATCCAGAGGAAGAATATAGGCTTTTATCCCGGAAAATTCAAGAGTTCCCACGGGATTTAAAAAAAATGTCTCTTCTACAGATTTTGATGAAATTTGGTATAGGGACAGTTTGTACCCAGGGGCAGGACATAGGCTACTTTTTATCCCGGAAAAGTAAAGATTTCCCACGGGAATCAAAAAACTTAATCCACGCGGACGAAGACGCGGGCATCATCTAGTTATCTATAAGTACAGCTAGTTCAACAATACGAACTAAAACAATAGGTAAAAATTGAAATATAATTTGTATTTTACCTAAAAATACATCAGTTTTATTTTTCAATAAATATTTAATTGTAGCGCAATTAAATATGAAAGCTATCTTCCCACGGAATCATTATTGGTAAAGCTAAAAAAAGGTAAAGAAAGGTATATAAAGAGGATATTCAATTTCAAAATGAACCTTTGTTCGGACATTATATGACTCCGTAAGCAACACACCCAGGAGTGGACTAAAAGTCTATTTTTTTCCACACTATGGTGTCTTCAAACTGAGGCTCAATCGGTGGTCAATCGGAGCCTTTACGATAATTATATGAATGAATGAATGAATGAAATATTCTTTATGGTGGCCTTATGGCTTTGAAGCGATCTCTTTCAGGCAACCACGTTTTATAGGAATTAAGACTAGTGAACAAGAGCCGACGGTATACGTAAGTTTAGGAGGAAATATAAAAAGAACTAATGCTATCATGCCAACTATACTAATTTATGACTAAGTTATATATATTTATTTATTTATTTTCAAGTACTTATGTCGATTCCACTTCCTTACATCGTCATACCTCTTCCTTCGTAGTCGTCCAGGTGCCCTTTCCCCAGCTATACCGTAAGAACTTTGAATGGATCACAATACGTGACGGCACAATCTAGAATACTTTATATTTATTATATTATATTATAGCCCATTAAAATCAGCCATCTTATTGCCAGGTCAGTCATATTCTTTTGACCTAATGGTCCAGTGCTATAACAGACATCGCGTATACTCTTCTCAAAGCAAGATACCGTATTTATCTTTGACACGATCCTATCAAGATTTGAATAAACGATCAAAGGAACGAGATGCGAAAAATTTTTAGATAGAAAATAATTTGGGATAATCTTCAATCGTTTTCTAATATACCTATCAGGCTTAGAATCTGCATCTTGACAAGGCAAGGAGGGTTCTATAATGACTTTAACTAAGTGGGTATACTTATTTCAGACACGTAAAGTATATGTAGTGGAGGATTCGTTTCATCTGTCAATTACAGAAAAACACTTATAATAAACATGGGTTTAATTTTTTGAAAGATGTATTTTTTTTGTGTTGTTTTATGTCCATACTAATAATATTATAAACGCGAAAATATTTCTGTCTATCCGTCTGTATGTCTGTTTGTCTGCCACGCTTTAACGGCCCATCTTATCTTTTCATTAGATTTTGATGAAATATTCTACAGAGATAGGTTGTATCCCGGAGAAGGACATAGGCATTCTTACACGGAAAATTAAGGATTTTTTGTGATAATCACAAAAAAAAACTTAATCCACGCGGAAGAAGTCGAAGGCAACCTCTATTTATCAACATTATCATATCAACACGTGGGACGTGGATCATATTTATTTTATTAAAATTTCTTTTCATATTATACCAATTTAGTATAAGTAGTATAGACTCTAGGGAATGGCGAGATCCTGGGTTCGATACCGGGATCCGGCAAAAAAATTTTTCTAGCAAGAAAATTACTCTCAGTATAAGCCTGGAGTTAGGAAGCCGACGATGCAGGGTGCCCGGGATTCGGAGAGCACGTAAAATCGTCGAACCTACGCCTGATTTCTCCGGTCGTGTAGGATTGCTGTCACATCATTCTAGACTATAATATCATTTTGCACTATAAATAATATCTCCGGCTTAAATGAATTAAATGAATACGTGATATTCTACGATCCTATATAAAGCAAAAAAAACTACACTTTTTATAAAGAAAACAAGTGCATAAAACTTGAGAGCTTGCTGTATAGGTTTCGTAAACATACTTAAAGCCGGAGAAAATACCTATACTACGTATGAGAGTATAATATTTAAAAGCAGGTAAAATAAGAGGTTGAAGCGCGATATAAAAGAAAAATCAAGAGCTTTCATCACTGAAACGTTTGACGAGGCATACTACAATCGCATATGGCTGTATTGTTTTAATATTTTTGACTTTCGTGTTTTAGAATTAAAATCCTTACTAGATGAGGCCCGCGACTTCGTCCGTGTGGATTAAGATTTTTTGATTCCTGCGGGAACTCTTTAATTTTCCGGGATGAAAAGTAGCATATGTCTTTCCCCTGGATACAAACTATCCCTATACTTAATATATATGGTGTTGAAGATACATACTAACATAAAATACTTGTTTCGGGATAAAGAAATGAAATTCAAGAGTGGAATTTATTCCCGGCGATTATGAAAAATAACGATGGTGTCAAGGACGAGGTTATAAAAGGATGCGTGCGCAGCTGTTGACGACTACCTTGTCACCCGTCGTTGCGTATCGTTCTTGTGTGATTTTATTTTCTCGCTGTAATATTTTTATTGTTCATGTTAATAAATGAGTTAGGAGAGCTTTTTTGTCTTTCTTCTTCAAGTATCCTCTAGAAATTTGCAAGAATAGATATAATCTGTCCCTGTACCAAATTTCATCAAAATCGATCGAACGGGTGAGCCGTGAAAGCGTAGCAGACAGACACACAGACACCCTTTCGCATTTATAATAATAGTTTGGATATGGATTCCCCGGGATATAATCTATCCCTGTACCAAATTTCATCAAAATCGATTAAACAGGTGAACCGTGAAAGCGTAGCAGACAGACACACAGACACCCTTTCGCATTTATAATAATAGTTTGGATATGGATTCCCCGGGATATAATCTATCCCTGTACCAAATTTCATCAAAATCGATTAAACAGGTGAACCGTGAAAGCGTAGCAGACAGACACACAGACACCCTTTCGCATTTATAACACTAGTATGGATTTTAGAGACGTCAAGGTACGTGTCATTTTGAAATAATACTGCTTTAAACAACGGTAGTAGTCCCCCTGTTTTCCATCCACTGAACGAGATTACAAGTGCACTTAGCAGAGTGGTGTGTGATATGTAAATGGCGTTGATTTAAATACGCTTTGGCAATGTGCTACGTGTTGGCCCAACGCATTCAGCAAATGTAAACTATCATACTAATATTATATATGCGAAAGTGTGTTTGTTTGTTGGTTTGTCCTTCAATCACGGAACGGATCGATGTTTTTTTACATGGGTATAGTTCAGAACCTGGAGAGTGACATAGGCTATATTTAATCTCGGAAAATTAAGAAGTTACCGGGGGAATTAAAAAAACTTGTACCACGAGGTCGAAGTCACGGGCATCAGCTAGTAGGTAGATAACCAAGAACTTTTGTTAGAATTAGAACAGTTTCTAGTACTCAGGGCATCTGAGCTTAGTCGCGGACAGACAGACAGACGAACATGTCGAAACTTTAAGGGTTCCTTGTTGACTATGGAACCCTAAAAATGTGTAAACAAAAAGTAATATTATGTAAACAAATACTATCATCGGTTGAAGCAGTATTATCTTAGTATTATTGACGCTCTTGTTTCAGAACTATAACTCTTATTAAAGTGTCGTCAAGGTATCTACGTCAATTTTAAAATACCTAATGCTGCTTTAAGCGATGGTGGTGTTTCCCCTTGGTGTTTTCACAGACATATCAAAAGCGGAGTTTAATATTAAATGAGAAAGGTAAATCACGTAATCCTGCTTTTCATTACGCTCAAATTGCCGACCCGGAGAGGTCCACTGGTTTCCAAAAGGTACGGAAGGGACCAAAAAATATAGCGATGAAAGTATGAAATGTCCTTCAATTTTTTAATCTACTATATAAGGACTGAAACAGTAACCGAAATAAGGGCTATAAACACTGTTTTTTTTAAACTGTTATAGAACAAAAACACTTATAACAGAAACATAGACGACACTGTCACCCAATCAATCTGTAACCATTTATTTCTGTTATGAGGCCGGTGATCGCCGCTCGCAATTTCTATTCAACCCGCAAATATAAATTTGCCGGTATATTGCTATCTCTATTTAGCTGATGACACATGATCGCGTGCAAACGCGATAGGAATATGAGCGTACAGAATTTGTTATACGTTTAGTCTTGTTCCGTAAATACCAAAAATGATGAATGATAACTTGTTGTGTTTTTCACTTCGTGTTGTTATTCGGGAACTTGACAATATAGGCTATGCTCCCGATCAATTAGTACGTAAGATATCGTTGGTCTTAATATGATACAAATAAGGATAAAACATGTCATTTATGTCGTAAAAACATGCAAAACGCTATGCGCTTACATTTCATTATGGGAAAGTATTTTGAAAACATAATTATCCAGGGCTCTAGATAAATACAAGTTCAATCTTAATAATCGCATAATATGCTGGAAATATTCTCGAATTACGAATTATTCTGGTATTACGTTTGTATGGGCAATTCACCCTCCGCTGGCACCTTAATAAGTGTTTTTATCTGTAACCCTATAGGTACATGCGCTAACAAATTGCAAGGTGTGATAACGCGGTCTTCTCACTTTATTAGACTTTACACACACGGACACAACACTGGCAATGTTTTTCTTAAAACCATTGCAACCATCGGTGCTTTCACCTTAGGTTCAAATTTGAATACGGGTCAACGGTAAATTTGGCAACGTCGCTATTCCGGTTACACTTTAAAACGGTGTTAAAGACTTTAATTTCTGTTACAGATAACTTTTTCTTACAGAAATATAATTTTTTTTCGGTTAACAGATTTGAAAACACATAGAAAACGGTTACAGATTTGATTCTCTTATAAATTTAACCCGTAACACTTATAATTCTGTAACCTTTATAAATCGGTTTTTCAGTCCCTGCCACTCTAAGAGTGTTTGACTGCTACTTTAGCTGGTGGTAAGTGATGACGCAGTCTAAAGTGGTAGCGGGCTTACCTGTTAGGGGTACGGCATATTAAACGCATACCCCTAAACCATAACTATAAAAAAGTGTAAAACAAAAATGATAACAACGGCACGTTTAGCCTCAGCGAAAACTGCAGGGCGATTGTCTAAAAATGACAGCTACAGTGTAACGATCGCAATCACCTCTGATTGGTTAACATTCTTCCACTATTGGCCAAAATTCACTGGCACAGCCAAAGTACCATAAATTCAGCCAATCAAAACAATCGAGACTGTAACAATCATTGATGCAGGTTTTACACAATCGCCCTGCTGGTGTTTTCATATCAAAAGCGAGTTTTAATATTGAATGAGAAAGGTAAACCACGTAGGTAATCCTAATTTTCATAACGCTCAAATTGCTGATCCAACAGATGGGCCACTGGTTGCCGAAAGGTACGGATGGGACAAAAATACTACGTTGAAAGTATGAAAAACTCTTTAAAATGTTAATGAATATCCCACCACCACCACCACTACAGCCTATTAACGTCCCATTGCTGGGCACAGGCCTCCACTCTCTTAGGAGAGAGGGAATTAGAGCTTAGACCCACCACGCTGCTCCAATGCGGGTTGGCGGGCTAATGAATATCGGAGGCATAATATTATAAGGCATAATATTACATTTAGAGCGCAGGCCGCTTGTATCGCCACGGTGCTCTCAATAGTCCGTCGCACTCTGGCCACTGCCTCCATCCCTGCACAACTGGAACCCTCCGGTTTGTTCAGGGATGACGGCAAGAGGCCGGATAGGATGACTATAGTACAACCTGCGTTCATACGTTGGCAGCGTCCTACATACAGGGCTCGTGCCTAAAGGCGGGTGCAGCTGCTGAATCTGCTCAGTTTGCTTAAGCGCCGCAAATACTCAGCCATTACTAATGACTACGTTTTTGCGACGCTTGCTTATGAGACTGGTCCCATGGTCATCGGACACGAAGAATTTTATAAATGTCGTTTACCAAAAACTGATCCACGCCTCTGGTGACCTAAGAGCTGGCGCTTATTTAGCCAAACGGCTTAGCCTACCTAGTATTCAACGAGGTAATAGCGCCAGTTTTTGGGCACCATTCCCATCAACGATCACTTGAACGCCGTGTATTTTTTAAATATAATCAGTAATAGTTTTTTCTTAATTTATCATTTCTTTATTTAATTTTTATTACATACTTATCAAATAAATATTATAAATGCGTAAGTTTGGATGGATGGATGTATGGATTATATAATATTCCCAAAAAAAGCTTTGCTTCGGTTGGTACTGTTCAATCGATTTAATAGTAGCAGCATAATTCAAGTGCCTTTATCTATTTTCAAATAAATAAAAAGGCAAAATCAAGGCAAGATAATCATAAGATTTGCTTTGGGATGGCAAAATCTTTGTTCTATCCCTTCCGGACCTTCATCACAAGCAATTTAATCACCGTCGACTAGCAATTTGAGCGTAAAGGATATGCCGCCGCTAAATCGTATAACATGAAGGCTAGCCGTATTACAAAATGGCGCCGTTTTCGACTTTGGCCACCTTCGACCAAAAAAAGCACCATTGATTAATTTATTTCACGTATGACAACCACTTATTATACGTTAAGACTCTACCACCGGTTCGGAAAAGTAATTCTACTGAGAAGAGTCGTCAAAAAACTCAGCAGTTGCTCTTTTCTTAAAAATAAAAATGTAACAGTAAGTAAACAATACAACACATACGTTACGTTACAAGTATTACACTGAGTTGTGGGTCACTGGATGCGAGGCCGGTTGCTTTCATGCAACTTTGTCAAATCTTCGTCTTCGGTCATAATGGGCCGAAGTTTTGGCCGAAGTCAAAGGTTTGTATCAAGCACTGAAGTTGATTGAGCTATAACGAATGAAGGTTATGGTGATATTCGATCAGTTTCTGCCAAAAAACTACATCTAATTGGACTCCATTCGACACTTTACGTCGAGTATGACGCTTACGACGAGAATTTTCCTATTGGCGCATGATTCACTTTGTGTGTATACCGCTAAATGCAGTTACAAGCAGTGGAAATATTAATGTAGATCTCGAACAAATAACAAGCGTAGGCACCCTTATTACTTATCTTAACGACCACCGAGTGCAAGCGACTCTAGCGTTTTGCTTTTAACGGCATGTGATAGCATAAAATGCAAGTCCTACAGTATTCTACTCAGTGAGTATGAAAACAGTTTATTATAGTGGCACTTTTTCTAATGAACTAAGTAGGTACTTAGTGGTTCGGACGAGCCGAGCTCAGACCTCGCGTTCTATGGCGAAGGCTAGACGTTCAGTGAATACTGAGGTCCATCAGTATTTTTTGATAGGTAGTCGTGTAATATAGTGTGTCGATGGACACACCGTTGACGAAATGTGACCTTTCAGTACTTATCTACACACTACAGTAATTTCTTAACAATTATAGCCTTCGCCTAAAAGTTGGAAGTTGGGACCAACCAATTTTCCAATAGACGTATATTAATCTACATGGAGAGTAAAGAGCCAGTTGAACATATTATGAACTCGTGGCATATAACGTCTAATAATAATGCCATTCCGACCGAATTTTGGTCTCGGCGGGCAATATCTACCAAAATCAGGCATAGCTGCACTAAATAGTGCACAAGACGTGTGGTTCGCGCATGCAGCACAAATTTTCGTATTAATAATGTTTGTTTATGTTTAATTCCGTGGGAAATCTTAGATTTTCCGGGGTTAATGTAGGCTATGCCCCTCCCCAGGATGTATATTGCAACTTATTGCTTCACCTAATTTTGTTAAAATCGGTTGAAAATATGGGTCGTGGAAGGATCGGTATATAACCGATGGAAAGACAGAAACTCCAGTGAATATTGTCTTTTGTGAAACCGTGACAGTGTGGTATAATAGACAATATGATATCACGGTTATCGTGCAGGTTTTTTAAATAAAAACTTGTGAAGCTCGTGTAGGTAGAAGGTAAATCCGGTCGTCCAATAAATCTCATTAAATCAGAGCACTTGGGGTGACGCCTCGTCCAATTATATCATCGACAGGTGCTCGCATAACCGCTCGTTAAATCCGCCATTAACATTGTTATACTGGCTCACACTTAGGGTGCTGTTCCAAGTACAAAATACGACATTGTAAGGCTTTGTTTTCTTAGAACCGCTGTGCCGCCACATATTGAATGACGTTTCTGGCGCCATAATTTAATTCAATTCCATATGAAAGGTTTCTGGTTTTTTATTCCACTACAAGTTAGCCTTCGGCTGCGATCTCATCTGTTGGTTAGTTATGATGAAGTCTAAGATGGTAGCGTGCTAACTGCAAAGGGTGTAACAGCTATAGTAGTAAGCCCCTAATCAGTATCTACACAGCATCATACAGGGAAACTAAATCGCTTGGCGGCACGTCTTTGCCGGTAGGGTGGTATATGATGGTATAAATTCCCAAATTGGGAATTCCTGGGACCCGGAATCCTCGCACTCAAAATTCAAAATTTAAGTGCTTTTGAATCGTCAAGTGAATCTACCACTTGCAAGATTACTGCGGTATCCCAGGTCAAAAAAAGGTGTTGTATGTAATAACTGACGATGATGACGTGTCGTGAATCGTGATATGCCTCTCATGACCAATCGTGTCGTGTGGTAGTCAATGGAAAAGTGCTCTACTTTACGCTAATGGGTTTTAACTCTCAGGTAAAATTCCATATTGATTTTAGCAACAGGTTCGGATCAAATAATCTAAATAACATAATTTCCAGTAGTTACTATTTTAATAACTTGATCCTTGTTAATGTTCCAACATTTTAGCAACTGAACAAATTACTTCTAATAAGTAATCTGTCTCGGTCACGGACGTTTCGTGCAATTAAATCAGCAACTTTTTATCAAACTTAAAAACGCGAGTATGGAAGTGTGTATAAAATACATAAATGTGACGTCATCAAATTTCAATGCACTTTTTTTTCTTTAAACTGTAGTTTAAACTGGTATATCTGGTCTAAAACTATCAAACTTAAAACTAACCAAGGATGTTTTGAAAGACCCACTATTTAATAATAATAATTAATATATATATAATTTAAAGAAATTTTAATTTTGACATAATATTTTTCCTTGTGTATTAGCCTTAAGGACGCGAAAGAAATTGGGTTGGAATGGTACCTATTAAAAATCCATTAACACAATCCAGTACGTGAATTATCTTACTCTCCCTTAATGTTTCATTCTATTTCCTCTTCCCCGTATCTGATCGTGGTCGGTACAGATAATGAATTACTTTGGAATCGTTTATATTATTTCATAATAATTTGCTGAATAAATTCTGAGCGTGTTTATACAAAGTGGTACCTATTACTCTGAATTATCGTTGTATGCGCCTGCAATAACATTTATTACTAAAGATCTAATACTTTACATTAATCAAATCACGAAAGTTAAGAAGTTATACCAATTTCTAAAACTTCGTTTATTTAAGTATTCTTGTATTTCATTTAAGAAAGATATTGAGTTTATAAAGGTCTGGCATGATGTCATAGAGATTCAAAACTCCTTTAAAAATTAAAAAAAAAACAAAGTATGTTTATTCTAAACTAGATGGTGCCCGCAACTTCGTTATAATATTAGTATGAATTATATTGTTACTAGCGAATGCCCGCGACTTCGTCCGCGTGGATTAAGTTTTTTTTAATTCCCGCGGGAACTCTTTGATTTTAATTATATATAAATAAATAAATAAAGGATAAAAAGTAGCCTATGTCCTTCCCCGGATTACTAATTATCCTTATACCAAAGGACTTGACCGGTGGAACTATGGCAGCTTGCCTAGGTGTCAAAAATCAATGTTCAGCAATGATTTCTTTATTATTGTAATTGTAATATTTCACTGTTTTCAGATAAAAAAGTTTCAGGAGTCTGAAGGCTCGGAAAACTGCGAAAATGAACAAAAAAAGTTTCACCGAAAGATTGCTTTCCCACACTAGATGGCGCTATTTATTGTGGTGAGCGAGTCTAAAAAAATATTTTCAAGTATTATTTCGTTATTATTGTAATTGTTATATTTTATAGTTTTCAGATAAAAAAGTTTCAGGAGTCTGAAGGCTCTGAAAACAGAAAATAAATGAAAAAAGTTTCACCAAAAACTGCTTTCCCACACTAGATGGCGCTATGTATTGTGGTGAGTCTAGAAAATATTTTTAAGTATTGCTCACTACATTTGTTAACAAGTTCAAATATTCGACCACAGATGGCAGCATATGCAATGTGAAAGGGCGTTCCAGTTCAACTATTCGACCATAGATGGCGGCATATGCAATGTGAAAGGGCGTTCCTTTAAACGCAGTATTTCAAAATGCTTTGTTCGATCTATTAGTTTGAGACTTGTCAAAAAATAAAAATAATTATAAACAAAACACACATTTCCTTTTCATTACTATTTAATTGATCAAAAATAAATCATTCATAATATAATGACTAAGGTACTTAAATGGTATTCATGTAGGGTTACAAGATTATTAATAGGCATGGATATAATGGAACGTCAAAATGGAGTTGTGCTTAAAGAGGAAAGCGGACGCTCAAGATTTAAACAATAAACGTACTGTTTTTTTTTGTTATTTGAACCCTGACCTTATTTGGAATAATAAATCCATAATAATTTGGTTTTGAATTTTTAAACCTTACTGTAAAAACGGAAATCCTGTGCATTGTCCCGAATCGGAGGGCAATTACTGGTCATGTCCTTTCATCAGTATCAGTTGAACGGATGGGCCGTGAAAGTGTAGCAGACAGACAGACAGACAGACAGAAACACTTTCTTATTTATAATATTAGTATGTATTGATGATACCTACACTCTACAGTACATTTTTAAACGACTGCCTGAAAAAAGGAGTATATTGTTTTCAGAGTTCATGTATGTATGTATTTATGTATGTATGTATGTATGTATGTAAGGTTTTATATTCCACCATAACTTCTATACGCCTGAACCGATTTTGATAAAGAGGTATCGTTAGAATGTGGTGTTCCGGAAATTTAAAAAAAAATTGATGGGGTGACCATGGTCCCGCATTAAAGACTAAAGTTGAAAAAAAAATTGAAAAAAAGATTATCTATATAATAATCATCTAGAAAATGTTGAGTAGATTCCAAAAATATATAAAACTATAGTTCAATATCCAGTGATTCACAAAAAATATAATTTAATAAAAATGTGAATAAGATTCTAATTTAACTTGATTAATTTAGATTTTTTACTTTTTAGTTCGTGTTTTGGCAGGGCAGCCGTTTTTTATATTTTTTTAATTATGACTTGTTGGAACGTCGATTATACAAAGTTTAACGTGATATTGATAATTATAACGACGGTATCTACGAGGGTTCCAAACGTGCCCTGGTCTGAGAAGAGCCCACAACAAACTCAGGTGGGTTTTTTAGTAATTAATAGGTATAGCTCTAAATAATACCCGCGACTTCGACCCTGGAGGATTAGGCGCCTTCCTCATCCACCCACTTCCCGCCACCTTTTTTTTTATACACTACAAGTTAGCCCTTGACTGCGATCTCACCTGATGGTAAGTGATGATGCAGTCTAAGATGGTAGCGGGCCAACCTGTTAGGGGCATGGCAGTTTATATTATACCCATACCCCTAATCGGTGTCTACACGGCATTGTAGAAACGCTGAATCGCTTGGTGGTACGTCTTTGCCGGTAGGGTGGTAACTAGCCACGGCCGAAGCCTCTCACCAGGCCAGACCAGGGAAAAGTCAGAAATTTTATAAATTCCTAAATTGACCCTGCCGGGGATCGAACCCGGAACCACCTCCTCACGTTAAGACAACAGCGCTACACACTGCGCCACGGAGGTCGTCAAAACTTCTTTAGGTCATCAAACCAGCGAGCTGGAGGTCGTCCTACACTACTTTTCCATCCATGAATTTAGTGGAAAATGTCAAACCTTCATATTTATATACATAATACCATATGACCTGGATATCTGTCATAAAGGTAATATCATTATTACCTATTTACTAAACAAACACTCGCGTTCGTCGAAAATCCATTCCTAGTAGCGGTTTTGGGTTATTATCAGAATTTCAGGTTATGTTTCATTAGGTAGATATTAGGTACTTATCGGATCTCGATAATTTCATTGTTTGTTTAAATTATGTTCCAATGACGGTATATTAGCTGATACTTACGATATTGATCGCCAGGTTTTTTTATTCTGTTTCTCCGTCAGCCTTATATGTATATATTCAATTAATAACCCAAGTATAACTAACTATATAAATATTATAAATGCGAAAGTTTGAATAGATAGGTGGATGTATGTTACTCAATCACGCCAGAACGGCTGAACGGATGTTGATGAAATTTGGCACAGAGATAGATTATAGTCTGAAAAAGTACTAAAGCACATAGTCTACTTTTTATACCGAAAAAATTAAAGAGTTCCCGCGGGAAACAAAAAACCTCAATCAACGCGGACGAAGTCGCGGGCATCAGCTAGTTATACCTAAGTATAGAATACCTACTTATTTAATCTGTGGTTTTACGACAAAGTAAGAAAGCTTCACTGTACAAGTCCAAGTCTTCAATCAAGAGAAAATAAATACCACATAATACGTCAGTTTGCTCAAGGGCTAAAAAACCGTGCGATCCGGGCAATTTTTCCCTGGGAATGGCTTTTTACCTAAAATAAATCTCCCGGGGCAACAAAAGGGTTGATAGCTGTTACCTACACACTCGATCTCAATGTGGTTTGGAATCTGGCCTGCTATTTCGTAATCTTTACCTTTTTCGGTAGAGCGGTTAATTGCATAGAAATAGTAAAACCACAGAATAGGTAGGTACCTAATATGTATTACTGTACTATATTTTGAAGTGAAAAATTCTTTAGCCGCGTTGAACACTTTTTGGTATTGGATAAACTTGTGGATTCGCGTGACCGTCACCGACACCGCGTTGTTACGAAGACAAAAGGTCTTAAATATAAAATATATACTAAATATATTCGTAATTAAACTTCAATGCCTTAGTTTTTGAAGTGAAAACTTCTTTAGTCGCGTGACCGACACCGTCACCGAGACCGCGTTGCTACGAAGACAAAAGGTCTTTAATATGTATAAATATACTACATTCGTAATTTTAAACTTTGATGCCGTAGTTTTAAGGTTTATATATACGAGTATATATATATTTTTAATATTCGTTATAACCTTTTTTTTATTCTTCCTTTTATTTAGTGGAGTTTTTTCAAAACTATCCTGCAACATATAAAAACAAACAGACACGTATCTATGTGACTAAATATAGATTTCTGAAATACTAAGTTAGAGAGTACTTATTTTTTATTTTTCGCAAACTTATTTTAACGCCGCTCGGTTGTTTATTTAAGTAACCATTTAACAGTCGCTAATATTTGTTTTAATCGCTCGATTAATTATTTCCCTATTTACATTAGATAAGCGTTTACCTACCCAACGTTAGTAATATGAATCGCTGTCTATCCTGTTCCGTATAAATGCTGATTGTTTGATCAGTTGGTTGATTATTTTTTGCTTAATACCTTGTAATTGTCATACAGGGTGGATAAAACGAACGGTACAAAAGGAGAGACGGACTTCATTATTAATTTCAAGTAGATACCTACCTCAGTCCTTAAGCCGTTTCTAAGAAAAAGGGTCTTGGCCACATTGGCACCAAAATACGGGCGATTTTACGGGAAAAGGGGAAATATAAAGCCGGGTAGTTCACAGTTTCATGACATTTAGTGAAATCTGATGTAATTTGGACTCAATCAATAAGATACGGCCTCAATTTGATCATCAGATTTCATCCGAACTGTTTACTTTTCATCAAGTCCATTGGTTTGTTAAATAAATTTTGATGGATTTTTATTTTAAAGTCGAACACTTTTTTCTTTAAATTTTTGTCTTGAATTGCCTATATTTTTTTATTAATTTAATTATAAAATTGCTCTGGATTCAAGCTATTGCCTATATTTTAGTAAGTTTATTCCACATAGTTACTACATAAAGAAGTGGACTCAAGTTCTTTATGGCCTTTCCTATATTTGAGTGAGTTGATAACACAGAGTAGGTACCTACTTATAGAAGAGATAAAAAAGCAAAGTGTAGTGAAACACCAGTACACGTAAGTGTTGAAACCGAGATCGCTACCTACTGCTTCGGATGGTATTTTTTAAATCTCTTTAGCCCTTTAATAAGTTAGCCCTTGATTGCGATCTAACCTTAGTTAGTTAGATGATGGTGGTTAGTGGTGATGCAGTCTAAGATGCAGGAGGCGGGCTAATCTTTTAGAGGTATCAATACTCAATTTGTTTATTTTATGAAGGACAGTGTCTCTTACGTTACGTCATATTATATATACTACTATACTACTGGTTCGGAAAGCTGCTTTTACTGAGAAGAGCCGGTAAAAACTCAGCAGTTTTTGCCGCAGCAGCAGTCACAGAACAGCGAGAAACCGTCAGCGTTGGCACCCTTATGTGGTTGACGTCCATTTGGCTCGCATGAAGCGTTTTTGCTCGACATTTCTAATACGAACCGCTAGGCTGTGGAACACCCTCCCAGCGCACGTGTTTCTTGCCACTTATAACTTAAGTATCTTCAAGGCAAGAGTGAATAGTCATTTTCTAGGCAAGCGCGTTCCAACCTAGACCTCATCATTGTTTTGCACTAAGCATGATTGTCGTCAAGCGCAAGCCTATCACGCATTAAAAAAAACACAGTTGCTCTTTTCATACAAAGAAAAATGGTGCAATAATATGTAAATAATGTACGATACATAGTTACGTAACAAGTATTACCCTGATTTGTAGACTGCTGGATGTGAAGCCGGTTGCTTCCATCCAACTTTTTCAAAAATAAAATCACCGTTGGTATAATAGTCTCGACTTAACAAATGCATTCTTAACACAGTTTTTTATGCAATGGTAAATCTAGAAACTCTTTTAGATTTTGTATTATCGGACTCTGGACCTCTCCCTTAGATCAAACACTCATCACTTCAAGCCAGGCAGGTTGTCAGAAATAGCGCAAATAATGGTCCAGAAGCTGATATTATTTTACTTTTTTAAAGTTATGAACCTTGGTAGATCAAGCATCGCAAGTAAATTCAACAAGAATCTGATTAAATTTTCTTTTAATGAGGTATTCTAATAAAAACTTAATTATGAGGCTTAATTAGGCTTCGCTGCAAAAAAGAATGTACCCACTAGAAATTTATCTATAAATTTTGTTTATAATTCATTGAGAGGGTTTGATTTAATTTTTTTGCGAAATAAATGCGAAAGCATAAATTTATCTGTCTGCTACTATTATAGGAGATCTCTTAGTCTATACGCTTTCATGGCCCATTTGTTCAATATAATTTGATAAAATTCGGTACAGGGATCGATTGAATCCCATGGAAGGATAGAAACTACTTTTTATGCCGGAAAATTAAAGAGTTCCCACGGTAATTCAAAAACCCTAATCCACGAGAATGAAGTCGCATTCATCATCTAGTTTAATATAAAGAGTTTTAATATCACGTCATAATTTTTATATTCGAACTAAAAGGATGAGATAAAAACCGTTCAAAATAACTGTAATGCTAGACATTTTATACGTGTAAATAGTGTAAATATTTACACGTATAAAATGTCTAGCATACTATTTCTGAGTTTATCAGTTACCTACGGGTACCTCACAGCAAACATTTGCATATCAAATCTAGGATTGTGTGAATATCTGCGGATAAAATTGTTCTATACTTACAGAGCTAAAATAAAAACCTGTATTTTATCTTTCTCTGCAAAGGAGATTTTGTTTTTTATTTTTAATACAAGTTAGCCCTTGACTGCGATCTCACATGATGGTAAGCGAAGATGCTAGAAGTCAAAGATGGTAGCACACTATTGTATTTTGTATGGCAGTTAGATATTAAACCCATACCCTTAATTAGTTTCTACACGGCATGCTAAATCGCGTCGGGGGACGTCTTTGCCGGTGATAACTAGCCAGGGTTGCAGCCTCCCACCAGACCAGACCAGAGAAAATTCGGAAATTATAAATTCTCCAATAGACCCCGAGGGGAATCGAACACTGGACTTCCTGACTTCCTACGTTAAGACAACAGCCTGGATTTCTATAACAAGTAACATACCTATTACAAATCTCGGGAGGTATTTACAATATGAAATATCAAAAGAGTGGGTATAACTTACGAAATATAAAATAATCCTTCCTATTCTTGAAGAAATGAATAAGTAATATGCCAAATATTGCTGAATCGAGTAGCTCATAAATCATTTACATAATCTTCATGAGTATATTAAGTCAAGAGCATATTAATATCACAGTTTTACGATATACATCTCTTATTCGTATTAGCTTTATTGGACTAGTTCAATATAGACAGGTACCCACACTAGGTAAAGGACTGTCAAGTAGAGAGTGGCAACTGACACATTCAACAAGGAACCCTTGTAGTTTTACCATGCTAAATGGAAAACTATCACACTTAAGTGGGTTTCACAAGTTAACGAGTAATACCCGACCAACTTATAAAATGTCCTTATATTTTGTATTTTTATCCTTCCTCTTTCTTTTAATATACCTTCAAATCAATAGTGAATACGCATCTTCTTGGCAAGTGTGATCCACCTTAAGCTGCATCACCACTTGCATGCGAGTCTGATTGAAGCCAAGTGCTATATAATTAAAAAAAGGCAACTACGGAACTTATATTGCGCATGGATCGCCTCCCACCCGGCTGGTTTTCTTTATTTATTTCCAAGTACATGAACTCGAGTGAATTACGTAGCCAACATAATTAGGCGGTCACAAGTGCCTGTTGTGAATCCTAGGAAGTAGGTCAGTTGGCTACGAAGCCACAAGTGGAACTGATTTAGATTTCTGCCATTTTACCTAGAAAAAGTGTTAATAAACCAACCTTTTTAATTCTTCGTAATACCACAGAATAGGTAATGGTTGGTAATATTACTTCAGCTCATACATAGATACCACAACTTCGTCCGCGTGGATTATGTTATTTTGTATTGCTGCGGAAACTCCTCAATTTTCCGGGATAAAAAGTCTGTCTGTCTATCTGTCTATCCACCCGTACGAATCACAGGGATCATCTTGTTTGTTTGTTTGTTTGTTTGTTTGTTTGTTTGTTTGTTTGTTTGTTTGTTTGTTTGTTTGTTTGTTTGTTTGTTTGTTTGTTTGTTTGTGTGTTTGTTTGTTTGTTTGTTTGTTTGTTTGTTTGTTTGTTTGTTTGTTTGTTTGTTTGTTTGTTTGTTTGTTTGTTTGTTTGTTTGTTTGTTTGTGTGTTTGTTTGTTTGTTTGTTTTCTTGCTTGTTTGCTTGCTTGCTTGCTTGTTTGTTTGTTTGTTTGTTTGTTTGTTTGTTTGTTTGTTTGTTTGTTTGTTTGTTTGTTTGTTTGTTTGTTTGTTTGTTTGTTTGTTTGTTTGTTTGTTTGTTTGTTTGTTTGTTTGTTTGTTTGTTTGTTTGTTTGTTTGTTTGTTTGTTTGTTTGTTTGTTTGTTTGTTTGTTTGTTTGTTTGTTTGTTTGTTTGTTTGTTTGTTTGTTTGTTTGTTTGTTTGTTTGTTTGTTTGTTTGTTTGTTTGTTTGTTTGTTTGTTTGTTTGTTTGTTTGTTTGTTTGTTTGTTTGTTTGTTTGTTTGTTTGTTTATTTGTAATATAATACATATAAAAAATCTATGGCTGATACACAAGTACCAATTAAAATCTAAAAACTGATTTTTGTCCACATTTATTCGACCAGATAAATTCAATATATCAATCAGCTTTTAAAAATCATTTCACGCATAGAGCAAAATAAAATAACCGCATAAAACATTCATCGTTAAAGGTTTTTTCCGTGCTTCCCTAAAGCTCTGGATTTAGGGCAAGATCAAACTGCGGACAATTTCCTTGTCTGGCGGATAAAAAGACCACCTGAGCACTTTTATATGGAGTTGTATAGACTACCGTGACAGGACAAAACGTGTTTTCTCTACGAAGCGGATACGTCGCGCGGAAGCCTGTCTATATTGTTTTCGGAGTTAAACTCGGAGGCCAAATTTTTGAAAATAACTTGATCTGGACTACAGTTTAATACTAATTGTAACGTAATGTATGTTTTGTTTATTTTTGTAACCTTTTTCTTTTTTAAGAAAAGAGCAACTGCTGATTTTCTTGCTGCTCTTTACAGTAGAATCATCTTTCCGGTGGTAGAGTCTTAACATATCATAAGTTGTCCTACATGAAATAAATAAATCATTTTTCATTTATCATTTTGGATGTGGGCCTGCCGTACTTTTAACTTTCTACCACCGGTGTTATACGTTTCTTTTGATTAGGTAAGTAGAGACAGTTAATATCCTTTTTAACTATCAATTATAGTTAAAAAAGTGCGTCGAATTTTGATGACGTCACAAGTAAGTGTTTCATCCAAAATATCATTGGCGCGCGTTTTGACGTTTGAAAGAAGTTCCTGACATTAAAGCTGATTTGACTTATTGTTCCTACAAATTAATGTGATGATATTATTTTGTCTCGGTATTAAGAGATATCTCTAAAAATACTCCGTTAATCAATTTCCAACAGTATAAAAGACACCAAAATAATACGAAAAATACCTCCTTTATTTAAATTGCAAACTTAAATAAAGAAGATATTTTTCCGTAATGGTTTTCCTGTGTAGCCAATAACGGTCAGGAATCGGGAAATAAAAATTTCATCTTGCGTGGTTTCGATACTTTTTAAGTCCAATATCTAGAATTGGATACACAGGAAGTTTAATATAATTTTCGATTTGATAATGCTTGTGACTTTGCCCGCGGGGACTAAGTAGGTATTATCCGTCCCAGGGTGAAAGCTATCGCTGTACCTACCAAATCGAGAATTTTTTTAGGGAGCATAGCCGCGGACGGTCACTAGCAAAATATACAGCAGTAATTATCAGTATATTATCCAGCTGGGCACAGGCCTCCACTTTCATAGGAGAGAGGCAGTTAGAGCTTAGAACCCCCACGCTGCTCCAATGCGAGTTGACCGGCTTTAACATGTTAGTGATAATAACCGGGACCGACGGCTTAACGTGCTCTACGAGGTACGGGGGTGAAACACTGCCAACTTCCTAACACCTTGACGGGCCCTGTCAAACAAAGAATGTGGACTTATTTTACTAACGCCATCAAGTCTGAAAAGCGGGACAGCGCTACGGCGAGGACAAGGACAGTCTTATACAGGTGAGGCGTATGCCCTACAAGTCAAACGCCCAACTTTTTTCTATGATAGGGCCCATCTAGTACCTAAATATATATTGATGTTGCTAGTACTGAGAATTTCTAGTCAGAAAAACTCAATACTTAATTATGGCCCGACCCGGAACTCGAACCCGGGACCTCAACGGCCGTAGTCGAACATGCTTACAGTTACAGTTGTAGACCAGTTACAGCGAGCGAGTTATTATATAACGAGCAGTATTCTATAGAGATATATACATTATGATAAGAATGTATCTACCTATCTATGTATTAGCGTAGCAATATATTTACTTTTGCTACATTTCAATCCAATGTGTTCACTTTTGTGGCTTGTTCTATATAATGGGGATTCACGCTACATCGACGGGCAAATGATTGATGTTCTAATATCGGTAATAATCGATCCGATGTCTACTGCCCCTTTTATTTTCACCTGCCGTAACTATACTAAAATATTAACGTAAATAAAAATAAATATTAAGAATACGGACGTGTTTTTCTGTTTCTATGTCCGTCTGTCTGCTACGCTTTCATGGACCATCTGTTCAACGAATTTTGACGAAATTTGATACTTGACAAAGGTAATTAACATCCCGGGGAAAGAATAAGTTACATTTTATCCCGGAAAAACAAAGATTATCCAGCGGATCATTAAAAACTAAATTCCACGCGGATGTATAGTTGCGGGCGTCATCTAATCTTTAAATAGTAGGTATCTACCATTAAAATTGTAATTGGTTGGTTCCTGTACATTGATTATTTTTTGAATTTTTATATTATTATAATGTAAATCAGTCTGTTCTTAATTTTATATGATGCTAGCTAATGCCCGCGACTTCGTCCGCGTGGATTGAGGTTTTCGGCTCCCGCGGGAACTCTTTAATTTTCCGGGTTGAAAAGTAGCTTATATGTTATTTCAGACTATAATCTATCTCTGTGCCAAATTTCATCCAGATCCGTTCAGCCGTTGGGGCGTGATAGAGTTATAAACATCCATCCATCCCAACTTTCGCAAGATGGGCCGTGAAAGCGTAGTAGATAGACAGACGCACTTTTGCATTTATAATACTAGATGATGCCCGCGACTTCGTCCGAGCGGATTAAGTTTTTTCAATTCCCGCGCGAACTCCTGAATTTTCCGGGATAAAAAGTAGCCTATGTCCTTCCCCGGAATACAGCCTATCTCTGCACCAAATTTCAATAAAATCGGTTAAACAGATGGACCGTGAAAGCGTAGCAGACAGACAGACAGACATACACACACTTTCGCATTTATAATATTAGTATGGATTAGTATGGATAGTATAGTATAGTATAGTATCGAATAACAGATGTTAGTATGATCTATCCAGTAATATAATTAGTTAGTCTTCAAAGGTCAAAAGCCCTTACTTACGATATAAAAAGGCAATTAATCACTTGCGATGAAAATAAAAACGAATAGTGTGGCAATAACAAATGACTTGGAATTGTTTTTGCTACGTAAGTCTCAGGGGCTCACTATGATTTACGCTCCGATGGTTTTGCCCCGATGGCTTTGCCCTTAGTTTTAGCCACCCTAACAAAGAATTTTTATTAAATTATACTCGAGAAAATCCGGGGTAGGGCAGCTAGTATCACCAACTAACAATTAGTTACTAACAATTATTTTACTTGAGATACTTACTTGTTTTCTGAGACAAGTCTGACAAGTTTTGAATCACCGAAAGTTTATTTTTTGCATTTTGATTTTCAAGAGTTACAATGTCTAGTGAGCAAAAATTACGCGTCATTTATTTTTGTAGGTACTAGCAGATGCCCGCGACTTCGTCCGCGCGGACTGATGTTTCTTGGTTCCCGTGGGAGTTCTTTAATTTTCCGGCATAAAAGTAGCTTACCTGTTATTCCAGACTATATTATCTACCTCTGTGCTAAATTTCAGCCGATCCGTTCAGCCGTTCTGCTGTGATTGAGTACCAAACATCCATCCATACTTTCTTTATAATATTAGTAAATATTATTATTATAGCTATACTTTAAATAAACATTTTAAAATGACAAAGAATTCTAGAGTTATGTTCTTAAATGTATGTTACTTTTCTGTCCAAATTTATCAATAGTAGGTATACTGAGGCTTCCACGCATTTCAGTAATTATGGACCACAATCATTGAAAATATGTGCTGATGTTAGAATGTGAAATAGAGAAGAAAGCTTAGGGGAGGGTGTCTCTTTAACAACAATAATCTGTGCTGCGGAATTCATTCAGCAAGCAAAAGTGATATTTACTCACTCGTTAATATTTCTTATTAAAGTGATATTTATTGTTCGCAAATATTACGATTTATTTTCGTTGTATCTCTGTTCATGTCAAAGGAATAATATATGTTTACATTATGTATCAAGCACGTCAAGTTTCCCTTTGATGTATCCACGCTTTTCATATGCTTAATATTTTATTTCAGTCATAAAAAATAAACTCTGGGAGCAAATAATTCGTATGAAACTGAACATTATGTTCTTTGTTTGTGTTAAATATTAAAGTGCTTCAGTTTAATTCCCATTTTTAGTTTGTTATTTCGCGACGTAAAAAGAGGTGTGCTATAAAGTTTAACGTGTATATCTATCTGTGACATCGTAGCTCCCAAACGGATGAACAGATTTTTATTTAGTTTTTTTGTTTGAAAGGTATCTTGATCAAGAGTCTTCTTAGTTAATCTTTTCAACCGTTTGAAGATCATGAGCTATTTTATAGTTGATAAAGGGATGTGAGCAACTTCCACCGGTATGATCGAATCTAAATTGGTATGATCAGGCTTTAGCTGTTAGTTAGAATGAGAAAAATGAACGTATATCCATTTGGGGAAGCCGCGCTTTTATCCCTCTATTAACTGCACGCTACTATTGGTATCCTGTTACTTCAATATGAATTTTAAAAAATGTTTTTATTCAGCAATAACAGCCATGATTATGATTAATTCAATATGTCGGGGTTATATTATATTTTTTATGAATACTTGTTCATTTATAGAAATTAATATACTTAAACGTTAGAATATATTAATAACTATAGCTTTTTCCCGTGACTTCAAAATTTATAATTTTAAACCCCTTTTATCCTGGTATTGGTTGAATTTTCAAATAATTTGTCTCGGATTTGATTCCCGGTCTTCTTTTTCTGACAATTGCTCAGGACTAGCCTGGATTTTGGAAACTGTCGTTGTATCATTTCGTGAACTTGTTTAAACTTGCGTTTGTCCGTCTGTCCAATCATCATATTACTTGCGAATGAAGGCACATTCCTTCAAATGCATAAAGTACATTTATAGTCCCAAGTAGAACTATCTATTACTCAGCCCAACACCACTTCGTATAGATGACTATCAAAATCAATTTATTTGCTGAAATAGATAAAAAGTATGGGTTGGTACATTTCTTTAAAAACAATATTTCATACTTAGATGGCTCATCGCGCTTTATAAAAATAATCCTATAAAATCTTCTTGCCGCATTAATCAGATATATAAAAACGTCAAACTCCTTTAACATTCGCAATCTGAGATTTATTCTGAAAGTCTCAACTCGCAAACTTCATCTTGCCAAATTCAACATCCACTCCCGTCGGAAAGTTTACCAAATATTCCGAAGTATATGATTTATCATACTTTCCCTACATGTTCTTAGAAGATCCAAGAGTATGATTATTTTCTCTATACATACTTATATATGTTTTTTTATTAGCCTTTAGATGCGAATTCGTACGTACGTAAACGTACGAATACAAATCATACAATACGCATCAAAAAATAAACCAATTTAATCAAATTTGTATATCGATTTTCTTATGTTCAACGTACGAAAGCCCAACAAAAAAACCCAACAAGTTCAAAATGATTTCAAACGTCAGAACTATAGATACGTGCGTATACGTACGACTAACTCACAACCAGTGTGAGTGCTTCCGTAGTACTCGAATGATCGTGCCTAGTCGTACGTACCGTACGACCGACTAGGCACGATCGATACGCATACGATAGGAATCGTACGTGTACGCACGACCGCTATACATACGAAAACGCATGCAATCTGAGCTCGATATATTTTCGAGATAATGCGTACGACTTGGTCCACCTTGGTTTAGGTTATATAAAACCCGCAGGTTTTTTTTAATTTTCCGGGACACAAAGCCAATGTCACTCTCGCAAGTCTCAACAGTACATCCATGCAAAAAATCACGTCGAACCGTCGCTCCATTGCGGCGTATTTGAATGACAAACCTACCACTCTCGCATTAACATGGGTAGTGATACCTACTATACAACCTTCATGCTCTAGGGCAAGACAGATCAAAAAAATAGTAAGGGAGCCCAAAATGGAATTTTTGGATTTACTCCAGCGCGTCAGAAATTGATAGCGTATACGCCCCACGTGTCTGTTATCGGATGTTTGTTAATCTGCCGGTTCGCATGGTGGGGTTGCCCGCACGAAAAATATCCGAGCGCGTCCGATATTCGGAGGAGATGTTAAGTGGATCGAAAGACTGACGTTTCTGAAACGCAAAGTCGCTGCAGTTTTTTGAAAATGCAAAAAAATTGCCATTTTGAAATATTCGAACGAGTCAGATTATCATACAGACGGTTCAGCTTCATGTCCCAAACGTGCTGACCCATAATCTGACGATTATCTCGAGTAATTTTCTTAATCAGATAATTTGAAAAAAAACCTGTAGACGCTCCCCCTACCGATAAAAGAATAAACATCATTAAACCTTTATTTTCTTTCTACCAACTAATCTTCAAAATCCATCAGGTCTCCACGAAGCTCGAGCAAATCCACATTTAGCATCATGGCCTTCCCAACTATATTATATTCTTGCAATCAAAAGAATGAACGAACCTGAATAAAATAATCGCTTACAATTTTGAAGGCGAATAGAACAAAGAAAATGCGATTAGAATGTCTTTCATATTCATAAGGTTTACGACAAGAAAAGGAATTTGCTTATTACCATTCTTATGTTTTGTGAGGTTTACTAACTAAATCGAAACAAGGCAGGTTGTCATCGCTTTTCATCTATACCAATAATATAAATGCGGAAGTTTGGATGGATGGATGGATGTATGGATGGATGGCTGTTTGTTACTCAATCACGCCCGAACCGCTGAACGGATCTGGATGAAATCTGTCACAGAGATAGATTATAGTCTGGAATAACACATAGGCTACTTTTTAACCCGTAAAATTAAAGAGTTCTCACGGAATTAAAAATTAAAGATAACCAAAAAATCTCAATCCACGCGAACGAAGTCGCAGGCATCAGTTAGTAATCATAATAATATCTCTAAAATAAGGTGTGGCGTGGTAGGGGTAAGTACTTAACTATATACATAAATTATAAGTTAATTAGGTAACTAGAATCTGTGCCCTGTCTTATTATAAACTTGTTTTTAACTCGCTTTTGTAAATAAACCGTGCCTACATAAGCCGCTGATGTTGGAAAATTTTGATTAGATTTTTTATTATACGCTTACAAAATTCTTAAATATGAGTTTATTAGATACTTTAGCGCTTTAACTAGTATAGCTAATCCGAGATTATAATATCTTCTGATAACGTTAATAATTTCGCTCGCTTTATTTTTTTTGCTTAAAGTTGTAATATCAAATTATACGTATAGTCACCAATTAAGTCTGGTAGGATATAGGCAGCCTGCTAATAATTAATAAATTATGTGAAAGTTTGTACTTAACCGCCTCGTTGGTCTAGTGGTTAGCATATTCGAATGCAGCCGACGAGGTTCCGGGTTCGAGTCCCGGGTCGGGCCATATTTAAGTATATGGTAAACGGTATTATGAGATCTGTCATATTTACTAATTTATGTTTTATACGATTTTAATATATAATAGGTACTTGGACTAACTCAATGCTGACTTAGAAATAATTATATAAATTTTGGATTATGTTATTAACCTAATGATTCATAGATTGTATTACTCAGTTACTTTGTAAATTTGCATGTCAGCAATGACGAAACATGTTTGATCTTTCTTTTAGTTTGTCATCTTAATTGTACAATGTTTCTTGCAAATAAAAAATTTAAATTGAAATTGAAATTGGGTTTTTCTGATTAGAAATTCTCAGTATTAGCCTGGAGTTAGGAAGTGGTGGTGAATCACTTCCATGCCTCGGAGAGCCCGTTAAGCCGTCCCGGTTATAATCTCTAACATGATAATAGTCGTCAAAGCCGCCAACCCGTATTGGAGCAGCGTGGTGGGTCTAAGCTCTAATTCCCTCTCTCCTATGAGAGTGGAGGCCTGTGCCCAGCACTGGTACGTCAATGGGCTGTAGTGACGGTAGTGGATATTTATACTTTGGTGAATTTTCATGTTTGTTACTCCTTCACGCCGCAACGACTGAAAGTGATTACAAAGACTTTTATTTGACCAAAACCAAACACGTTTCGTCATTACAGGCGTACTTTAACCAACGACTTCAATTTACATAGACGGGCCCTGTCAAACAAAGAATGTGGACTTATTTCACTAAGGCCATCTAGTCTGAAAAGCGGGACAGCGATATAGCGGGGACAAAGACCAGCTTATAGAGGTGAGGGGCATGCCCTACAAGTCGAACGCCGAAAATTTTCCTATGAAAGGGCTCATCTAGTACCAACTTATAATACTTTATTTAAAAAGTATAATACTTTACTATAAAGGCTTTAACTTAAACAGTCTAAACTAGGAGACCCATTCTAACGCTACGCTAAGCTATGCCACGCTAAGTTGGGCCATGCTACGCAAGAGATTCCCTGTCATCCTAAGACGATGTAAGGGTGAAATCACACAACAAATAAAAAAAAACAGACTGACAAAACGTCGCGGACGTTTTTTCAGTCTGATTTTTTAAATGGAGCGTTACTTTTGTAAATGGAGCTGTGTAGATCTGCACGATACGACAAAACCTTTCCTGTCTGTACTGTGGTTCCGACCTAATATAATCTCTGCCTCTCTGCGTTGTATGCCTCATTACTGAGGGTTGTGACCCCTTTCCATTAATCACATAATGGTAGTTTTCTTGGGATAACAATGCAGTGGGTTCACACGTCCTTCCGCATACGAATCGACTAAGAGTACTGAAACTCTTAGATTTTTGTAACGATTATTATCAGATGCTAGTGATAATAACCGGGACCGACGGCTTAACGTGCTCTCCGAGGCACGGAGGAAACGAAAAGGCCAAATTTGAACATCCAAATTCGGTCACACATCCAGTTACTGACTTGGGTCAACGTTGCTTAACAATCGCAATCGACTGATATACATTGTCGCAACTAGCCCACTCATCCCTCAATAATATAATCAACCGACTCTTTAACCTACCTAACCAAGGTAATTATACTTGTTCCATGTTGTATTATATATTTTCATCATAATAATTATTATAGTCTTAACTTGAGTACAGAAAAGAAACGAAGTGCTGTAATAAGGTGCTTTATAAACCAACAGCCTTGTAGCAACCATAAATCTTTGTAAGCGCTACATGAAGACATATTGTACATGATTATGAGGACTGTAATACCATATTTCACAGGTGCTTCTTCCATGTAATATCCAATCTAATATTATACTTAAATTGCGAAAGTGTGCCTGTCTTTCTGTTGCACTACCACGGCCCATCTTTTCAACCGATTGTGATAAAATTTGGTAGATAGTGAAGTTGTACCCCAAGGCCCGGACATGTGCTACTTTTTATCCCGGAAATTCCCCCAGAGTTCCTCCGAAATTAAAAAAAGTGTGTATGTGCAATTCACATACTTCGGGCTACGGCAGAAGTGAAACTTCAGAAAAGTTGTCTACGAGAGAATGAGATAAATATAACTTGTATTCTATCTCATTCTCTCGCAGGCTAAATCCTATGATGAAAAAGTTTGTCACTTATAGTGTCGCTTTTTCGTTTTATCGAATTTTCAAATCACAACGAATCTAAATAATTTTGACTTCAAAAAGAACTTTCAACGCGGACGAAGTCGAGGGCATCGGCTAGTATTCAATAAATTACAATTTGTCTTAAGTAATTTACGTTTACGCCATAGCTCGTAGCGACAGCTAATTTAATGAAACGCTGGGCACTTTACAAAATACGCCAAAAATATTACGTCTATTTTATAAACTCACATTTTTTATAGCGTGAAATTTAGTAATTACTCATAGTTTTTAAGATGCGTAGTAAAACATGAAACTCATTTCGTTTCTGTCTGTATCTCGGTATGTCCATGTTGTGTCTCTTTTTAACGTACTTCCAAAAAGGAGGACATTCAGCGGGTATCTTTTTTGAAGTGAAAATTTCGATGAAACGAAAAAGCGACACTAAATAGAGACACACATATTAGAGATAAACATATATTATTTCATAATAAAATTGCCTGCGAGAGAATGAGATAGAATACAATTATATTTATCTCATTCTCTCGTAGGAGAATTTTTTGAAGTTTCACTTCTGCCATGTGTGAATTGCACCACACACTTTTTCTTTTGTCACAAAATAAGCTGGTTTTTTTTAATATAGATTTTAATGTATTGCATAGTTTAGATTTATTGCATAGTTTTAATTTGATATTTTTGTTATTAGGATTTTCAAGTTCAATAAGTAATTTTCCATTTATTCATTTCAATCAAGAAACACGCTTTAAAGGATTATGGAAAATCATATTGCAAATTGCAATGTCTTTAACTTTTTTTTCTACCTTTATTTTTAAAAAAGAAGGTAACTACCCACCTAAACTGATAAAATAGAATACAAAACTTTTATACATTTATATACATTTGTATGAATGAAAACTGTATTAGATATATTAATATTGCAAACAATATAATTCATCATCATCATTATCAACCGGTATTATTAATTAATACTTAATTTCTAAAAAAAATACTTGATGTTTCACGGAAAATATAGTATGTTTAAAAACTTACTTTAAAAGAGTTCGTATGCACTTCCAAAGTTTACTTTGAAAACTCACTTCCATTTAAAAAAAAACAACTGTCACTGCCACAAGCACTCGTATTTCGCGCTGTTTTCTCAGTATTTGAATATCGAAATCTGATAATGGGCCGTACAGACGCGCGGTCCTGCCGAATCTTGGCATGAAACTGGGCATGCTGCGGCAGCTTGTGATCGGCGCAGGTTAGGTTTGAAACGGTGCATGTACACACGTTTTGTGATGCAGTAATGTATGGAAAATTATTAATAGGTTTATACGTTCAGGTCAGATGACAGGTGGTTGGGATTTCGATTCCAGGGTATATTTTTGGTAAGAAATTTTCAAAATAAAATATTATTCGTAGCGTCGTAGCTACGCGCAGCAGTCGTAGAGCATCTACGTATTAAAAAAGCTACCAGTAAATCATACAACATTTTTGACGAACTACGTGACGCTGTGGTCTTATAGGTGGGAGGTTCGGTTTGAGATTTTATCCCGGCAGAGTCAATTTGGGAATTTATTATTTCTGAATGTTAAGTTTAAATAATATTTTTTCATTAAAGGTCCCACGTGGGCGGAGCCTTACGCAATCCAGAGTACCCATTTCGGCCGTATTTGCAACCCTGGGAAAATTATAAATATTGGTCCTACAGTTCCGGGAGGCAATTTATTTTTTTGGCAAATTTCCTCCTCTTTTTGAATCTTTTTTCAAATTTGATAAATGTCATATAGACAAGTGTCAAAAAGTAGATAATTGTAAAAAACTAAACCCCATTTTTTTCAGTTAATTTTTAATAACGTTTCCAATTTTTGCAAGCAGTTCTTGATTTTTTTTTAATCATCTACACGCTATTCCGAATCGAATGAAACCTCGTTCATATTTTTCGGAGGCGGAGAAAAAAGTTTAACCCAAAAAGAACTTGTCCTAATTTGTCACCTGATGAAACTGAATCCAAGTGATACAATGTTGAATGCAGAGTAAATGTATGGTGACACAGACATTTACTCTGCTATCAACTCGCGCGCGAACTGTAACTTGCACTAAGTGGATTTTTAAAAAAACTGGCGATATTTTAATTGTAATTAGCTCACTATACCCGACTAGGATTTGATTTGTCAGTCTTTGTCCTTGGTGTCAATCATTGTACGTGACATGTTAGACTGAACAAAGCCTTAACGCCTGCAAAGAGCGTTCAATTACTTGATTGCGAACCGTATTCCCAGTAAACCATATCGTGTGTTATTGAAACTACTAATCACGGTAGGCTATTGAGTTAGACCATGGAGAAGCTAACCTCATTCTTTTTTTTTTTAATTTATTCATTAATTTCTCAGTTACATTAATTTATACTGCAGAAACATAACAACTGCGTTAGTTGACTGTGTTGCAGTTGCTAACGCCCAACTCAAAAAGTAGAACTTTTAACTCAAAAATTTAAGTCCTTCCAGGCGAAGCCGGGTCTGGCAAGTTAGTTTTAAATTATATTTAATGTACAGAAGACAGAAGTCCATATACCGTTTCAATAAAAGAATATCGATAATTTCTTAACTTGAATGTATTTTCTAATAAATTATTTACCCACATTGAAATCTCTTACGCATTTAAGAGTGGAAAAAACTCGTAAATCGTTTGAATTTATAGCACGTCTGCCCCGGAGCGCCGAATCTCTGACTGGATACGACCCGCGGGTCGGTGGACTTGTAGCTAGGCACTTATCGTTTAACACAGATAAGTACTAGGGCCTTCTTCTCGACTGCGGGCTAACGTCGGCGAGAGACACATGAGTGAGTACGCGTATATTCCGACAACCGGTTACTGCGTCGCTAGTATCTATGAATAAAAAAATAAAAACAAAAACTAAACAGGAAAAAAAAAATTTCCAATTTTGGCCACCGGGTCAGATAAGTTTGTGGGACTGTACTTTGGCACACCTCTGCAACCCTTTTCGCCAGTGTGGCTAATCAATGAATGATAGAATGAAATATTCTTTATTAAGTTAGTGAATTACTTACACCAAAAACAAGAGAAATACATTTAAATAACAACATAATATATTAGGTTAGCACCATCACTTACCATCAGGTGAGATCGTAGTCAATGGCTAACTGATAGTGGATAAAAAAATTAAATTCATCCATCCATCCATCAGCCTGTGTGCGTCCACTGCTGGACATAGGCCTTTTTGAGAGCGTGCCACCAAACACGACCCTCCGCCTTCCCCATCCACCCATTTCACGCCACCATCTTTAGGTAACAGGCATTAAAACTAATGAAAAATCGGTACAAATAGCGGCCTTATCACTTTGAAGCGATCTCTTCCTAACACAACAACCACTTTAAATTGGAATTAACAACTAATTTAGGCCATATTATTCCTAAAGCCAATTGGCGAAAAAGCTCCAATTATCTACTACCTTTTATCCGCTTAAAGCACAATAGGCGGCATTATATGATAGGTTAAATCTTTTTTTTAAGTATCAAAATAACCAAATAATAACACGACCCCAGGAGGAAGGAGGAAGGAGGGGATTCAAGGGGATTCATCGTTATCATCATCAATTCAACTCAATGCCGGCTCACTTCTGAGTACACCTCTCGGAATGACAAGGGTCTGCCGTAGTCCACCGCGTTGGCCTCTGGAAATGCTCCTCCGCCCTACCTTTATTTCACCAAAGCTGTATCTATTAACATAACAACTCTCTGGTGTGGGTAGTATCAAATCAAATGCTAGTATATAAGTAATGAACTAATAGCTGCAGTGCAGTAGCTGCCAAGTTATCGAGTCTATCGGTGAACTTTTCACAACCGTGATTTGGGTTTAATGGTATTCTACCTCTTCCCTGCTGTCGGTTGACCTTGAAACATACTTTTAAAAAGCCGCTCGCCTGTTGAGTCGGTACTCTATTATGTACAAACTCGCGGACGCCCGCGACTTCGTTCACGTGGCATAAGTTTTTTAATTCCCGCAGGCACTCCTTAATTTCCCGGGATAAAGAGAAGCCTATGCCACTCTCCAGGAACTCAACTATCAAAAAAATCACGTCGATCCGTTGCTCTATTGAAAGACAAACTCTCTATTTGACGTCTTTGGGGATAGAAATTTCAAAAACTGTGAAATTCGTATTTCATAATTTTAAAACGGAAGCCCAAATAGTTACCAAGTTTCATTTCTATAACTTGAAAAACGTCGGAATTTCATACTAACTTTCAACCCCTATATAACAACCCGTTCGGTGTTGGAATTTTTCTTTATTTTTTACCGAAAGCCAAGATATCAAGTTCCGTAAATATAGCTTGGAAAATATCTTGTAAAATAAAGGACTTTCATTCCCTATTTCAGCTCTTTGGGGATAGAATTTAGAAAAATGGCGAAACACGTATTTCTTCATTTTAAACCGGTAGCCCAAACATCAAGTTTCATGGCTTTAACTTGATATGGCTATATTGACTCGACTAAATAAAATAATAAAAATTAACATTGATATAGATCGATACGATCATCATTAAATTCGGTACAAGTGCACTCAACATGTTCGAGCGGTTGGGAGTAAAATATTCAGAGTGGTGGCTTTATTGAGTAGGTACTATCGCTATGGACAGAAGAGCGCCGTATTAATCAAAATATTTGCTATTAAATAGTTGGAATGCAGGTTAAGTAGTATCCTGGTTTACAAGACAATAATATGAAAGTACTAGATAATGCCCGTGACTTCGTCCGCATGTTCTAAAGTTTTTGAAGTGAAAACTTCTTTAGGCGCGTTAAGCACTTTTTGGTAGGGGGTAAAAATTTTAATACGCGTGATCGACACCATTCTTCACCATTTTTTTTTAATTAGAAATAAATTAAATATTCGTTTTCACTTCTATCGGCAATCCCTATGACTGCCATTTTTTTTGAAAAATGATGAATTTCCGGAATGAATTCCTATGTCCTTCCCCGAGTTCCAAAGAAAACTTTACGCTCTCTATTTTGATGAAAACTTAAAATTGAGTATCTTAATCTATGTCTTATTCAATTTTTTTCTATTAGCATCAGTGAGTGTGAGTTAAATGAAACATGGCTGATGTGCTTATTGGATTATGAACTTGTCACCATTTTAATAGGCCTATTACACCGCACTTTTCACCGGGCCCTGTGGTAAGGGTTGGCGTGGGCGTTATGTTTTGGCGTCGCTATTACACTGCACTGACTATCGGGCCCTAACTCAGTATGAACGAGAACGTCAAGAGAGTTGGACGAGTATCTTAGTATGTTTATTATCGTTCACTGATTATGGCACCCAAGCTATCGATGCAAAAAAAAGTAGTATCCATACTAATATTATAAACTAGATGATTCCCGCGACTTTGTTCGCGTGGATCGCGTTTATAATATTTATATGGATGTGAAAGTGTGTCTGTCTATTTGCTACGATTTCAAGACCCATCTATTCAAACAATTTTGATGAAATTTGGTACAGCGGTAGTTTACGTCCCGGAGAAGGACATAGGCTACTTTTTATTCCGGAAAATTAAAGAGTTCCCGCGGGAACCAAAAAAACCTCTATACACGCGGACGAAGTCACGGGCATTAGGTAGTAGTTCATATAGTATAGTAAATTACTATACTATTCTATAGTATAGTTCATATAGTCTTTATGCTCTTTTCTCCAACCACAAAACTTCTTTTTATTTAGCACACGATATATTAACAAAATGCACGCGCGAGCCATAGAGACAACTACTCTATAAGATGGCCGTGCGATGACTGAGCTCACTAACTGCCCTGATGCTTATTACACTACCCGGTCTGCAGAGCGCTCAGGCAGTTAGCCAGACCGGGACCACCCGTTCGTCCTAACAGGGACCCTTCATTCCTGAACCTTATTACACTCCACTGAATCTGCCCACAGGGCCCGGTGAAAAGTGCGGTGTAATAGGCCTATAAGTTCAAATTGTCAAATGAATCCTTTTGAAAGAGGTTCTGAAAATCTTCCTTTTTTCTCCCACACTAAAAACTATATACTTAGATTATCCTCAATCCTTTCCTCAATCTACTGAACTATAATTATTTGGCTTCCCTTTATTTTGGCCTAATCCATAGATTTATTTAAATTTTTGTCAATTTAATGTCAAAATTATTTATGTAAACATATCAGACTGAATGAAAACAATACAAATCGATTAATTTTTTAAATTTTGTGTTTACTAAAAGATATCCAGATCAGTAATTATACGATAAGAATGAAAGGATGTGTTTATATAAATTGTAAGCTTTTTTAAAAGTCGTCTCGCCAACTTAGGTTAAATTGACCCTAACATCGATGAATTTATCAAATATGCTCTCTCTCTCTCTCGCTCTGCGTCGTATTCCTCATTGCTGAGGGTCGTGACGCCATACCATTAATCACATAATACTTAACTTTCTAGGTAGCTAGGGGTTTTCTTGGGATAATAATGCGGTGGGTTCCCAGGTCCTTCCGCATACGACTCGACTAAGAGAACTATTCAAACCCTTAGGTTATTAACGATTATATATCATCTAATGGTAGTGATAATAACCGGGACCGATGGCTTAACGTGCTCTCCGAGGCACGGAGGAATCGAAAAGGCCAAATTCAGACTTCCAATGTCGGTCACCCATCCAGTTACCGACTTGGATCAACGTTGCATAACAATCGCAATCGACTAATATGCGTTGTCACAACTAGGCCACTCGTCCCTCAATCAAATAGGCATAGACCTACAAAATGATAAATCTAAAAAAAAATGTCTAGCCACTGAACTGGTATTAATTACTAAGTAGTTACTTAATATACTTAGACTTCAGCTATTCAAGCACATAATATTATGTAGTACGTATGTACGTCTTACTTTTCGGAGTTATTCAACGATCACTTGCTTATCGGTGAAGGAAAACATCGCGGAGGAACCTGCATGTTTGAGAGTTCTAGCAATCCTCGATCCTCGACAGGGTAGTGTTGAGGATCGAAACCGGGACATCCCACAGCACTCATCATTGCGCCAGGAGGTCGTCAATTTTTTTTTATCCAAAACAAGTTAGCACTTAACTACGATCTCACCTGATGGTTAGTGATGATGCAGTCTAAAATGGTAGGGGGCTATCCGTTTAGGGACATGGCAGTTATATTAAACCCGTACCCCTAATCGGTTTGTACACGGATTCGTAGCGGAACGCTAGATCGCTTGGCGGCATATCTTTGCCGGTAGGGTGGTAACTAACCACGGCTGAAACCTCCTACCAGACCAGACCAGAGAAAATTCAAAAATTACCAAATTAAACCCTGCCGGGAATCGGACCCCGAGCCTCCCACGCTAGGACAACAGCGCTCAACACTGCGCCAGGGAGGTCGTCATACTATAAGATGATGATGATGATGATGAATCGCTTTTAACGTCTCTTTCGCTTTACAGTTTCACGTGCTGCGCATGCCCTCTCGCTTCAGGTTCCTTCGCCGAATACACAATAGAACCCAAAAGACGTACGCCCGTGGACAGTTTCGGGTATAAAGCCAAATGCTGCAGATGCATCCATCTGAAGCCGGCGGCTATTGTCATTGGGATAATTTTCATGGTAAGAACAGCGGCTTCAAAGAGGTTTTTTTTTATTCCACTACAAGTTAGCCCTTGACTGCGATCTCACCTGATGGTAATTAATGATGCAGTCTAAAATGCCCCTAACAGGTTAGCCCGCTAATATACATACATATAATTAACACATACCGCTAATCGGTTTCTACACAACATCGTACAGGAACGCTAAATCGCTTGGTGGCATGTCTTTGCTGGTATGGTGTTAACTAGCCACGGCCGCAGCCTCCCACCAAGCCAGACCTAAGACAATTCAGAAATTATAAATTCCCAAACTGTCCCTGTCGGGAATGGAACCCTGGATCTCCGCACGTTAAGTGAACAGCTGCGCTCAATCTGCACCAGGGAGGTCGTCAGAAATACAAAATGTTGAATGGCTTAGGCAATAGGTAACAAGCAAGTCAATTTATAGGTAGTTACATCATGCACATAGGAAAAGTCGTACATAACTGACACAAGAATACATTGGGGAATTATTAATAAATAATTAAGATTACTGATACAAGACTATAAAAAATTTATGAAAATAACTATCAATAATTATATAACATTCATTTTAACTATTGTTTAAAAAAAACTGGATAAAAAGTAAAAAAAAAAACTAAAAAAAAACTTAGATGCATAAAATTTATAACACAGGGTTGAGAAAAAAAAACAGAGGTTCAGAGGTTCTTTATAATTATTAACTAGATGATACCCGGGACTTCATCCGCGTGGAATAAGTTTCTTTTAATTCCCAGGGGAACTCCTTATTTTTTCGGGATAAAAGTATTCCAGAAGATGTAACCTACCTCTGTATTAAATTTTATCAAAATTGGTTGAAAAGATGTGTCGTTAAAAGCGTAGCACACTCTTTCGCATTTATAATAATCAATAAATCCAACGACAGGAAGAATCAATCGTATATTTGATCTATAACAGCTGTTGTCTTAAGTAATATTTAAACTGGCATTTGTTTACTTCTATTTTCCGGGACTGACTGTATGACTGTATGTAGACTGTATGTAGACTGTATGTATGTTACTCGTCAGGTCTTTATAGCGCGATTAAAGGACAAACCAGCAAACTTTCACATCTTACTAATATCACAGAATAGGTAATAATTAGTATAATCATACAATGTACTAATGTTATAAATGGTTTTTTTTATCCACTACAAGTTAGCCCTTGACTGCTTTAAAGACTGATATTTGGAATGGCTATAGATAGTTTAAAACCTGAATTAACTATTAATATTTTGTAATATCTTAAATCTATAATAATTGTATATTATACAAATATCATATAATATTACTTAATATCCTGTAGGAATCTTAAAACTTAGGATGAAGTCGCAGGCAGTGTCTTGTATTTTATGGTATCCTAAAGAAAAGAAAAGATACGAAATATATTTTCCTTCTTTTGTTTTTTGCTCGTGATGGTCCTAAGTTAACGTAATTTTCAGCTCTGGGCCATTCTCCAGATGATAACAGCGGACAAAGTAATGTTGAGTATCATACCGGTTAAGCAAAGCTCTTTGCTCTACTACAGCAAGCACGCATACATGTTAAGTGCTACGGGTCTGCTCCTGGCGACAGGTGTTCTCTTCCTTGGTATTATAATGGTGAGTTTAGTCGGGATAACCCTCTTTATCGATAAAGGTCTAGACCGTTATCGCCCACTACAGAGGCGCAGCAAGTAAGAATGAAGTTGTATGGAGCTGGGCCCATTTAAGTAAGCGACGCGGCCAAACAAACTTACTCAAATAATGTTCCGCTCCGTGCATCTCAAGTCGGGCTAGATCTTATTCTTTAGACATATCGAGTCCACCTTTCAAAAAAATTACAATTATCTGCCTTCCAATATTATAAATGCGAAAGTGCGTCGATTTGTCGATAAATCACGCCACAACGTGGCAACGGTTCGATGTAATTTTTTGGACTCGACGGGTATATATGTACATAAAGACCTGAAAAATGACACGGTCTACAAAAGAAGAGAAAAATAAGAAAATTAATCACGTGTTTCAGGCATTAAATAAAATATTTTAAAAATAATTCATTATCCTATATAAATAGGAACCATCTGGAATCTTTCGGGAACATTTCAGGGTCCACATTAATTTTATTTCTTAGCATAATAATTCTTCTTCCTTTTACAGAATAAGTTCGATATTATACATGTTTTCGTGTGGTACGGCTTCATATTCAATTGCACGTCTATTGCTTTGAATATCATTGCGTTTGTGCTGAATATACTCAAAACAGAGAGCAAAGTATTTAGACCTGTTGTGCGGGTGATGTTACTGTTATCATGGAATTTTTGTTAGTATTTTTTATTGTACGTTTCTGATACGTTCTATTTGGAGTGAAAATGCAGTAGTGTTTTTTTATATGTTTAACTTTCGCTTTCATTGAGGCGGCACCCTTACTTTCTAATATTATTACTATAACTAGCTGATGCCCGCGATTTCGTCCTCGTGAATTGAGGATTTTTTGTTCGCGGGAACTCTTTAATTTTCCGGGATAAAAGGTAGCCTATGAGTTATTCCATACTATAATCTATCTGTGTCAAATTTCATCCAGATCCGTTTAGCCGTTCAGGCGTGATTGAGTAACAAACATCCATCCATCCATCCATCCAAACTCTAATATTAGTATACATTGTAACATTTTGAGTAGTAAGTACAGTGCTAACATTTTCTTTCCGTTTCAGTGATATTTTATTTCCTAGTAATTGTAAACAGTTATAAAATTACGACTTTATGGACGTAAGAACAAGGAATCTCAGAGTTTTAAAAAAGCTGGAGTGATTTTTATGATTTTTGGGACAGAATTAATTGAGAGGACGATGCCGTCGTGTTATTTATTTTTCAGTCAACCAGCGCCGTAGTAATGTACATACGTTACATCCAGGGGAAGGAATATAGAGTTCCAAGCATCGATATATAAATGCAGGTACTAAATGGAGTTCATAGAAAAGTTGGGCGTCCGACTTGCGGTGCATGGCCCTCACCTGTATAAGCCTGTCCTTGTCCCCGTTATAGCGCTGTCCCGCTTTTTAGCGTAGATGGCGTTAGTAAAATCAGTCCGCATTTTTTGTTTGACAGGGCCCTTCTATCTAAATTGAGGTCGTTGGTCCCAAGGGATTTTTCAAAAACCTTAATCCACGCGGACATCCTCTAGTTTCACGGTAACTAATCGGTCGCCTCATGCTTTTGTCTAAAACATCGAGCTTAAAGCTTGTATGTATAAAATAAGTTATTTTAATATGTTGGTCTTGTTATTTCGCACTTTCCTTAGTATTTATACGCCTTATACGCTTTAAAAACCTCAACCACGTTTGGAAAGTTAAAGTTCTGTAAGTATATTATTCACCAACAGTTAATTAGACCGCTGCTATACGAACAAGTAGGGAACTTGGGAAAGTTGCGCCTAATTGCTTATCTTTGGACTTTTGATAGACGGAGATTGAATTTGAAATACTTATCCCAGCTAAGGGTAGACTAAGGTTGTCTTTCCACCAAAAATGTGCGAAGTAGCTAAACGGTGACCTTTATTCCCAGTAAGCTACGATCCTGGTTTTACCTACCTACTAGCTTAACTACTTGTTTATTTTATTCTGCAACATCGCTTGCTTTAAATTTAAATTGCAAGACCTAAATTTCTTGCCACAAAACCCGTGATTTCACCATTCCTATAACCAGAGGTTGTCTGGGAGAGATCGCTTTAGCGATAAGGTCGCCTTTGCACGCTCTACTATTAGATTATAAGCTTATTTTTATATGTAGTATGTATGTGTTTCTAAGTTTTTGTCTTATAAAAAAGAGAATTAAGGACGAGTGGGAAAGGCAAAGACAGGAAAACACCTAAAGACAGCCATCTTCCAGACGGAATGCAAAGGTTATATCTGGAAGATTGAGGGAGAAGGGGGAGGAGGTTTTTAGTTCGTAGGCCTCTGGGATGAGAATCCCCAGTGGAGTCGGGCATGCCTCCAAAACTCCTGAGGTATCCAATGAGGATTTTCCTTCACCCCATAGAAAAAAATAATAATAATCGCTTGCTTTAATAACGTATCTAACGTATTTTTCTTCTTGACAGTACTAACTAAAATCACTCCTCCCTAACAGTAGAGATAGGGCGGAAAAATCCAATCTTACATACTGCTGAGAGGATATCTTGGACAAGTGGAACAGGAAGAACTGCGACTGTTTTCACCAAAGCTAAACTGTGTAAGATGTGATAAAAAGATCACGAACATAGCTACGTAGTAACTATTACTTCAGCTAGCTGTACCCAGTTATTTTCCATAGAGTCCATAGTTACTTCAGTAACTAATTCACATAGCTTCACCGCCTTCTTGTACCTACGTTTTAAGTTTTCACATTTGTTATCTGTTTTTTTATGTTTTGTGGTGTATAATAAAGAGTATACATACATACATACATAGCTACACTACTCGCGTCACTCACCTGGCTCGTATCATCTAGTATCATGTAAAAAACCCCTTTTGCACTTTCCCTTTCCTACTTAGCAACGTAGCACAGCACAGGTGTACTATTACCTATTATGTGGTAGCACATCCTTGGTGGAAACGCACCCACATAGCTTTACATAATTATAGGTGGCATAATTATCTCATTAATATAGTAGGTAAATGTGAAAGTTTGGAAGTTTGTTACTCACACACACCGCATCGATTGAACCCATTTGGCCGAAATTTGGAATCGAGATTAAAAATTAAAGAGTTCCTGCGGGAACCAATAAACCTCAATCCACGCGGACGAAGTCGTGGGCATCGTCTCGTGAAATATATTTTGATTCTGACTATTTGCCGTCCCCGTTTTATAAAGGGGTATGTAATCTCGAAAGAGCGGAATAAATAATCCTTTTAGCACACAAAGCTCGTTATATCATATGAAGCCGCGGTTTAAAATTTCGTTGACAGCGATTTAATACGCGATTCCCTCGAGTGCCATCACTCCCGTTAAGGTTCAGGGCTTTGGTGTGGTGGTAGGAGGGGACTGGGGGCGCAGCCTCAGGGAAATCGTTGAATGATGAATAATCAAGATATCTGAACTCTGAAATCAGGCTGGAGCTCTTTAAGAATAGTTTCTGAAAATTAAAAAAAAAATTGACGCTTGCTTCGCTCGCGAAAGCGGTCACTCTGCATTGCTACTTAATTCCGATTTGCTTTAATCCATATCCATACTTAGGTATCCTTATATTATATAAAATACAAAAATATTTATATCCATGTCGGTTATAGACTTTGAAATCATCCAACCGATGTGCCCCAAACTGGTTTCATTAGAAAGGCAATAAATCATGCGAAGATGGTGTTAGACCACTAAAATTGTTTTTAAATTTCCTTTTTTTAGTCAATGATATTGGGTTATATAGGTATTCGTTTTAGGTATAGATTGGCAAAAGTATAAATGACTATTTACAGGTCTATGAGACTATGTCTGTTAGTTCTTATACTGATCTCATTTCTCACGAAAAGATCATATAAGGTTAAAATCACCTTGTCATAAATAGGAATACAATAATCCTCTGTTTATAACTGGATCGGTAAACGCAAAGTAATAGGGCAGGCGATTTGGTTACACCTTTGTCATAAAGTGGATTCTGGATTACACTTAAAGAGGGCGAAGGCCTGAAAATAATCCCTCAGGTGGGTGTACCTACTTACTTATATTATAGAAGACTAGCTAGGACGGGAAAACGGAAGCCGGCAGGGCATTCCATACCCAACGGTTCGAATAAGAAACGAGGAAGCAAATCGCTTCGTAGGTACCTACGCGTCCATGGAATGTCGACTATGTAGGCTACGGACGCCTCGCAGTACGATAATAGAAAGGTGAAGGCGGAACAATTTCAAAAGTTCTTGGACAGTAAGTACCTACCCATCATTTCATTCCAAATATACTGAGAACGAATCGTCTCTCTGAATGGAAAGAACTGCGAATCGGCAGACATCTACTTTTAACTATTAGAAGGAGCAAGCTTAGCAGAATTCGTTTATTTCAGTTACGGTGACAGTCTAAATTTAGACTCTTAAACTCTTCTTATACACATGAGTGAAGTAAATTTTAATGGTGCTGTTTGTGATAAATAATGGTTTCGTTCCTTGGTTCCTTGGTTTTTCCTTTTTACGCTGACAGTTCAAGATAAAAGTCACGGATAAACTGATTGCTCATTCCTGATGTGAACCGCTTACGGGGCAAACCATACAACGACCTTGCTTCCAGTGTCCATATTGTTCAATTGTTGTAGTCTGTGAGAATTATGGTTCAATTTCTATGTAAAATGGTAACTCTGATTTATACAAAGATTTATACCAAATCTGTGGTAGACTGCTAACCATAGAATTAACTAAAATGTCATCTTTCATTATTCAGGTTGTCTGGAAGAGATTGCTTTTGCAATAAGACCGCCTTTGCACCCTTCTGTCTTATCTTTTAAGTGTGTGCAATAAAGAGTTCATCTATCTATCAATCTATTCACTCACACTCGCACTCAGCTCCTCTTACTCAGCTCCTCTGACTCAATAACTATTGTGATAGCTTTATTACTATTTTTCCAATGGTAAAACTTTAGTTCCATTCCACTGCGTTGTGTTTTACTTCATCCCCACCAAGACATATTTCCCATATATTTATGTGTCTAAAATCCGACCGGGACCCCTCGGACATGCAAGTGTCTTATCGGCTTAAAAACTCACATTAAATTATCTACTCCAATGGGTATCTCCCACAAACTTATCTGACCCGGTGACAGCGTCACAAGTAGTTAAAAATAAAATAAAAACAAAAATAAACAGGCACAAAAATTAGTTCCAATTTTGGCCACCGACCCAGACTTGTTGGTGTTGTTGGTGGGACTTGTACCTAGTTAGAGGTGCGTGGCCGGGAATCGGATCCCGGTCCCAATTCGGGGGAAGCTTTTTACCATAGATAGGTTCCTAATTCGCATAAATACTTCGTTATGCTTGTTTATATTTTCATCTGTGGTCACAAGTCACTCAAAAATTTTATGAGATAAGACAAAGCACTATGTATCTACCTCAAACTTATAGATAAGTATTTATCTAAAGCTTTGTAGATACTAGGTACTACTTGCATATTTTTGAGGAAATTCTATGCTCAAGCAAATTTTACAGAATGATGCAAACCGAACAGTTCTATTTCATAGTAACCTGAAAACAGGGGTTGCAATATTCGCAATTTTGGGAATAGTAAGTAGAAATCCACTCACTCTGATTTCCATACGCCAGTCTTGCGCGGACAGCATTAATTTAGGGCTCAGTTTCGTGTAGGTATGCATTCATAACCAGCGCTCCAATCGGAAATTTGAAATCGGTTGTACTTTATTATATAAAAGACTAGCTGATGCCCGCGAATGTGTACGTGGACTGAGTTTTTTGGTTCCCGCAGGAACGCTTTAATTTTCCGGGATAAGAAGTAGCTTATGTATTGTGCAAATCACTATATTTTACATGTAAGTGAATGTTTTGTCGTACATACATGATACTTGCAAATATATATTGTGATGCAACAGTCAAGATATCAATTTATTTAAACAGTTTGTGGCGAAGTCCCACGAGACCTACTGAACCCTCGGGAATGTCCGTTCCGACTCGCTTTCGGTCGGGATTCTCCCGGGCGTTCCAGTCAGTGAATCTTGAACCCCTACGCAGGGAGGCCGCGTACACGCAACTTGTCCGGCTAATTCACTCGATACCAATCTATTAATTATTATAAATATTGTAACGTCCATAGTCCTTACACAGTGTTTTAAATCGTTTATCATAATATATCAATAGACTTTTGTAACCTTAATTAAATAAGCAACTTTCAATATATCTTAAATTACATTGGGTTTGTTTAACTTCGATCCTAACTTTAAACTCGGGCTCTTAAGCAGTACATAGGTCTTATTGCACGCTTTTTATACTATTCGATTAGCGTTGTAGAAAATTTTTACACGTTTCAAGTGTGTTAAAAGTGTCTACAATATATTTTATCAAATGGGAGAAGCACTTTGTGTTCTAAAAACACACTTCTATCTCTGTGCCAAATTTCATCCAGATCCGTTCAGGCGTTCCATTCATACATATATACATACATCTATCTATTCATCCAAACTTTAGCATTTGTAATACTAATATAGATCATTGTTCGTACTGAATTTGGTTCATTTTACTTTAACGCTAATGTCATTGAATTCTTATAGGATCAATCAAATTCAACGTGTGCATCAGAATTACTGCCCAAAGTGACTACCGCCCAAAGGGCCTATTACACTGCACTTTTCACTTGAATCAGTGTAAGATTTAGGGAGAAAGGGTCCCTAATTTAATCCTTATTGCTGTGTATTAAGCGACGCTCTATATTGCGGCCACGCCCACCCTTACCACAGGGCCCTGAGGAAAGTGCAGTGTAATAGGCCTAATACCGCCTCCACACTTCCGCCGCGTCGCCGCCGCCGCTACGCCTCTCGTATATTATCCCACGCCCAGTGCGGGTACCCCATTCCATCACCATGGAAGTTGGAACCCCAACGCCTATCGGTTCTTCAAACTATGTGCCCATTGCCATTTCTGCTTCGATTTTCTTCGAACTATGTCGGCTACTGCAGTAGTTTTTCTTCCTACTTATCTAGTATAAATAATAATTAATGTCAAATACCTACGCTTCAAATTCTTTGTGACCGTTAAGCGAAACTTTTGATGCCATACCTACAGACTAAAATTGATGTAGCAATAAATTTTCTAGCATCTACTTTTACATAATCCGTAGGTAATCTGTAAAATGTGTATGTCTCTTTATTTCCAGTTGTGGTGGTGTTCAGACATCCTCATGGTAAAAAGGTACAGAGCCATGGTGCTCGTATTGAAGCATAGACTATTTAGCCAACTGCCCAAAGTTGTGCTAGCGCTCTATCTTTGTAGTTTTCTTATTTTATTTATTCACTTTAATCGATAAAGATTTGTAATAAAATATAATTATTATTTTCAAATTATTCACTTTTTTTTTTTATTAATTTTCTTTTGTATTCAGTAAATATATCGGCATATCTGCTCTCAACCGATTTTGATGTTTTAAACGAAAAATCTCAAGAATACAGTTTTTTTTTAAATCCTAATTCTACGGACCAAGTCGCGGCCACTATATAGTACCATCGTAGATACTAGATCTTTAATCTGTGTCTGGTACTAAAGGAACTAAAGGCGCGGAACGCAGCGGCAAATATTAATTGTATGAGTTTGTACGGGGCCGTGTCGGTCAAGTGGGCTCAGCTCCATATAATCTCATACAAAGATTACTTGCTGCTACTATTTAGTGGGGCTAGACCTAAGACGAAATGCCACGGCGGTTTCTCTATACAAACATATTCATCTGTTTTCTCCGTGGATAATTACAACAGAGAAAATATTCTTGCACCATAAAATCCATATGTATCCCGTGCCATTGAACTTTGTTTTCCTTTTTTCGATAAATTAATAATTTTAAGGACGTGGAACCTTCAAAGTAGCGAAAAATGGCCCAGTTTTCGCGCCATCAGACATCCCGCAAATAAATTTGAGGAATATAATTTTAAAAAATACCTCGTTGGTCTAGTGGTTAGCATATTCGACTGCGGCCGATGAGGTCCGGGGTTCGAGTCCCGGGTCGGGCCATAATTAAGTATTGGGTTTTTCTAACTAGAAATTCTCAGTACTAGCCCGGAATTAGGAAGTTGGTGGTGTTTCACCCTCGTGCCTCGGAGAGCACGTTAAGCTGTCGGTCCCGGTTATTATCACTTACATGATAATAGTTAAAGCCCGCCAACCCGCATTGGAGCAGCGTGGTGAGTCTAATCTCTAATACCCTCTCTTAACGTTAATGGGCTGTAGTTGTAATCAAAAAAAGAAAATCATTCCGACATAGCCTGAGTCCTTCTCAAATTATTCTTGAAAAAGAAAACAGTTTAGTTTTGGAGGAGGAAACAGGAGAATAAGAATTCGACTGTTATTCATTGGTATAATCGGTCCAAGCTGCAGTTGTCCCTATCGGGTGTTATGAAACGCTTTTCGAGGAGCAGCGCGACGGTAATATCATTGTTAAATATCTATTCTCAAAGTTTCCCGTCCCTCTTAAGGGCTCTTGCAATTTTTCCAGATATCCAGCGACGAATCAGTGTAATCTGGGACCATCGGCACCCGCATACATTCTTCGCTTGAAGTCGCGCGATATTTTATAACTATAACTTAATATATCTAGTCGCGGTCTCCTCTATAGATCGATCATGATTTATAATTAAATCCCAAAAGCTATCACAGACGAAAAGACGGAAACCTTTCAAGCGTAAACTCAAAAACTGGCTTATAAAACAATGTTTTTACGAAGTCAAGGAATTGTTTCAAAATTAATCATAAGTGTTTAAATTATATTATTATCACATGAAATATTTGTAAGACCTCAAGTGCATGACAGCGCTTTTCCTTAGACTAAGAATTGACTGTTTATTAAATTAATTATATTTTATTATCATTTGACAAATCATATTACTTAAATTATTAATTTGACTACATAACTGACATGACATGGTCCATGACATATCTATGAAAATTTGACTTTTAATTATATCCGTAATAGGTAGTTAAAAAATTACTAATATTGAATTCAAAATAACTTGTGAGATTAAACATTATTTTTATTTTTATTGTAATTAGTACACGTAGGGAGATAAATTAAAATGTAATGTGTTAGACTGACTGAAATTGTTAATAGGTATATGATTGTTTAATTGTACTAATATACAAATTGCAATGCCCTGACGAGTCCTCATGTCATTATAATTAATTAATTATATTATATTGTATGTACATGAATGCAATGAATAAATGAAATGAAATAAAAACACAAATATCTGAATACGTGTTTTATTCTGCGGCTGATATGTAAAAAGCGTTAACATAAAATATTTACAAGTAAAATAAAATCCATAGCTCTCAACGTACAAACGAAATAACTCTCTGACCACTCGAATCTATACAATTGGTAAACAAAACGAAACGCACCGATACGGTCATTATCAGAACATATCAAGAGGGAAATACAAGCTGGGCGATTGTCTATTGGTATGTTCTGATATACACTACGAGCACTGTATAAGTGTTTAATTGGTTAAATTTCTGGACGCTGTCGATCACATGATCAAAGCACTGAGAGCACCTTACCTCGAAAACGCCAGTGCGCACAGTACAAAAAGGCGACGATTTATGACTTCAATATATTTCCGTACGATACTGCGGCAGTATACTGTCAGTACATAACGGAAAGAATTTCTCCCCAGTAAGAGCACTGAACAGTGCTCGCAGTGTATATCGGAACATACCCTAAATTACAGCTACAGCGTGACGATCGCAATCACCTCTGATTGGTTAAGTCTTCCACTATTGGCCAAAATCCGTTGACGCAGCAAAAATACCATAAATTCAGCCATCAATTGAGACTGTAACAATGATTGATGCAAGTTTTACACAATCGCCCTGCTATTGCGCACACTGGCGCGTCTACAACACATATATAGTGCCCGCTTTATCAACTGAGTCGTCGGGCATAGATGTCAATAACAATAGGAATGTGCAACGCTTTGCATCTTATCGATAAATGAAAAGGCGCCACTCGCTACCTGAGCCGGCCTAATCGCGCCGGACAAAGCTGCCCTCATTGAATTTGTCGGTACTTGTTCTATCTTATCGATATCGACTACTTGTTACTGTTACGCACATCATTATGACGCACCATAAGCCATGAGTGCGAGCGAGATGGACTGATTACAATGATTTATGGCCCGATAACTCGGTTCATAATGCGGACGCTATAGCACTACTTTTTATCACTTTAGCCATGATTACTGTTTTTGGGCGGTTTCAGACCAGCGATTTTGCGCTTCAAAAAACAGTACACGCGTACACGCGATTATTCCGGCGCGTTCGCTCGAACTCTTCGGTCAGTCAGTAGTAACAGTCAGTATTATAAGAGCTTATAAGCGCGCCAACGCTCGTAAAGTTCTACACGCGCTCACAAAAACGAGCTAATCTGAAACCGCCCTGTTTTACAAAAAATACGCAACGATGTCCACTATGCACTTTTAAGTGTCAAACTGTACCACTTTATCAACAATACTGCCACATCTTTTATACAAAGCCAAGCAAGAAAAGGTTGTATTTAAAAAAATGAAACAAAACAATCTTCCCAGAAACAGTCGATTTGCTTCCTCGTTTCTAATTAGAACCGCTAGGATATGGAATGCCCTTCCGGCTTCCGTTTTCCCCACCTCTTTTAATATAGGTACCTTCAAATCAAGAGTGAATAGGCATCTTCTAGGAAAGCGCGCTCCACCTTAGGCTGCATCACCACTTTAAGCAAGTCTGATTGCAGCCAAGCGCTGGCCTATATAATTAAAAAAAAAAAAAAAAAAGTCTACCGTGGATGTGTGACACATCCTTAGCTTAGCATCGTAGCATATCACTGGTGAAAAGGCATCCTAAAGCAAGATACATTGCCGTCCCACAGTGTGCATTACGCTTTAGCCGTATCGGTGTCGATATATAATATAATTTTAATTTCAATTGATTTCTCGGTTCCACAATTTCTTTGCACTTATTTACCTTATGGGATAGATATTTCGTAACTTAATAATGACATAGAATTTATTAGTTACTTAAAATTAATAATAGTTATTGTGAAAAAATGGCCAATGTGTACAAAGCTTAAAGGCCTATTACACTGCACTTTTCACAGGGACCCTTATACTTGAATCAGTGTAGTGTAAAAGAATTTAGGGAATAAGAGTCCCTAAACTAGTCCTTATTGCTTTGAAATAAGCGACGACCTAACTAGCGGCCACGCCCACCCTTAGCACAGGGCCCTGTAAAAAGTGCAGTGTAATAGGCCTATTTGTTTTAGTTGAAAGTGATCACTTTAGTTTCAAAGTTCTTTGGTACGTGATCTCACAAACGACTTTACAGTTTAGGAAAAAAATATCATTTAATTTCGATATTTAAAAAAACTTTTGTTTCCAGTTATTTCTGTTTTATGGGGCTTTTACACTGCTCTTTTTACTGGGCCCTGTGGTAAACATAGGCGTGGCCGCTACTTAGAGCGTCGCTTATTACACAGCAATAAGAACCTATTTAGGGACCCTTTCTCCCTAAATGTCATACACTGATTCAAGTGTAAGGGTCCCTGTGAAAAGTGCAGTGTAATAGGCCTATTATGCCTTCAACTGTACACGGACGTATTCGCGCGCGATATCGAAATGATGAACGTTTTTATTCCCATGATACGACATGCTGCGTGCGAATACGTCAGTGTCCTAAACTCATTATTTCACACTAAATTCTTTATACCCTATATATCTATTTATACTTCTAACTCGATGCTTTCTGTTTAATCGCTCAAACTATAGATTTAGGAGACCAATAATAAATCTATGGGTAGATAGATTAGGATATAACTGCCATGCCCCTAACAGGTTAACCTGCTATCATATTAGGCTAACTTTTAGTGGATAAAAAATATATATTATATATTTTATAAGCTTAATAAAATGTTGCATAAGATGTGACGGAGTTTTTGAACGGTTTTGCGAGAAAATGAAAAGAAATGCCCATTCCACGAAATTCAACACTTTCTCACTGGGACGAGCAAAATCGACTTTTGCTCACTGTTTTTAGGCAGCAAAGGCGCCCTTTTCGAGCTAGTGAGGTAAAAAGTATATTTTTGCAATAAAAACATTAATTATCACTTATCAGTATACAAAATATGGTAAAAGTCACTAAAGTAAAACATGAACTTAGTTTGTATATTGTATTCCACGATACTTAGTATCACATTCTACATGATTTTACTTTAAACTTAGTATGTAGGTATATGTATTTTGAGAATTGAGTAAACTTATAATATAGAAATTCAAGTATGTCTGTCTGTTGCATATCTATTAGTTCACACATCGTCCATCCGATTGAATTGAAACTATGTACAGTTGTTATCGGCACTTGCGTGAACGTTTCTGACATAGTATCATCAACGTACGGCAGCTGGCGCGCGAATCGCAATGCTACGCAAATCGAGCATAAGCTATAGTACACTAAAAAATATTTCAGTGTAACTCAATCAACAATCTTGATACTTGACGTTTCTGAAATGGTTTTTAAATACTAAGTCAAACCCTCTTGACACTGGTTGTCACTTTCTATCACGACTTCGAGTTTTACAGCCTTGATTTTCTTGGCACTTGGCGACAAAGAATCTTCCGTTCTTTTTCGCTTCAATCCTCTAGAATCTTTACTTTCTATACTCAGTCTACTAGATTCAGAATCGCTTGACACTCCGTTTGTAGCATTTTTAATTATTAATAAGTCTTTCTCGATTTCGGTTAGTTCTCTAGGTTTGTACGGCCTTGGGGCTCGCTGCTTTGGTTTTGGGGAAGGTGATGCTTCTATGTTTTTTCGCTTCTTATAAGTGCGTTTGGTTGGCAATCCTAGTTTATTTTTCTTTGGTTGGTCATCCTGTAAAGATTGTAATAAGTATAAATATTGATTAAAATATGAAATAAGCGCTATTTATAATAAAATGAAAAACATGCATAGACAAAAATTTAGGACGTCAATATATTCAATAATTATGTACATATAATAATTATTAATGACGATCTGTCTAGCGCAGTGGTTTTAAAATTGGGAGCTCACGGGTTCCATCCCCGGCCGGGTCAATTTGGGAATTTAAAATTTCAGATTTTTCCCTGGTCTATTGGGAGGATCCGGCTGTGGCTACTTACCACCCTACCGACAAAGACGTACCGCCTAGTTACCAATTTAAAAACTATGCGGTTGGTTAAGTGAGTAAACTTGACATCATTTTTTCATCAAAATTTAACATACTAAATAGACATAAAATTCAGTAAATATCAAGTGTAATTAATACTTATTAATACAAATTGCATAAAAGCACACGTACGTAATTATTTTTTGAAAAAAACATTAAAATAAGGGTCGATTTATAGACATCGTCGACCTCGTCGTCGTCGAAAATCAGATTTCGTTTATGTCGACCCCTGGGAAACCAAAATCGACCCCAAGGGGTCGATATCGACCACTTTCTTACGACGAAATCCCTGTTCTAGTTAATTAAAAAATGCGGATTTTGAAACCACAGTTAGTACTAAACCCGACAAGGAATTGATTTGGCAGCCTTTGTTCTTGGTGTCTTTGTGAGATTGTCAACTTGTTGAATTAAAAAAAAAGCTTAACAATGAAGGAACTAGAAGTTTAGTTTGTTATAATCCGCAATAGTAAGTGAATATATGTGATACAGTCTGTATTTTGCACTTGTACTTGCTCACCACACCACACAAATCTTCCAAATTGTTCTTAGCGTACGCTTCACTCCGACACCGGAGCATCTTCAGAAGATTTAGACTCGACAACGCTAAATATCTATATACATGCTTTAATTAATAATTTTGATAATCTGTCTTTTGTGTTACGAACATTAGTTTTTAAGTAAATTGTAATACTAACAAGGTGAGCCCCAGTTGCTTGAAATAAAGGTTATTTATTTATTTATTTTATTTAATGCACGATTTTCTTTACAAGATACACACTGTAACACATCAATTTACTTACTGTGGCGAATTATAGCAAATTAAACTTCTAGTTCCTTCATTTTAAATTAAAAGATTAAATTTTTTTTATTCACATAAACTTTTACGAGTGCTTTTGAATCGTCGAGGCACTATTACTAAGAAGAACCAGCAAGATTTTTTTACAAGAAGAGCAATAAGCAGACATTAAAATAGCGCCTGCTTCTATCCAAAAGCTTAACATCTAAGCACAAAACCAACAAGGCTGTCAGAGTAGTAGCAACAATGTAACTCACAAAACAATCTACCTGTTTCGGTTTCTCGCCGATGTACCCCGAGCATCGTTTAGCTCCGCACATACATTGCTTTTTCTCTATGCCCGTCGATTCCAAGTTGTAGTTGAACGTTAGTTCACTGTTCTGAAAACGGAAAAATAATATCGTCACGTTTACGAAACCATAGATGACGGCCGCGATTAAGGTTTTTCGATTACCGCGGGAACTCTTTAATTTTCCGGAATACAAGCTATCTCTGTACCAAATTTTACTAAAATCGGTTGAACAGATGGACTGTGAAAGTGTAGCGGACACACAGACACACTTTCACATTTATAATATTAAGTATGGAGTAGTACCTATGGATTTACATACATTAAATTAATTACCGAATGAGTCGTGAGTCGGCTGCATTCGATTTAATCGAATTGTTGATTGAGTCACCCATCTTGTTACCGACTTGGGTCAGCGTTGCTTAACAATCGCAATCGACTGATATGCGTTGTCACAACTAGGCCACTCGTCCCTCAAAAAGCCAATAAGTCAGTAACAACCAAATAAGTTCAACCATAACAACTTTTACTCTATACAGCTGTATTCCGTGTCCAAACTAGCACGCACCTAACTTTCCGGAGTAATATGTGCGTTTTAAGAAATTAAATATCATTGCCTTGAAACAGTGAAGGAAAACCTCATGAGGAAACCTACATGCCTGAGTTCTTGATAATGTTCTCGAAGGTGTTGAAATATACCAACTCACATTGGGCCAGCTTGGTGGACTATGGCCAAACCCTTCCAATTCTGGGAGGAGACTCATGCTCAGTAGTGGGAGGCATTGGTTGAAATTATTATGTCCGGCAATGGACTTCCACATTTCATTATACTTGTTATTACTTATTTAGTGTAAGTAGTTATTGCTTATATTATCCTGTTTATTAAATAGTACTTATCCAAGTTTAGGTTTAGGCCTCTTCAAAGCTTTTTTAATATATAGGTAATCAATATTACATCTAGATCATCTATTTTTAATTTATTTCTTATTTGAATTGACATATACGTCTATTATGTTTAAAAAAAATACATCTCGCCTGCATTAATATTGTATAACTTACTTATAAATGTTACACTTATTACTTAATAAATAAAAGACTTAATAATAAATAAAAGACTTATTACTTAATCATTACTTTATTTTTATTTTTAATGTTTGTAAAGGCAAATTTTACTCTGCTAAACGTTTTAACTTTACGAAAAATTGTATTCTTTAGCCATAAAAAATGCCTATTTATAATGCTGTAAAATTAAAATTAATTAAAAATTAAAAATGGACTTCCACAGGCTGGAGCCTCGAATGATTATGATACTTACTGCAGGTATATCATAGATTGCGAAAAGGCCCACACGAACGTCTCCCAATACAGTCCACTTCTGAGTTTCACAATTCGGTTCGCACGAGTGATTCATGAACCTGAGATTGGAAATTCAAAATTATTGACATTAAATTAAAAATTTAAAAAAAAACATAAACAGAAGGGATGAATATGGAATGATATACATCTATACTTCTGTACTAATATTATAAATGCGAAAGTTTGGATGGATGTATGGATGTGTGGATGGATGTTTGTTACTCGATCACGCCCCAGCGGCTGAACGGATCTGGATGAAATTTGGTACAGAGACAGATTAAAGTCTGGAATAACAAATAGGCTTCCACTTTTTATCCCAGAAAATTAAAGAGTTCCCGCGGAAACTGAAAAACCTCCATCCACGCGGACGAAGTCGCGGGCATTCTCTAGTAGGATATAATTGAAAGAGTTTTTATTAAAATAATTATCATTTTACACCGTGGGCGATCGGTCGGCGCGGTACAGTTTAAACTGTCAGCAGACTGTCTTTCTTGACCCTAATGACCATTATCATAAAATAATATTTGTAATTAATGGTACATTATTTACAAATATATTCTAATATTTTTTGCTCTTCTATTTACGAATTCATAAATCTATTCTTTTATTTATGTACTATAACTATTCTTTTTGCAAATTTTAGACCAACCAACCCTAGCAACGATGTTGGATCGAGAACTTTCCTGCGCATGCGCCATAGAACTCCCCCTCGCCGATCAACTCGTCCGCGTGCTCTATAACTCTATGGTATGGCTCGCCAACTCGGACACCGTCTCGGCGCGCGAGGGCGACCCTATTTCCCGCAGCACCGAGATAACAGGACATGACTTGGGTCCAGCAAGCGGCGGTGATGACGTCACCGCCGCGGACCATACCACCGACGGTGACATCCAGCCTAGGCACCTGCGACCTTTAAGGCAGACCCTAGCTCTGATCTAGCTTAAAGATAATTACCGGGGTACAATATAACTGCCTCGTTGGTCTAGTGGTTGGAATGATCGACCGCGGCTGGCGGGGTCGCGGGTTCGAATCCCGGGTCGGGCAATAATTAAGTATTGGGTTTTTCTGACTAGAAATTCTCAGTAGTCAGTACTAGCCCGGAGTTAGGAAGTTGGTGGTGTTTCACCCCCGTGCTTCGGAGAACACGTTAAGCCGTCGGTCCCGGTTATTATCACTAACATGATAATAGTCGTTAAAGTTAAATAGCCGCCAACCCGCATTAGAGCAGCGTGGTGGGTTAAGCTCTAATTCCCTCTCTCCTATGAGAGTGGAGGCCTGTGCCCCGCAGTGGAACGTTAATGGGCTGTAGTGATGATGAATGTTACCCCGCACCCCACCCTGGTAAGGAGGCTAGACGAAGCCCGTACCCCCGCTTGGCCCTCACGGGTCAACCGGAGAAGACCCTCACAACTTAGCTCGTATAGCTCACCTCGCCAAGGTGGTCGGTCTTCCCCTTGGGCCCGGCGTCGATCATGCGCTCCTTGTCCAGCGTGAGGTAGATAAGTTCTCGTCGCGCACCTTGTATTTCCTGCGCATGCGCCGCCGGAACTCCTCCTCGTCGATCAACTCACGTGGGCGAGTTGATCGACGACTCTATCTATCTATCATTCTATCGTATGTCTCACCTCGCCAAGTTCCCCTTGGGCCCGGCGTCGATCATGCGCTCCTTGTCCAGCGTCAGGTAGTAGAAGTTCTCGTCGCGCACCTCGTATTTCCTGCGCATGCGCCGCCGGAACTCCTCCTCGTCGATCAACTCGCCCACGTACTCGATCACGAATTGTCCTACGCCAATACGGTTGATTCGAATAAAAAATGACTAGGTTGATGTGATTTAAAACAAAACGGTACATCGAGTTGTACAAATATTCAATCACAAGATTTTCTGGAAATTTGGAACTTATGACTGATGTATGAATGAATGAAATATACTTTATTGTACACCAAATAAAAAAAATAAAAATACATTTAAACAATAACAATAAAAATAAGAAAGGAAAAATCGGTACAAATCGCTTTGAAGCGATCTCTTCCATAATTTCATGTAATAAGTAGAACTAAGGAATCGTCAGTCACGTAAAAGTTCAAAGGTTATGAAGTTCGTAATCTTCCAATATGCATGTGCGTACGCACTAAACTACATGTGACAAATAAAATGTCGCATATTGTGGTGATCTTACTAGTTTTAGCAATTAGTAGGGTAGTAATGAATTGTTGTTACTAGGCCACTTTACTTAATTTATATATTTTAGTGATAAAAACTGTCGGAAACACGTCTATGGACACTTTAAGGCTACTCCTGAAAACCAGCGCTGCAGCTTTCTGTGGCTTTGTGCTGACTGAGGAGCCTTATTTGTTCACGAATTGTAAAAATTTAAGTAATATAATAAGTAAATATTGTAAATTGTTTTTCGTGGGCAAATAAATAAATTATCTATCTATCTATCTTTTACGCATTGCGTTAAAATTCATACTTATAGGCCCGCGCAAAATCGTTGTGAAAAAAAAAAGAAGATATTCAAATATGGTACTTATGTCAATAGAGATATACCTGCTTTGATATCCTCGAGCGTTTTCAAGCCCCATCCCCTGTGTGGTGTCCTGTAGGGTGTCATTTTGGGGTAGAGGCGTTTCTCGAACGCGCGGTTATTGCATCGGTCTCCAGCCCGGCACGTTGGCCCGCATTCTGTTAGTAACATCCTGACACGAGAATAAATTAACTGAATTAAACACTAACCAAATGTTTAACCTTTTTTTTTGTTGAAATTAGAAATAACACAATATTTTAAGCTATATTAAGTACTAACATAACCTAAAACAAACTTATTTTATTTTATATTTTCTTTAGTTCACTTAAATGTTATTTACCTATATACCTGCTTAAATATACTAGTTATATTAGTTATTTTACTAATAACTGCAATATGAACTCGCTATCCTCGCATAGATGTTAAAGTTTTTAGAGGATGGCTAGTGTGTATATGTCACCGTTAGATTGTTAAAACCGTTAGATTATAATCTAACTCTCGAAATTGCAAACTGTCGTAAGATTACAATTTAACGCATTATTTTTCGGTAGATTGTAATCTGTTAGGTATATTAACCCGATAGAACCTAATATTCGATATATATAATCAGGTAGTGCCCGGCCACAGGCCATTGTATTTAACGAACCCTAACCTAACCTAAGTTAGATTATAATCTAACGGCTTTTACAATCTTACGGTGACATATATACCCATAATATAGTATAATAAAATGTGAATGTATGTTAATCTTGAACAATAAATTTTTAAAAAAACCATCACGTAAAAACGTGTACGGCAGTTGTAATTGTACCTAAATGCAAATCAGGAACTTTTTCAAACATCAAAACGCGCGCTTAATATGGGATTTTGTATGGAATTCTGACGTAATCAAAGTTCGACGCACTTTTTTACTTTAATCGATTGTTTAAAATGGCTATTCAACATAAAACTAACAGGGGACGTGGATAGTGCGTCTTTTGTAAGATCCTCTTTTTAATACGCACTAAAGAATAATTTCATTAGTTGTCAAGTACCCAATTAAAGGCATAGCATATCACACTAACCAAATTTTTAACTTTATAATTACATAAAAAAGGGATTATTCAATCAAATATCAAATAAATATTATAAATCCAAAAGTTTGGATTAATAAATGGATATATGTATATGTCAGCGTAAGATTATAAAAACCGTTAGATTATAATCTAACTCGCGAAATTCTAAACTGTCGAAAGATTAGAATTTAACGCATTATTTTCCGGTAGATTGTAATCTGATAGGTATTTAAACCCGATAAAACCTAACTACACTACACTACTTGATTATTTATGTCGAACCCTAACCTAACCTACAAGAAAAAGACAAGAAAATGTAAATAAAATGGATATTTCAAAAATTGACACTCAGACCATTGAACAGTTTACAATCTTTCGACAGTTTAGAATTTCGCGAGTTAGATTATAATCTAACGGTTTTTACAATCTTACGGTGACATATAGATGTATGAATGTATGGATGGATGTTTGTTACTCATTCACGCCCGAACGGCTCGACGGATATGGATGAAATTTGGCACAGAGATAGATTATAGTCTGGAATAAAACATAGGCTACTTTTTATCCCGGAAAAATAAAGATTTCCCGCGGGAACCAAACCCTCAATTCACGCGGACGAAGTCGCGGGTATTAGCTAGTTTGTTATATTATAAAAAGATTCTTATTTATTTTTAAGCCTCTTAGTTTATGATTTCAAATTAAAAAATTATAAAACACTAGCTGATGCCTGCGAATCCGTCCGCGTGGAATAATTTTCCGGGAAAACACAGGAAAAGCAGGCGTGGCCCGACAGCAATTAACCTTCACAAAAGTACCTCTTAGAACTGATTTGTTTTTGAGACTTTATAACCTAAAGCAATTAACTAAATCAAAGTGATTGAATGGCGGCCTCGCCCCGGGAAGAGCAGTGTTGGACGACCCCCCACGACGACGAGATCTCAAGCGAGGAGCCGCTAGAAGCAGGCAGCACAAGACAGTGTTCTGTGGAGATCCATGGAGGAGACCTTCGTCCAGCAGTGGAAGTCTATAGGTTGACACGACAACAACAAATTAACTAGTGATATGCCTCTTTTTACAACTACCAAGAAACCTTGGTAGATGAGTCTGGCTCACACTTGGCCAGATTTTTTACCACATTTACCTGTTAAACTGTGTATAGCCATATACCATATAGCCATATAGATCAATCTCACCTGTTAAGACACTGTGTAGGGGCCGGAGGGGTGTATAGGGGCCAAGCTCACCTGTTAAGATACTGTGTGTAGGGGCCGCAGGGGTGTATAGGGGCCAAACTCACCTATTAAGACACTGTGTGTAGGGTCCGCAGGGGTCAAGCTCATTGGGGTTGCACTCGCACTGTGTGAGCGAGCTCTCCTCTATTTCTATCTTTTTCCCGCACAGTGACCCGCACGGCTTGTTCACTTTCAACTTAACATAGTGTGGCGGTAACAGTGAAGACGCTATGTCCAGTGATTCTTCTTCGTTTGGTGATGCCGCTAAAAAATAAACCCAAATATTACAATAATCTATTTAAATAATAGTAAAATACCACTCATTCATTCCCTCACTGACTAGTCACGATATCTCAGGAATTATAAAGCATACAAACTCGAAATTTGGAAGTTAGATTCCTACTACAGTGACACCTACCTAGCTATCAGCTAAGAAACGGTTTTGAGAAAATTCATAGGGTCAAATGGGGGTTGGAAGTTTGTATGAAAGTCTTATGTTTTTGAAGTTAGAGACATGAAAATCAGCATTTCGTTAGGTTAGGTAGGTTAGTTAGGTTTAGGTTATTACTTTTAAATAATGAAAACCTGCTTATGCCATATAGTATACAAGTAGGCCTTTTGTAGCGGGAAAATCTCATATCATAGGAAATTAGAAATTGTACGCGGACGAAGGCGCAGTAATAATAGTAATAATATTACTAGAGGTCGCCCGCGTCTATTGCCTGTATACTATTTTTCATCTTACTAATACTAATATTATAAATGCGAAAGTTTGGATGGATGTATGGATGTATGAATGTTTGTTACTCAATCACGCCCCAACGGCTGAACGGACCTGGATGAAATTTGGCACAGAGATCTGGTCTGGCTACTTTTTATGCCGGAAAATTAAAGTTTCCGCGGGAACCAAAAATCCTCAAACCACGCAGACGAAGTCGCGGGCATTCGCTAGTCTGTATCATAGTATGATACATAGGTATATCGAAAGTATATAATATTTAAATCAATCAAATATGACTTACTTTGACGGTGAAGGAAAATGAAGGAAAAGAAACCTGCATGCCTGTAAGTTCTCAAAATTGTTCTCTAAGATGTGAAAAGTCTGCCAATCAGCACTTGGTCAGTTTGATGATGTTCTAGTCAACCGATTGAATCAAGTATGTATGCAATCACAAGTAAATACTTACTTTTTAATATCTCACAAGCCCTTTGCGCATGCTCCATCGCCATAGTGAAAGCAGCGTCTATTTTGGTTTTTTGCGTAGATATTCTGCCGGAGTCCCCTTAAAAGTAAAAATAGTTATAGAACCTAAAAAAAGCATTAATTTACTAAAAGTAAAACCGTTTTTGTCGGATAAAAGCAGGCGTTACTTTGCTGAAGTGCATGATGATGAAATATAGTTCGCTATAATCCGCAACAGTAGGTATTAGTCTATTTGGTACAGTGTGTATCTTGACTTGTAGCTTAGTTTTTCGGCAGTATTGTCGCTATACAATGCAGAGTAAAAAACCGGTCCTACCTCCTAATTATTATTTGTTCAATTAGTTCAGAAAATTGGCCCAATTTTCTGAGAGAAATTATGTGGAATGATCTTGATTTGGTTTTTGCGAAATACATACACCTTCTAACAAGAACTTGCCTGTCTCGTTGGTTAGCGTGTTCGACTGCGGCCGACGAGGTCCCGGGTTCGAGCCCAGAGTCGGGCCATAACAAGTATTCGGTTTTTCTGACAAGAAATTCTCAATACCAGCCCGGAGTTAGGTAGTTGGCGGTGTTTCACCCCCGTGCCTCGGAGAGCACGTTAAACCGTCGGTCCTGCGCCTGACCTCTCACCGGTCATGTCGTATTTTCCGTCCCATCGGTCTATGAGAGTAAAAGAACAGAGACTGCACCTGTGTTTGCGCACACACTTGTGCCCTATAAAATCTCCAGCGCCATGGCTAATCTCCCTGGAGGGAGATAGGCCATCGTGGCCGAGATTAGATCTAGAGGATATTATTATTATCATTATTAACAAGAACTTAGTTTTTCGTAGGACAGTAGGTAATGTTTAATAATAACTCACATAGAATTTCTTTTATTTACCTTCTTGGAATGGAAAAACTCTGCCCCTATTAACCCAATAATAGTCGTACTGTCCAAAGAATCTCACGACAAATTCGCCCAGCGAGTGTTTCACAGCTAGAATGTTCTGTGGGATCTCTGACGGATGCAGTATGATACCTGGCCACCATCTGAAATGTATCCATGCTTAGTATATAATATTATATTATACTTGATATTTCTATATTTATACTAATATTATAAATGCGAAAGTTTGGATGGACGGAACGGCTGAACAGATCTGGATAAAATTTGGCACAGAGATAGATAGAGGAGTCTGGAATAACACATAGACTACTTTTTATCCTTTGTTCTTGTTTTATTTATCCTTGGTTTTGTTTATTACTTGGTTCCCGCGGAAACCAAAAAACCTTAATCGACGCGGACGAAGTCGCGGGCATCATCGGGCTAGTAATCATTAATGCGAAACTTCGTCGCCTGTCTACCACTAATTTACAATAAATAAATAAATAATAACACTATGCAATAACTTACCTATAATGTCCCAGTTTAACCCAAACCATCTCCCCATACAATGGCAGCCGTCCTGTTTCACAGTCTTCACACATGTAACCACCTGAAATTAAAATAAATTAAATATAACAATGTGAGAAAAGTTTAATATGGCAAAGATTAAGATGATATGACGTGGAGAGAGGAAGAGAGAGGGGAGGAATAAAAGAGGGGATAAAGATAGAGGAAGAGAAGGATAGAGAAAGGGAGGGCGACAGAGAAATATAGTGACAAGAAGAGCGAGTGGAAAGGAGAGGTCCTGGAAAGGTCAAGTTTCTTGGAATGTTTAAAGGAATGCATGTAATAATTATAACATCGTTTATAAAAGTTGATCTATTGCAAAAGTAGAGATATGACGCAGAGAGTCAGAAAGAGAGCGGGACGGGGAGAAAGATAGAGGGAGAGGATAGAGAAAGCGAGAGGGAGGAGGAAGTAAAGAGAGAGTATAGCCTGGAAAGGTAGTTTTTTGAAATGTTTAAAGGCCTGTATCCACTACAGCCCATTAACGTCCCACCGCTGGGCACAGGCCTCCACTCTCATAGGAGAGGGAATTAGAGCTTTGACCTACCACACTGCTACCACGATGCGGGTTGGCGAGCTTTGATAACCGGGACCGACGGCTTAACGTGCACTCCGAGGCACGGGGGTGATACACCGCCAACTTCCAACTCCGGGCTAGTACTGAGTAAATTCTCAGTACTAGCCCGGAAAGTAGAAATCCCCCTGGGACCTCGTCGGCCGCAGTCGAACATGATAATAGGCCTATTACACTGCACTTTTCACAGGGTGTAATAGCGTCGCTTATTACACAGCAATACGGACCAAATTAGGAAGCCTTACTCCCTAAATCTATTACACTACACTGATTCAAGTGTAAGGGAGTGTTCCCTGCGAATACTGCAGTGTAATAGGCCTATAACCACTAGACCAACGAGGCAGAGCCAGGCAGACAAAAGGTGTGTATGACAAATGATTATTATTATTAATTACCTTCAGGTGGGTCTATGTTAAGACATTCAGCGTGGAAGGATGTAGGGCAGTATTCGCAGCATATCAACGTGCCGCCCAGAGCGCATATGAAGCACCAGCCTGTGTTCACGTGACACGGCACTTTGCCCGGCCTGAACAATTAAATAAATAAATCTTACTTCTGACTATCTTATCTTACTAATATTATAAATGCGAAAGTTTGGATGGATGTATGGATGTTTGTTACTCAATCACGCCTCAACGGCTGAACGGATCTGGCTGAAATTTGGCACAGAGACAGATTATAGTCTGGAATAGCACATAGGCTTTTTATCCCGGACAATTAAAGAGTTCCCGCGGAAACCAAAAAACCTCAAACCACGCAGACGAAGTCGCGGGCATTCGCTAGTGAATAAATAAAGTTTTGCCTCGCGGCAAAGGTCTCCTCCAGATCTCTCCAGTGCTTGCGATTCTGTGTCACCCTTCTCCACAGTGGACCAGCAGTCAGCTTCAGTTCTTCCTCCCAACGTCTATACTGCCGGCCTTTATTTCTCTTCCCATCCCGTGGGTACTACTGTGTCACTAGGTTCCTCCATTTACCTTAGGGGTCTCAGAACATGTGACAAGTACCAATATAAATGATTTCAAATTTTTATGTTCACGGCATATTCCTTATACAATAATCCATACTAATACCACTCTAAGGATATAAGTTATTATACCCACCAGTCGTTCGACGGAGCACCACTGCAGGGTGACAGGGACGAAACGGAGGAAACTGGCAGAATTTTATGCTATACTAATGTGCTAGTGTGTCTGTCTGACTGCTATGCTTTAATGGCCCATATTTATAACCGATTTTGATGAAATTTTGTATAGAGACAAGTTACGTCCTCGGGAAGGACATAGGCTAGGCTTTTTATCCCGAAAAATTAAGGTATACACCTTAATTTTTCGGGATAAAAAGCCTCGGGAAATAAAATACGTAATCTTTGCGGACGAAGTCTAGCATTAAACATGATAGCATAAAATGATTAACTTAAACTAAGATTTGACGCATATAAGTTTTAAAGAATTCAGAATAATTCATACTTATTAATATTATAAATATGGAAGTGTTTGTCTGTCTGCTACGCTTTCACGGCCCAACTACTCAACCGATTTTGATCAAATTTGGTACAGAGATAGTTTACATCCCGGGGAAGGACATTTAAGGCTATTTTTAATCCCGGAAAGTTGAAATGCTCCCGCGGGACTTAAAAACATCAATTCACGCGGACGAAGTCGCGGGCATCATCTAGTACTTTAATAAATGTGTAAATCTGTGAAAATCAATCTCACCTGTGCTCATAATGTCGCGGGCAAATAATATGTGACGCGGTCAATATTTCAGTGCCAGCCGGAAGACATTTCGTGAACGTATGGTACGTAGCGGGACACCTCACACATCGAGCCAGCTTGTCCCCGCTAAACCTAGTCTTGCACCCTCGGGGGTCATCACACACGCACGTGTGACAAACGTGCCGAGGGCAAGTCAATGCCTCCACTAGCTGTTTGCTATTGTTTATTCTCGAAAGTTCCCCAGCATTGAACTGAGTCTGCGGCCAATGGTCCAAGCACTCCAAGTGATAGTACTTATGACAATGTGCCACCTGACACCTTTGTCTATGCTCCGCTTTATCTTTCGGAGACACCGCTGATTTACAAACAAAGCATACTGGAATATCGTATTGCTCACAGTTGTTGCATTTAAAATTGGAATAGTCAATGTCAACTTGGCGATCTTTCTTACGTGGCAACACGTCCACGACCTTGCATTCGCCATAGTCAGTGTCATTCCAATCTAGTTCGTCCGCGCTAGAAAACGACTCGTATTCCTTGCTTTCGGGGTTTTCAAGGAGTTCCTTCAGTTTCAAAGTCAACTGAGCTTCAAAATCGTCAGCATTCGCTATCACAATGGGTTCAGTTTCGTTTTCTATAGATGTGTTATGCATTTCGTCAGAGGCGTTGGGGTCTTGCGATCTCTCGTCGCTGTGGCATTCAGAATCTAGGCTGTTAGAGTGGTCTTTCGCCTTTCTACCTCTGGTTTTCTTCTTCTTTTTCCTACCCCTAACAGATGCTGTCGCTTCGATTACCTCAGGTTTTTTTCTCACGCAATCAACATGAAACATACAGTGGCAACCCTTGCACTTTACAAGATTGATGCCCTTTTCACAAATTTCACAAACCTTTTCTCTTAGTAAACCTTTAAATAAATTCGGCTTTGGAACAGTCAGTTGTCTAAAATATTCTTCTACTTCATCTATTTCATTCCCCGCAAACTCTACCTCTACGTCCATCATTTGGATGCCCAAACTTTGCTCTTCAACTCCCTCGATTTTATTAGGTTTAGTTGAGACTGGTGCAGCTGTTTTCGATGTTGGCTTAAATATTTCAAAAAATTCTATATCATCTTCTATATCAGAAAAATGTTCTTTGTAAAAATATGGTCTTATGATCTTTCGCTTAGACTTTTCTTTACGCGGCATATCTTCAGAATTTGGGTTGAAGTCTATCTGTTTATCTTTTTCAACTCTCTTCTTGCGAGCTCTTTTAACTGGTGCGGCATCTTGATTCAGACCTTTAACTAAATTAGTAACCATTTCTTCGTCTGCTTTTTTTGCATCGTTCTTCAAGTTTTCTTCATATAACCATGTTTTATACAAATAATTTGTTATTTCTTCTAAATTTAGTTCAGGGTGCTCGTCGATAAGCGTGTCTTGGTTTAACTCTAAATATTTTAAAAACTCTGGTTCTTCTAAAGGTTTTCTTTTGTCATTAGACTGTTTATCTTTGGCATGTAATTTTTTAATAAAATTTGAACTTTCACTACCTTCTGATTTAACTGATACATTGTCTGCGTCGTCTTCTTCTGGCTCTTCTTTTATGTCTGTAGTCTGTTTCATTATTATTTCACCATCTGCAACACAAGCAGATTGGTTTTTGGAAAGTGTTAATCGTAACTGGTGCGCGGCTAGTGGTTCCTCGTCATCTAAAGAGACATTTCCTGGACTCAGTTTGCCTTGGTTATCAACATTTTGCGTTATAAGCACGCTTACTTTTGGTGAGAGTTTTTCAATACAGTCATTCTTTTCGGAGGAATGTAATTTTTTATCAATCTGAACATTTTTATAGCCATTTTGTATTGGTGATTTACTAGAAACCGTCGCAAAATCTTTACAAGTATGATCTTCATTTGTATCAATTTCTATTTTAACCTGACAGTTATCTTTTTCTTGTACATTGCATTCTTTTGGTATCAATTCGAGAATGTTGTTACTAAAACTATCCTTTTTGACACTGCTAAGAAAATAGTTTTGAAAACTTGTACTATAGTGATTATTTCGCTTTATACGTTTGCTTCTTTTTGGCGATGATTCTGACTTACTTAAACAGTCAGCATTTTTGTTTTTATTCACCTTTTTTAAATCGGTTTTCATTTTCTTATCAAATATGCTAACAGGCGGAATGCCATTATTTTCATTGTCGTTTGTTATTTGGACCTTATAAGTTTTTCTATGCTTTTTACTTGATTTATTAAGAGACAGCTTAATTTTTATAGGACTATGCTTCAAGCCGTTCACTAATCTAGCATTTTTTATGTCATCAGTTTTCTTGATATCAGTTTTCATACTCTCTTCATACAGCCAAGTTTTGAACAGATAATCCGTTATTTCCACTTCAGTGAGTTCGGGTTGTTCATCGATTAAGGCGTCCTGCCTTAATTCTAAATATTTTAGAAATTCAGGATTTTTTAAAGCTTCTTTGGTATCATGAGACAATTTATAGTCCGTAGCTGAATTTATCCTTTCGGGCGACTTTTCACCAACTTGAATACTCGTTGCGTCTATTACATCGTCATCGTCTTCTTCTATGATAGTTGCTGCAACCTTAACGACAGTTAACTCTTCCTCAGTATAATTTTCCTTTTGAGTTTCTACTGGTGATTTCTGAGTATCCAAACTTTGCCTTTTAGTCTCCTTTGCACAGAAACTTTTCTCAGCGTTATTGTCCACCATTAGTAATGAAGGTTTTTTTGCAGTTATAACTTCTTTCTCTATGTTCACTGAAACATCCAGGCTTTGGTCTTTTTCAGTACAAATTTCTCTTTCCGCTGAACCTACTTCTATTATATTAAGTAAAGCATTTTCGTTAGTAACTTTATTGTTCAAATTTTTTTGCGTACATTCCGGTTCCGCATCATAATCAATTTGGTTGTTATCTATGATTTTAACTACATTAGTTGAATTAATATTGCTACAAGATTTATTAATTGATAAATTTAACTTTGATTTTGGTGAGTTTTTATTCGATAAACCAAAAATATTATACAATTGAGTTTCAAACTCTCTACGTTCGCGGTCATTTTGACGTAGACTTTTTGATTCCGATATGGCACTTTTTTCGTCGTTTTTTGTAGACACGTTTAGACAATCTTCCGTATCATCATAGTTCTTTGTGTTAGCAACATTATTTTTTGTGCCCCAGTTAACAGTTTGGTCTTCGGTATTTGAATTATTTGATTCTAGCTCTTTATCACTGAGTAAAGTTTTCTTTATAAGAGTATCTTTGTATGCCTGTTCTGTAGTTTTTTCTACAATATTTTTAGATATGTATGGATAATTTTCAATGTTTACAACATTTGACACCTCTGAGCATAGTGTGATCGAACAAGGTAATTTATCCTCAGTGCTATTATTCAAATTGAACTTTTTATTTAGATGTAAATTTAAAGCAGTTTCACTATCTCGAGTTCTCTGTTCAAATATTTTCTTATCTAAGTTATTTGTGGATTTTTCAGGTAAATCTTCAATACTTTCATCGACAAACTCCTTCACAGTTAAAAATTTTGACACTTTTGAACCTATTTTACACAAACTAGTCAATTTATTTTCAGTGCTGGAATTTGACTTTGTCGTTTTACTTTTAGGTGAACTTTCCTTTTTTGCAAGTTCTGGTTTCATAGGAAAATCTTCAATTCCATCGTCTACATATTCGTTTACACTTATCCCATGGGGCACTTCAAGATTTTGCGTACTTAAATTATTCGTTTTACTTTCCGTGCTATTTGTTTTTTCGTTCGTATTTTTAGATGTGTCAGGAAAATCCTCAATCCCGTCATCGGCATAATTCTTCATGTTGGACACATAAGATACTTCTGGGCTTTGTGTGCTTAAAGTAGTTGTATTTGTATCACTACAATTATTTAAATGTATCACTTCATTCTGAAGTGAATTTTCTTTCATAGCGCTGGGCTGAACTGAAGTGTTTTTATCCAAGATCTTAGTTGAGAAGTCAGGAAAATCTTCAATACCATCGTCCTTCAATGTAACAACATTTGGCAGTGTAGTGATTGATGAAGTACTACTGTTTAACTCTAACACTTTATTCTGAGGTATATTTTCCTTCAGAATACATTCGTTTTCTATAGTGACCTGTGCTAAGATATTTTTATCGAAGATTTTTGGAGTTATATCAGGGGTAATTTTTTTATATGTCAACTCATTAGCAGTATTCAGATGGATTTCTGGATCTATTTTAGAACCTGCGTCTTGTATGTTACTTGTTACGAAGTTGTTTTGATCAACTGTTACAGTTGCAGTCTCAATTGCTACGTCAAATAAAGAGTTATTTTGATTAACGATTGTAACTGAACCATTATCGCTCTTACTATTTGTTGTTTGTACATGTGATCCATGTTCATCCAAACTTTCGTTATCTATTCTTGCATCATTTAAAATATTGTTATGTGATACAATAAAATCTAAATCCTTCCATGTACCGATATTAGAGTCCTTGATGAATGACGTTTCTAAATTATTTTCGTATTTATTAGTATTTTTTGATTCCATACCCTCAGTTATCTCAAGTTCGATTTTATTATTAATTTCGATGATTTCCAATTCTTTTGATGATGATACTGGTGGTGATGTATTATTTCCTTTTTTAAGCACTGATTCATTATCTGCATTTAAGAATTGGCCATGATTCTTTTGTATACAAACTTGATTTCTAACATTCATATTTTGAATATCATTTTCGTCACTCAAAGTAAATTCATCATTAATAACTGTCATGATTACGTCATTCTGATCATTAATATCCCCTTGTTCTTTATGACAAAGCGTTTCAACTTTAGAAATAAAACCTAAACCTGATCCTGGTTCTATAACATCACTTGTAAGCATTTCAGCATTTTCGTATTCAATTTCAATGTCGTCTAAAAGTACAGGCTCATTAATCTCGCGGGAATTTAGGCTATAATCGTGTTCATTTTGATGTGATAACAGTTTATATTCAGATTGAGATTCAGTATTGATTTTTCTAAAATTATAATGTTTGCCGGGTGAAGATTTTTTGGGCAGCTTTCTTAGACATTTAGCAGTGTTACTTACTTTAAATTCTTTCTCTATTTTAAGAGACAGAGATTTGTGGTGAGATTTTTCAGGAGTTTTTGATTTCGCTTTTTGCAGCCATCTATCCATATGAGATTGCCTTTGAATCTTGGTAATGCCAGTTTTGGCTGCCATGTTATCGAGACAAGCTGTGACAACTTCGGAAACATCAAAAGACCTATTCCTGCTCTTGCTTCTTGATCTATCTGCATCATTTCCTTTAGAGTCATCTTCAGAAAACAATGTATCTAGCAAACTCTCACTTAGAGACACATCACTATTGGCTCTTACAATGGTCTTGCTTTTCTCATGTTTTGGGGTAGTTTTTGTTTCTCTAACCTTTTGAAGCATATCATTTAAAGTGTCGATTCTTAATCTTTTTGGCTCCTTTAACAACATTTCTGCCTCATCCACAGAAACCTGCCACTGTGGCATTTTTTTTTCTGATATGAAAAATGCAGCATGCAATCTGGGATCCTTTTTTTTAGCCTGCAATAGGAAAGAAAACCCTTTTAAGAGACCAAACAAAATACCTAGTCAAAAGAATCACAATGGAAATGAAGATAGTAATAACCTCAGGTGGAAAGTTTGCCCTTGCAGCTTCAAACTCCATTTGACCAAGAAATTTGCGGAGCATACTGCCCACAATCCAGCCACGACGTCCATTATCTCCGAAGAATGTCACATGAAGTACATCCCGTTCTGAACGACTAATCACTGAAATTAACACAAAAAAAATTACAACATATGACTTATGATGTGTTGATTTTTGGATGAAATAGGTATCTGTATTCAATGATCATGCACTAATTATATATTTAATATGGTTGACCAAAAATAAGTCACAAATATTCAAAAAATTTATCACTATTATAACAGCTTTTATATGTCACTGTAAGATTATAATCTGTTAGGTATATTAACTTGATAGAACCTAAGTAGTACCTGATTATTTATGTCGAACCCTAGCCTAACCTACAAGAAACAGACAAGAAAACGTAAATAAAATGAATATTTCAAAAATTTACACTCAGAAAATTTAACGGTTCACAATCTTTCGACAGTTTACAATTTCGCGAGTTAGATTATAATCTAACGGTTTTTACAGTCTTACAGCGACATATATATAAATAGTTATTGTATCTACTACAGCTCATTAAGATTCCACTACTGGGCACAGGCCTCCTCTTTCACAGGAGAGAGGGAATTAGAGCTTAGACCCACCATGCTGCTCCAATGCAGGCTGGTGGGCAACTGGGACCGACAGCTTAACATGCTCTCTGAGACTCAGGGGTGACTCACCTCTTACTTCCAACTCCAGTACCTAACAATTTTTATACCCAACTAGGAATCAAACCCAGGACCTCATGATCTGTGACTAAGCTAACAGCTAGACTAATGAGGCAGTAATTTTTTTGTATATTTATCATTACCTAAGTAATATTTTGTTGTATAACCAAAGTTGTTAGCTACATTATTATTGATTGCAATAACAACAATGACATCTATGTACTAGCTATTAATAAGATATTTTAAATGTAAGTATTAATTAATGTGGGTGTGAGTGTGATAATGATATATTTGATCATAGATATGTTAGATCAAGCTAAATCCAGCATAAATTTTGCCAATTTTTTTACACACAATCATTAAACTAAACTAAAAAGATAGCTCTAAATACATTGCTATCTGATTCATCATATTTCATAATACCATCTGTAAAAAAGGACAGATGTAGATTGAAACCTGTCAATTTAGTTCAGTTTAGAGATTTAGCCACAACAGACACATTTAACTTTAAATAATTTAATTCAGTTTTTAAAATGCGATGATATTGTTTTTTAATATAATTTTTTTATATGCAGATTGTAGAAATCTGTAATCAAAATACTTTTAAGTAAATATACTATTTAGTTACATAATTCTGTGCATGCCAACTGATCAAAAATTACAAAATTCTTAAAAAAAATTCTAATAAGTAACTTGAATATTCACTAATTGTAACTTGTATATTATGAATAAAGTATATACTACTACTATGCTATGCATATATTTATTTAGCAAATAAGTTAAGTGCGATACTCACACTTCTTTTTAACAAACATTCCACTCAGAGGGTCTCGTGTAATGATACAAGGCCAAAATGGATAGGTGCCCATTCTTGCCCACGCTAAGTCTCCAACTTGGTACTCACATTGTGCCTCTAAATCAAACAACTCGCTTTTTGACAGAACAGTCTTTTTCTCTTCTCTTTTTTTCTTTTTACCATCAAAATCTAAAGTTTTCACAACGGAAGATGTATTCAAATATCCATTCTTAGGTTTTTTCAAATCATACTTTTCGGAAGACCTCTCTAAGTAGTTGGATAAATGAGTATTAGGCTTCTTTGCACTCTTTGATGGTGAAAACATATTTTTAATAAGAACAACTGTGTCATCCTCCTTGTCTTTACTCTGTATCAGATCTTTTCGTATATAGACTTTAGAGAATTTCTTTGTAGCTGACTTGCAAGCTTTCTCCTCAGAACTGAATCGACTTAATGAAATATTTTCAGTATAGATGTTCTCAATTTGATTTTCCAATGATAAATCTAGTTTTGGAGTTTCAATTCTTACAGGAGAATTTGAGGCATGCATTTTATAGGCAGGTGATTGTACTTTGCTGGGAGACTTATCAAGTTTAGGAGACTTGTGAAGTTTAGTCACATTTCTTTCTGAATCACAGAACTCAGAATTAGATTTAATTCGTCGAGCTCTACCATAACGACTTCTGCTTGCTGCATCCCCATTTGTTAAAGGCGACGTCGCTTGCGCCGTTAAACTTGTTTCTAGTTCTCTCTCAACAAGTGACCTCTTTTTTGGCTTAACTTTGATGGGAATATCATCTGACTTGATGTCTTCGGCACTCATATTTTTCTCAGATTCCTCCATTTTGTATAAAGGCGAGACGTCATACGCTGGTTGGCGACTGACGTAATACTCACATACAATGCTAGATCGAAAATGTCGTGAAATTGTATATCCCAATAAATTATCTAAATCGCCATTTTAAATGTCTTTATTAAAATTGAAAATACAAAGTCAAGTTACAACAAACATGTTTGGAGCCTCAGAAATCATTAACATCTGTTTGCTGAAACAAAAAAATCGAAATGAAGTTATGCATTCAGTCACAAAGGTTATTCAAATGAATCCCTAAGTAAACAAGTGTGGTGTTGTATTTTTATGAATAAAATACTGTATTATGCATTTGATCAAAGAATCCTAACACGATATGGCTCCATTTTCCATACGATGCACTAAAATGAAATGCAAGATTCGGTCTCCATAGTGGATTGGGTATCTATGTCACAATATCGAAAACTTAATTTTCTTTTTTACAAACCACTTGTACAGTCAAAAATTAATTTTACACCTGTTTTAGAGAGAGAAATATTATCAGGTATAGAATATTTAATTAAAAATCACGACGCCTTGATATCGTTCGAGCAAAGTCCTATTTTCTTACGACCTGGGATACATTAGAGCCGTCATGCACGCGCCAGCACAGTTTCAAATTGTCGATATTCTTTTAAACCTCGACATGAACACTATCTAAAAATATTTCTACGCACATTAACATATATTACCTCCAATTCACAATAATATTTAACAAATATTATCACTATTTTTAGGCATTTCAAACGAAAATAAGTTACCGACGCTCTAGTACCGCGAAAATCCACCATTAAATATAATGTCAAAGTGTGAGTGAGAACGAAGAATATTGAAATGCTACTCACACATGCAAAAAGTTCATTGGCATAGAGTTGTTTAAAACTGCTATAAAACCAAAGCACGCTACAGGCTATAAACTACAAATATTAAAACTATATTATTTTTTAGCATGCTTTAAATATGCTATAGCACCAATGAAAGCATATGACGTACGCTCACAGCAGCGCGACTAACCAGAGACTAACGGTCGGCCAGCGCGCTACTGGCAGGAGGCCCCGCTACGGGCTAGTGCTACGAAACGTATTTCGTAGAAGCATCACGCGCGCTCGCGTGTCATAGCACCGTAGCAGCTTATTGGCTCCTCGGATAGCATGCTTCATAAAAAAAGCGTGCTATGTTTTATTAACCACCTCTACAGTCTACATTGGCAAAGCCTATATAGGTATTTTTGGAACGAAGTTCCTTCTGGGACGATCCAGAGGGGTACCCTAGCCAGTAAAAAACGTCCGTAATTAAAATGCGTGGAGCAAGATTTTTTTACGAAGACAAAAGGTCTTGAATATAAATAAACGGTTAAGATTTATATTTTATTTATTTTTTTATTAAAAAAAAACAAAAGAAAGTCGTTTTCACTTCTATCGGCACTATGACTGCCAATTTTTGTTTTATTATTATTATGAGTACTGGATCATGTACTAGTCAATATATGGCCCGCGTACCTTGCCGCCACTAAACTAAGCCGGCTCCTGCCGTCTCATGCGCGTGTTCTTCCCTACACAATAAATGTACTCTGTGCTACACACTACACAAAAACGTCTATAAATATGTCACCGTAAAATTGTAAAACCCGTTAGATTATAACCCTTTTTATCTCTATAGATTGTAAACATTGAAAATAAAATTCTACATCAGTGATTGTAAACTGTCGAAAGATTGTGAACCGTTCAATGATCAGATTTTGAAATATTCATTTTATTTACGTTTTCTTGCCTCTTTCTTGCAGGTTTGACTAAAATAAAAATAATTAGGTACTCAGGTTTTATCGGGTTAATTTAACTAACAGATTACAATCTACCGAAAAATAATATGTTAAATTGTAATATTTCGTCATTTTTACAATCTCGCTAGTTAGATTATAATATAACGGTTTAAATTAATAATATCTTTAAACCCTTTCTTTAACATAAATATATCTTACTATCTCTCGTATTTCGGACACATCATACCACCGTAAGACGTGAGGACAACAGTCTCGAGAAGCTTATCGTCACGGGCAACACTGAAGGCAAAAGAGCGAGAGGCCGTTCACCATGAGACTAAATAAGTGGTCTGCCCAACTGAGGGAGGCTAAAGAATCGAAATTTCATACTTTAGTGAGAATGGCTACCAACAGAAGCCAATGGAAACAAAATCGGAAAAAACGCGCACGAGACAAATTGATAATATTAAAATTATCAAAAAGTACTATATACTATACTATACTAGTACTATACTATATCGGTACATTATAATTTTTATGAATCTGACTGTATTCTTTATATTTATATAGTTAGAGCGAGAGGACAGACTCTAGTTGGGTCCTATTTATCTCTCGGTTTTGATCGGCAGGTAAAGTGGGATAGCGATATATGCTTACATGAGACCCGCTTCAAATAGATAATGCGCACTCCATCTACTTTTTATAGGTATCTTCGTGTCCACAATCTAGTCCACAAGCTTTTACGTTTCTGTCACTGTCATTTGTCAATCAACATTTGACTTGACAGAGATACTTGACATTGACAAAGTTATGTTTTAACTTTCGGCTCTGACATAAGGATTTGAAAATTAAAATTTTCAGGTATTACCTGGGTATTACTATTTTGGTAAAAATCTGAAACAATGTCTTCTTCAGCTAAGCTAAAGGATATAAAACCGGAGCCAATAGCATACAGTGAAGCTGCGCTTAGAAATAATGCAGCGGTTGTGGAGTACTGTCGCACTTCTATGGCTGCTTTATCGGGGTCTACGGCAGGTAATGTAATTTAATTACTAGCTGATGCTCTGATGCGCTGATGCTCGCGAGTCCGCGTGGATTGAAGCATTTTGGTTCCCGCGGGAACTCTAATTTTCTGGGATCAAAAGTAGCCTAGGTATGTTATTGCAGACTATAATTATCTCTGTGCCCAATTTCAGCCAGATCCGTTCAGTCGATGTGGCGTGATTGAGTAATAAACATCCATTAATCCATTCATCCATCCATGCAAACTTCGCATTTATTATTACCAAGTATTACCTAGTATTGAAGGAGGTATAGATTAATTTTGAATGTAGATATAACCAACCACACTCACCAATGCTTGGACTTCAGATTGAAGGACAAACCAATAAACCAACAAACAAACACACTTTCGCTTTTATAATATTAGTATGATACTGTATGGCTTAAAATCTACCTTTTATTACTCTTGAACCTAGAAAGATGATACTTTGCATAGAGGTAGGTTCCCTTATTAATCTAGATAAGGATTCTTTGAATCTTGCACGAGAGAATATTTGCAGGCAGTGTTGGAAATAAAACAACAATTACTTAAATTGTAGTCTATGTACAGTCTGTTCACAATTCATTCACCCTGTAAAATATACTGCCACAGGCCATAGACCTGTTTTGCTCATTATCCAAAAATTCAAGTTAATTATTGTGCCACAAAATCGTGTTTTATAACCTAACAAAGCACCCAGTCCTACAACCACCCACCCACATCTACAAAATCTCCCACAGGCAGTTGCTAGTGTTAATATACATTTTCAGAAAAAGGTTAATTTATTGTATCTTTCTGATTCCAGGTATCTTGGGATTAACAGGTCTATATGGATTCGCCTTCTATGTTTTCGCAGTACTCATTCTATGGGTGATGTTTATGATTAAAACTGGACCAAATTGGCACAAGTACTATGTGTCACGTCAGAGTCTACTAACAAATGGTTTCTTTGGTGCTCTTTTCACTTATGTACTGTTTTGGACTTTTATATATGGTATGGTACATGTGTATTAGATTATAGATTATATTTTATTTATGAGAAAGTTAATGTTTTGTTTTGTATTTATGTTTAAATAATATATCAATAACAAAACATCATTAATTGTTATTTATTAGGTTAAGTGAAAATACAGATGGTGAATGTGAAATTGGGGATTACATAATGTACATAGTATATAATGCAGTGTATTGGTATTGTATTGTCATGCTGTAAAAATTACCTAATGAATTATTACTAGTAAATACATTTAATTTATGAAGTGTATTTCAATATAATATTATGATTATCAATAAATAAATTAACTAGTCTAATATGAAAAGAAAATTAAAACTAAATTCTTAAATTGGTACATTGGCTCATTGGTTCCACTGCCAAAAACCGAGGTCATAGTTACCATGATGCTGGCAGTATTACCCATTTGGATGGCTTGCTTTATGTGATATTAGTAATATAATAATGCGAAAGGTCTTTATGTATGACTTACTAGCTGATGGCCTCGACGTCGTCCGCGTGGTTTAAGTTTATTGATTACCCCTGGAACTCCTTACTTTCGGGAATAAAAAGTAGCCTATGTGTTATTCCAGACTATAATCTATCTCTGTGCCAAATATCATCCAGATCTGTTCAGCCTTTCTGGAGTGATTGAGTAACAAACATCCATCCATCCAAACTTTCCTATTTATTATATTAGTATAGATAATCACTTGCTATAATAATGAAGGAAATCATTGTGAGGAAACGTGCATGCCCGTGAGTTCCTCATAATGTTCTCAAAGCAAAGTTCGAGCATTACGGGACCCTGTGCACTATGTTTGATTAAAATACCCTATTGTTTAATATTTTTAAGAGTGCTGCCAGTGTAGTTTATCTTGTCTTGTTTATGTTCTATATAATTTGTATTATTGTATGTTGCTTATTAGTTATATTAGGTCCTTACATATGAAATTGCCGTTTTGTCGTACTGGCCACTTTGATCTCAAATATCTCCTCTTTGGTTAGGAATTTCAATTTCAAATTTATACAGCTATTTACTCATGCTTTTGTGTTTTGAAACCCCCTATTCATTGGTTTTTTCCTCTTTTGGTTTTTTCTTTGCGTCACTCAGTTTACAAAATGGAAAACTTGAAATATCGCGTTATTTACGAGTATGAGTTCCATCGGGGCACCAGTGCTGCAGAAACGGCTCGAAGGATTAATGATGTGTATGGCGGCGGTGTCGCAAAAGAAAACACAGTGCGTTTTTGATTCCAACGTTTTCGTTCTGGAAATTTCGACCTGCAGAACAAGCCCCGTGCACGGCCGGAGACCAAAGTTGATAATGAAGAATTGAAGACTTGTGGAAGCGGATCCATCGCAAACCACGTCTGAGCTGCAGGTTGCGGTGTTAGTGATAAAACTGTTTTAATCTACTTGAAGCAAATTGGGAAGGTGAAAAAGCTTGAAAGGTGGGTACCTCATGAATTGAGTGCAGCAAACCGACAAACGCGCGTCGACTGCTGCGTTACATTACTCAACCGGCACAATAATGAAGGGATTTTAAATCGAATTATGTGATGAAACCTGTGATGAAAAGTGGATCCTGTATGATAATCGGAAACGCTAATCGCAATGACTGAACCCTGGCGAACCAGCCAAATCCTGCCCCAAGCGAAAATTGACTCAAAAAAAATTACTTGTGAGCGTTTGGTGGACTACTGCCGGTGTCGTTCACTACAGCTTTCATAAATCTGGCCAGACGATTACGGCGGATGTCTATTGTCAGCAACTGCAAACCATGATGGAAAAGCTAGCTGCTAAACAACCGAGGCTCGTCAAACGCTCTAGGCCACTGTTGCTTCAGGACAACGCTAGACCACACACTGGACAACAGACGGCTACCAAATTAGAGGAGCTTCAATTGGAATGTCTAAGACATCCACCGTACTCCCCGGACTTTGCTCCAACAGATTACCATTTTTTTCGAAATTTGGATAACTTCTTGCAAGGGAAAAAATTCAACTCCGATGGGGCAGTCCAAAGCGCCTTCAAAGATTTTATTGATTCCCGTCCGAATGGTTTTTTTAGTAAAGGGATCAATGAACTACCTATGAGATGGCAAAAGTGCATAGATAGCAATGGTACATACTTTGATTAAATAAATATATTATATTTTAAAAAAATCGACTTTATGTCCCTCCCTTACAAAACGGCAATTTCATAGGTAAAGACCTATTATTATTTTTATTATATCCCCATAATATATTATTTAAGAAGAATGTGCAGCACCCAGACAAGTCGACGAGGCTTAAGGGTGTTAAGAACCCAATTAAATGTAAAAAGTGTTAATGTCAATAATTAAATAAATAAATAAAAGGTGCGTGAAGTCTGCCAATCCGCATTTTGAGAGGAGATTCGTGTTCATTGGATAATGGACAGATAGTTGGTACCTATGGCAAAAAGGGTTCATTTATCATAGCGCCTGCCATACAGCCGCCATATTGAATTATTTTCAAACAAAATTATGAGGATGATGTTTGGTAGCGATTGTAGCGATGCCCTATATAACCAAATCTGTTCAGGTATTTAGAAGTTATGGTGGAATAAAGAAACACATTCTTGCATGAACCCTAAAAACATTACACTTCTTTTAAATCAATCTTGTAAAAATTATATGTAGTTCGCTACATTAGGACTTTTGTTCTAAGGATTTATTTTCTTAGGATCTAAAGTTTAGAGTCCTGACTAACTGACTGACTGACTGACTGACTGATATATCAACGCACAGCCTAAACCTAGATAGTTCTAGAGACATGAAATTTGGCGTGTTCTTTGTGAAGAGTAGGTATCCACTAAGATAGGGTTTTTCGATATTCTATCCCCAAAGGGGTAAAATAGGGATTGAACTTGATATTTGGGCTACACAGTTTAAAATGCAAGGACGTTAAATAGAGAGTTTGTCCTTCAAACACGCCGCAACAGAGCAACGGATTGTCGTGATTTTTTGACGTATATAGTAGAGGACCTAGAGAGTGACATTTATACTTCTTTTTATCCCGGAAAATATAGGCGTGCCTGTGGGGATTAAAAAACTTATGCGACGCGGACGAAGTCGCGGGCGTCCGCTAGTTTTAATATATATTTTTTTATTTACTACAAGTTAGCCCTTGACTGCGATCTCACCTAAGTGATGATGCAGTCTAAGATGGTAGCGGGCTAACCTGTTAGGGGCATGGCAGTTATATTAAACCCATACCCCTATTTGGTTTCTACACGGCATCCTACCGGAACGCGTAATCGCTTGGCGTCACGTCTTTACCGGTAGTGTGGTAACTAGCCACGGCCGAAGCCTCCCACCAGGCCAGACCAGGGAAAATTCAGAAATTATAATTTACCAAATTGACCCTGCCGGGGATCGAACCCGGGGCCTCCGCACATTAAGACAACAGCGCTACACACTGCGCCACGGAGGTCGAATATGCGATGCTGTGTCTGAGCAAGCTGCAAAACTACTGTTTATTATGTTAGCTAGATAAACCATTTATCGGCAGTATCTACAGCGCGCGCTTAGCTATTATCGATATCGTCGCTTGATGCGATTATTTGAAAACTATTAGCTTCCGTACGTATACATTTTGCGACGGCAATTTATTATGAAAGCCAAATTATTGGTAGGACTTCTTAATTTATCTTCCCAGATGCTATACTATCTAGGTACTAGCAGTACCAACCTATAAGTACCAACAGCAGTTCGATTCAATATTTTACGGCTGGCAATTTCACAAATTTTATGAATCCCTTCATCACTTATAGGTTCAAAACACATCACATTCATTTGTGTCCTACTTAAGGCGCTGTGAGCTCACGAGATCAAAATAAAGGCGCGCGGGGGTGAAAACGAGCAAGAGTATGTCGCAAAAAATTTAAGAAATCATTTGTAAAAAAAAACAAGATCAATACAAATTAATCCGACATGTGATTGATTTAGAAATAAAAATTTTATCTTATATTTCTATAGCAAATTATTAGTTTCTAATATAACATTAGAGTCAAAAGTCCGCAATCCAACAAAGGTTCAAAGCAATTAAAAGTAGGTAAAGCTAGTTCTAGATAATGTGTGCAGACTCCTAAGTCCAGCGTTTCAAGAGAATTGCTAACATTGGGACACTGTTTTATTTGTCCACTTTCAGTGGACTTATTTTCAGAAGAACCATTGTTAAATAAATCCAATCCATTTTCTGCTCAGGCTATCTTAGGATTGAAATACGAACTATTGTAGGTGACTCTTTGATGTTCCGGTATAATAACTAGATAATTTATGTCCTCGAGACAAAAAGGTACCTATCCCGGTACCAAATTTTATCAAAATCAGGTGAACAGATGGACCTTGAAAGCGTAGCAGACAGACGGGTAGACAGCCCCGTTTGGGCGAGGTTTTTTTTTTATTCACTACAAGTTAGCCCTTAACTGCGATCTCACCGCGACTGGTAAGTGTTGATGCAGTCTAAGATGGTAGCGGGCTAACCTGTTAGGGGCATGGCAGTTATAAAGCCATAGCCCTATTCGGTTTCTACACGGCATCGTACCGGAAAGCTAAATTGCTTGGCGGCACGTCTTTACCGGTAGGGTGGTAACTAGCCACGGCCGAAACCTCCCGTACCAGGCCAGACCAGGGGAATAAAGGGTATGCAACTAACAAGTCTTTATAATACAAAAGTAAGAACGAATCACAAAGTCTTTCAATATTTGGCAGGTAAGTAAATGATCACAGTAAGCAAACTGTTGGCACAGACAGACAGACGTAAAATTTCGTTATTACCTTTATTCCATTATTTACACAGGAAGCCCTTCCGCTCTTGTATCCGTGCGTCCCAAAATATAGATGGGTAGGTACAGTTCGCGCGCGAGTTGAATGCAGAGTAAATGTATGTTTCACCATACATTTACTCTGCATTGCTGGAAGTACAGATATTGTCAGGCTGTAATAAATAATAAGTTCGTAGTTCATATTTGTGGCTTGATCCGGTGACTTCTCTCATGATCTAGGCTAGAACCAAAATACTCAAGAAAGCAGTGGCGTGCTGAGCATAGAGGCGTACACGCTCTGCTTACCCTACGTAACATAGCCAAATCATTGCTTGACTTACATTGTGTCATTAAATTGGTACGTAATGGTCGTTTAATCTAAAAGTGAATACGCCTCCAGAGGTTATCGCTTTCATGCACAATAGGTTTATACGACACAAATTGAGCGTTGTCATCAGTCGTTCACTCACCGGCTATCGTAACGATAACACATGAATAATTCTACAGTTGAATTATATCATAATATGTATATGTCACCGTAAAATTGCAACTACTGGTTATTTATGTCGAACCCTAACCTAACCTACAAGAAAGAGACAAGAAAAGAAACGTAAATACAATGAATATTTAAAAAATTTACACTCAGAACATTGAACGGTTCACAATCTGTCAAGTTTACAATTTCGCTAGTTAGATTACAATCTAACGGTTTTTGCTTTTAAAACTTTCAATTTCATTTCACAATCAAATCAAACTTTCTACCAGAAAAAGGGAAAGAAACCATACCAGTAGAGCGAACTGCGAGTGTGTTTCCGGGTTTCAGTCCATTTTACTCACGTTTTCTTTAATTGTTAAGTGTCTAGACTCTAGAATAGAGTTCAGATTTAAAGCTAAGTTTAAATATAATTCTTTATGTATGTGTACCTTTACGTAGGTACCTATTTCAAAAGAACATTTAGGATTTAGGTAGTTTCGTTTTTGTCAAAATTCTGCACAGGGGTAGGTTGCATCTTGGAAAATCAAACAGTTTCCACGGCATTTTTCAAAAACCTAAATCTATGAAGACGAAGTAGTGAGCTCCTCTAATTGGTCCACTATAAAGTAAATGATCACCTTCACCTAACCGTAAGCAACGTAACCCGTTGTCCAGTGTCCACGTGAACGACAAACGCGACGCGACACGACAGTATCAAAAACGGTCTACGTTGCCGCGTTACGATAAGTGTTTCATTTTCTACGGCGTTGTATCTTATATAATACGCACCTAGTAATTTCCCTTTCAGTTTCACTTCTTTGATTTTAAACTAGCACCTAGCATAGCACCCTTTCGTATAGTTAGCACATAAAGTAAGTACCCACCTAGTTACCAACCCGTTTCACGTTGGCCCAGTAAAGCCTTTCTAAAGCTAAAGAATTTCGGTGAAAAATACAAAGTAGGAAACGTAAAAGAACACGGTAAAAGTCCCTTTAATTTTCTATGAAACGAATTATTCAAATACGGATTCGTTGCCTTTGCGAAAAAGCATACGGCCTCTTTTTAAATTCCTTCACCTTTTCTAAACTTTTGTCAGAAAAAGCCGGAAATCCATACTTTTAAATCTATACTAATATTATAAATGCGAAAGTATGGATGTATGGATGGATGTTTGTTACTCAATCACGATTCACGCCACAACGGCTGAACGGATCTGGATGAAATTTGGCACAAAGAAAGATTATAGTCTGGAATAGTACATACTTGTTATCCCGGAAAATTAAGGACTTCCCACGGGAACCAAAACCCTCAATCCACGCGGACAAAGTCGCGGACATCAGATAGTACTTAATATTATAAATGCGAAAGTGTGTCTATCTGTCTGTCTGCTACGCTTTCACAGCGCAACCAATTAATTTTGACGATATTTGGTACAGGAATAGATTGCATCCCGGGGAAGGACATAGGCTCTTTATCCCTGAGGATTAAATATTTCCCGTGCGAATCAATAAAACCTTAGGTATCCATGCGGATTAAGTCGCGGGCATCATTTAGCTATATAAAATTAATTTGAGTGTATTTCAAGTTACAAGGACTCATTTAAACTAACTTGGCAGATTCTAAAATAATCTGATTACAACATGGATTCTACACCAGCTAAAACACGGTTCACCAGCAGTCAAGCTTTCATGCTAAGGACTCCGTTGGCGCTCACACCGTGAGGCGTGAGTAATATTCATTATCACTATAAATATATCCCAGCAAAAACCAGTCTATTCTGGCATCAGCAGACATCCCTGATGCGCTATAGAAGCGGGGCAGTCCCATAAAAGTTCTAAAAGAATTATTGTTAAGTACGCACGTGAATTTTAAAATTTAATAGCCTTTTGTAATGCGATTTTGACTCCGTTCTAATCATAATCATCGTCTTGCTCACGTAAGGTTCTAATGTACCTACTGTTTAATTAAAAATAATATTATAATTTATCTACCCATCTATATTTGTTTAATTAGGTACCTACTATACTGCATAGGGTTGTCTTATTAAATCATTGGGATAAGTTACCGAAGTTGGGAGGAGCTTTGTGATATACAGCCTTAATAAATTATCGTCGACGTGTGTAACACGCGTTTATTTCATTGGTTTCGTAGCTTCGTAGCTCGTAGCCATCGTAGCTTATTTATCTATATAAACATGTACGTAGCTTATTAATTTCTTAAACTGGCAAAATCCAGTATATTTATTTCAAAGGCATATTTACAAACTAAAAAACTAAAAACCTAATCTAAAAGACCGCTACCAGTGGGCAGCGTGCCCAGAATGCTGGCAGCATTGCCGCGTTGAATAGCAATGCTCACTCGCTGAGCGAAATATATACCAGCACTCTGGTCACGTGTTGCCTCGACCAAGCGCGCAGAAAGGTCCTTATACATTCCGCGTGCCCCAACCCCCCAAGGCCCTAGCGTCTCGACCCCAAAAGGCGTAAACATATATCCACGGCAGTGCAGATGCTAAACAATTTCTGACCATATTGTCAAGGCTGTTCACGTTAATTTAAGATTTATCAATGATCTTAATGTTAGGTGCCAAACATTTGAATTTTTGAATAGCCAAATCTTTCGAGTTGCATATGTCCGAAACAAAGAGTTCACACTTGGCAAAATTTAATTCCAAACCAATCGCCTGGAACTCTTTGACAAGACTGGAAAGATCGTCTAAGACGGTTTCTGCATCACCACCCAATGTCCCATCGTCCAAGTACCAACTGGCAAATGTTCTTTATTATTTCATCTGTGTTTTCTCTCTTTCATTTCAAACAGTGGAGGGACCGTTAATGTTTACTATTTCTAGATAAAGTTCTTAAATCGTAACGTAAACGTATAGAAACCGTTTATTAAAACGTTCAGTAACAAAAAAAACTATTTTTTATTCATCGCCAAGCACGCGAAATGGCGAAATTCGCGAAAGCTTTGTATATGTGTACTGAAGAAAGGCAAAATAACTTTTTGACCTTGCCTTTAACGGTAGACCGAGTCGATGTACCAGAGTATCAAAAAGAACATTATCTGTAATACAAAAAGAATCTTACCACTTCTTTCTTCGTAAAAAAAGATGATTTTAATCGTATTGTAATTCACAAAACTATAGAAGACTTTTAACTGACTGAAACAATCGTTCCTACTTGTCCGAATGATTTTATTTTCTTTACATAAGAAATTAAGTAAATTTTGGACTTTATTATTCCAATCAAATTTAAAATGTTGATTGTTACAATCAATTTTTTTTTACAATAATACAACCACTGCTTGTTTTTGTAATTTATCGATATGACTGTCAGTAATAAGGTCAAGCTCATTCAATTTTCATGCTCTTGTCCTAGGTTTTAAGCGATCTTTCGAGAGTCATATTCTTTTGCCTATCAATGTGAAATAGCGATCCGAAACATATGGTCTAAGATCCGGTTTAAGAAATTTATACCCTCATCTGTTATTTATTTGTGATTAGAAATAAATGATAGATAACATACTCATTGACATATTCGTGAATAGGTTGCCTATTTAAATTGCGTACGGATAATAAAAATTTCATAATAAAAAAACTATTAAATGTGTTGACTAAGACTGTGTGCTTGCGGCTCCTGCGGCGAGCATGTCTAGATGCGCGCTCATCTTTACGTTCATAGACATCAGTACTTACTGTAGGCCATTTTTTTAATCCACGTAAGATGGTGCTAACGAAACGAAATTATTTATTTTTTAATGAGCTTCAGTATTTTTAACAGACCTTCACAATGATGTCAATAAACCTTAAAAAGTTAATTTATTGACAGATATAAACGGCTTAGAAATCGATTGGGTTACAGCATGGACGTAGAAATTTAGTTCGATGGGTTACAGTATTGTATCTGTTACATTTATACATGTGTTACAAAAAACAGTGTTAAAACACTTCTTCACAGTTTCAGTCGTTGAATTGAAACATCAATTTTTTTACTTCAGCCGTTCTCGCTACTTCAGCTATTTTCCTTCCTGCATCCTTTATTGGCTGTTATATTAACAGTCAATAAAAATAAGGGTCCTTTATAAACAAACTTGTGACATAAAGGGTCGTTACTCTTGAGGGTCACAAATCCGTAATGTCAGTGCCTTTATCTTTACGCCTGCTATGTAAAGGCTTGGACATAATTTAACATGGCACGAAATGAACTCCGTTGAGGCTAGTTCAATATGACTTATTTGTAAAACTAAGAAATTGTCCTTTGAAACTAGATGATGCCCGTGACTTCCTCCGTGTGGATATAAATTTTTGACTATCCCTCCCGCAGAATGTAATCTATCTCTATAGCATATTTTGTCAAATTGGTTGAACAGATGGGCCGTGGTAACGTAGCAGACAGATACAAGACACAGTTTTGCATACTATAATTAACTATAGTATGCAAAACTGTGTCTTGTATCTGTGTTTTGGAAGGGAGAATTGCAGGCAAGAGAGCTCCAGGTCGCCAAAAGCACAAGTGGTTGGACGACATAAGGGAGTGGACAGGGCTTAGCTATCCGAAGCTCAAAGATGCGGCACAAAACAGAGAAGTTTTTCGGATGATGACCGCCAAACTTCATTTTGAAGAAGGCACGCGATGATGATGATGAATTAATTATAGATTAAAAAAAAAGGTGAATTATAGTTGATTCGTGGGCTTGGGCAAATTAAAAATAGGTAACGAAATAGTGGATTATGGGTCGTGGGCAAAGTAAAATGGGTCGTACTATTTGTCTACACAATTTCCAGGAAGCGTTTTCTACTCCATGTTACAAGAATATATCATAATATTTTCCCGTTTCCACTAACACTTTTATGTACACTGTATTTGTGTGATACGCCTTACCAAGAGGCTCAGAGCCTTGATATTAGGCGTCAATAGATTTAGGTTCCGCAAATGATTTGGGTGAGACAATTCGGACGTTATCAACCCGTTCCACTTCGACTTTACCACGTTTAACACCATAGCTCTTATGTTAAAGATATGAAGGACTATTTTGATATGTATTTCCTGAGTTCTGGCTCGGGATTACTATATGACATTATTTTGAGTGACCACACTGGTTATTGGAAACAGATTTTGAGAATTGAGATTAATAACTATGTAAACGCTTAGTAACTGTGCGGTAATATTTTTATAGCCTAAGAGTGGGTAAAGTATGGTTTATGTCACCGTAAAATTGCAAAAACCGTCATATTGCAATCTAACGCTTTTTTTCTCGATAGATTGTAAACTGTCGACAGATTGTGAACCGTTTAATGTTCTGAGTGTCAATTTTTGAAATATTCCTTGTATTTACGTTTTCTTGTCTCTTTCTTTAGGGTTTGACATACATTTTTAGGTTCTAACGGGTTAATATACCTAACAGATTACAATCTACCGAAAAATAATGCGTTAAATTGTAACATTTCGATAGTTAGATAGATTACAGGTACAATTTCGCTAGATATATTACAATCAAACGGTTTTCACAATCTTACGGTAACATTTAAAATTTTAATGGCGCTAAAATAAGAGCAACTTTACGAGCTGTATACGATATGTTCTTATTGTAAACTATGCTTGCGACTTCGGTCGCGTTGATTAAGTTTTTCCTTATTCCTGCGGGAGCTCTTTAAATTTCTGGAACAAAAAGTAGCCTACTTAGTCCTTCCCCGGGATATAAACTATATATATGACACCGTAAGATTGTAAAAACCGTTAGAGTATAATCTAACTCGCGAAATTCTAAACTGTCGAAAGATTGTAAACTGTTCAATGTTCTGAGTTAAAATTTTTGATATATTCATTTTATTTACGTTTTCTTGTCTCTTTTTTGTAGGTTAGGTTAGGGTTCGACAGAAATAATCAAGTAGTGCCTACTACTTGATTAGTGCACTTAGGTTTTATCCTGTTTAAATACCTATCAGATTACAATCTACCGGAAAACAATGCGTTAAATTGTAATCTTTCGACAGTTTAGAATTTCGCGAGTTAGATTATAATCTAACGGTTTTTACAATCTTACGGTGACATATATACCAAATTCCATCAATATCGGTTGAAAAGATGGTCAGTTAAAGAACTCTTTAATTTTCCGGCATAAAAAGTATGCCTATGCCGTTCCCCGGGACACAACCTATCGCTATACCAAATTTCATCATAATCGTTTGAAAAGATGGGCAGTTAAAACGTAGCAGACAGACACACAGACACATTCACATTTATAATATTAGTATAGAAGCATAGATTTAAATTATTGTCAACCGAAAAGGTTTATAGGTAACATGAAAAGTTACCGACACATTCCCGCGACACTAACGCAGCACAAATAGTCACTAAATAAAGCCCTGTCGCACACACCGGCGCATATATCAACTCTATTGTCCAGATAGTCGTTATACTAACTGCTAGCTGTAACATGAACTGCCTAGCTTACCGCGTTTCGTGTGCGTAAATTGAAATAAATTATTCTTTCCTACTGCCATAGACGAGACGTGTAATACAAAACGTAAACACAATGGACACAATCGTGCTCCTGTGTAGGTCTAGCCCCGTTTGTGATGCACGTAGCGGCAAATATTATTTGTATGAATTTGTACGGGACTGCGTCGCATAGTGCATCTCCATACAACCCCATACCATAGAATAGGTAGGTAGAATTGACGACCTCCCTGGCTCAGTGTTGAGCGCCGTCGCCTTAACGTGGCACGTCCCGGGTTCGATTCCTGGCAGGGTCAATTTGGACATTTATAATTTTCCTTGGTCTGGCCTGGTGAGAGGCTTCGGCCGTGGCTCTTACCGTGGTTAGTTAGTGCCGGCAAAGACGTACCGTCAAGCGATTAAGCGTTCCAGTGAGATGCCGCGTAGAAACTGATTTCCCCCTCGAAAAAAAAAGAATAAAAAGGGGTATGTTAGTTAGGGGTAGGGGTAAGTTTAATAAATAACTTGCCATGCCATTAACTGTATTTCTTTGCGATTAGGTAAGCTCTGCTCAAGACAGTGTACCTAAATTAAATAAATAAATATTGAATATTGATAAATATAATGACGTAATCAAAGTAAAAGTAAAGTAAACAGGAAATAGGTAGTTAGTTCCACTGTCAATATTTATTGTAACTTAGTGACATAATAAATTATTATGAGAGAGCGTATATGCCCGTCGATACAGTAATACCCTTATGCGTCGTAGTTTGATCTAGAATTCAATTTTCCTGCAATATCCATGGGAATTAGTTGATGTTTCACGTTGAAAATATATTTTAGATGGGTATTACCTAGTTGTATGTTATAGGGAAATAAATCATTCCAAACTGATCAAATTTTGACGGGTTTACTTTGTTCTTATTTACCTACGTATTTCTTTCTACCCAGCTTTCAGCTTAAATCTATACTGATATCTATTATAAATGCGAAAATTTGCATGGATGGATGGTGTAACTCAATCACGGCAGAACGGCTGAACGGATGAAACTTGGCATAGAGATAGATTATAATCTGTAATAACACATAGGCTACTTTTTAGAAAATTAAAGAGTTCCCGCAGGAACCGAAAAATCTTAATCCACGCGGACAAAGTCCCGGGCATCAGCTAGTCATGTTAAGTCCCCGCGCGAGCTCTGAGGAATCCTATGGAATATTAAAGTAATAATCTAGAGTTTTTTAAAGTGCAAAACAATACTGCTATCGCAAAATTACACTCGTCAAGCTCGAAACTAGTGCTGGGAGTGAGCTGGATATGGAGCGACGATCGGGGGTGGCGTACAGCCGTCGTTTCTTCAGACCCCGATTCCTCGGAGCGGACTATCACCACCTCACCACAGAAATCTTCCAAAGTACTCTCAACGTACGTTTCACTCCGATACTGGAGCATCTTCAGGAGATGTTGACTCGACAATGCACGATTGTAAGGACTACAATCGTGCAATATGATTCTAAAGTTACAAACGGGATACACACTGTTACCACATACTTATTGTCGCGGATTATAGCGAATTAAACTTCTAGTTCATTATCATGGACTTCCGCAAAGTAAGGCTTGTTTCTATCCAACCAATTTCTTTACAGGTAGACGTGAAAGTCTAGAAAGCAGCCAGCAATTTCCACGTTGAATCGGTAAGCTGTTAGCGTGGTATTGTTTGCGCAACAAATGAACCAGGCCAGGGCTTTTATTGCCTAAAATGTAAAGCACACAAAGGTGAATTCTTGCCTTGGATATTTTTCTTTCTTTTGAAATAATATTATGAGGTAAACCGCTCAGCAATCCTAGCGGTTAGGCGGGTAGTTAGGTTTTTAATTAATAAGAAATACGAGATAATGCCCGCGACTTTGTCTGCATTTACGTCGTACCTCGTAGCTTTAGTTTTATAGATACCGTGTAACTGATTATCACCAACATGTTTTACAAGTAACTAGATGATGCCCGCGACTTCGTACGCGTGGATTAAGTTTTTTTGATTCCCGCGGGAACTCTTTAATTTTCCGGAATAAAAAGTAGCCCATGTCTTTCCCTGGGATGAATGCTATCTCTGTACCAAATTTCATCAAAATCAGTTGAGTAATTGGGCCGTGAAAGCGTAGCAGACAGACAGACAGGCACACTTTGGCATTTATAATTAGTATGGATATGGATGGTAGGTACACCAAAAACAGGAGAAATACATTGAAACAACAACAATAAAAATAAGCAAAAAAAATCGGTACAATCGCTTTGAAGCGATCTCTTTCAGGCAACCACGTAGGTTTTATAGTAACTAAGACTAGTGAACAAGAGTCAAGTTCTGTGTTTCTATATAGAGTTCTATTGTTTTCTTTCTGGAAAAATATGATTTTTATACCTATTAGTTCAAATGTTAGCTTTTTCGTCCTTCCTACCTAGCGAGTACTAATACACACTTAATACACCACAGAGTAAATGAGGTCATAAATTTCAAGGTTATTTTTCCGACGAGACAAAAAAGCCTGTATTGCTCGTTGTAAGTAATCCAAATCGAGTTTCCAAAGTGAAATTCAAATTTTAAACCTACTTTTGAGTTAAAATCCCCTACTTTATATTCACGTAGTGTAAAAAATAATCTCCCGCGAATTGTTTGCGACGCATACAAAACGATTCTGCTTATTGTTACTGAGACCTAATTACGAGCTTTCTTCGTCAAAAGCTCGGTAGGCTTAGCACGAGTCAGCACCGCTCAAAAACTTTGATAGATTTGGTTATAAATGCGAATGTGCTAACTATTAATATTAGCAATCCATTGTATGCATAGACTTATTGCCAGAGTTGGTAATTTGAATATTACTTGGTCTACAAAGCCTGACGTTATTTGTAGTAAATTGTTCAAGACATTATTTATTTATTCAAGATGTAATTTCTATGAAGTGCTATCCTAACTAGATAACCTAGGTACTAGAACATACTTGTACTATGTGATTTAAATATTTAACTACAAAAAAAAATTACGTCTGGGTTGCCTGACTATGAGATAGGGATATGCTGCGACTTTTCATACTGTAACCCATCATTGTAACACATATTCAGACAAATAGATTCATTCTATTATATTCTATAAGTGCGAATGTGAGTTTGTTTGTTTCATACGAATATGTTTGACTGCGATCTCACCTGATGGCAATGATGCAGTCTAAGATGGTAGCCGGCTAACATGTTAGGGGTACGGCAGTTATGTTAAACCCATACCCCTAACTGTCTTGTATACCTACAAGACAGTTACGGCATTGTATCGGAACGCTAAATCGCTGGTGCTTTGTTTTTTTGGGCTTACCTACTGTAAACGTATCTACAAATAAATCGAGTTGAAAATAGGGCTAAATAGGGTCCATTTACTTTAAAATTTAATTAACGGTAAAGTAAAAGAACCCTTATGTCTAACAATGTTATCGAGATATGCAACTCGTACTAATGCTACAAAACACTCTTATTTCATGCAGCTCCCGTTTAATTTGAATTACAATTTGTCGGGACAATGTCTCATTTCAATTAGTTTTTAAAAATAACTTTAATAAAACCGCTTATTTCTTAAAACCGCTTACGAATTTTAGAGGAAAAAATAAGTAGGTACCAATTTACAATTTTCTTATCACTTGACTATTCGGAAGCACTTCTAAAAGTGCATTTTAATAAAAAATCGTTATTTTGCTCGAATATAAACATTAGCAAAAATTTATTTGGCAGTTTAGTAATAGATGTTTTTTTATTATGATTTTTGTATTGTTAAGTATGACTTGTGATGAAAAGTTGATATTATTATTTACGTACATTTGTTAGAATAATGAAATTACATATTCATAAATTCCATCAAAGAGAATACCACCTCGGGAGGTCTCTTTGTCATAGAGGTGTGAATTAATTCAAGTGTTTTTGTTTTATTTCTCACTACCCTACCCGCGGTGGGGGAATAAATCACATTTATTGTAAGTTATCCCTGTATATTTATTATGTAAACCTGAATTTCTGAACCTGATTATTTCGTAAGATATTTTTTTTTTGCTCTTTCTAATACGGAAATATCTTACTTTTTTAAATACGTTGATAATAAATACTACTACTACTACTACTGGCAAAGACGTGCCGCCAAGCAATTACGCGTTCCGGTATGATGCCGTGTAGAAAGCAAATAGGGGTATGGGTTTAATATAACCGCCATGCCTCTAACAGGTTAGCCCGCTACCATCTTAGACTGTATCATCACTTACCATCAGGTGAGATCGCAGTCAAGGGCTAACTTGTAGTGGATAAAAAAAAAAAAAATAATAATGTCCTCCTGACCGAATTTCGGCCACGGCGGCCTGTCTCCAGAGAGGTTACCCATCTGCGTGGGAGATATTATAGTGCACAAGTGTGTGGTGGTACACAGGTGGCACTCTCTGTTCCTTTACTCTCATAGCCCGATAGGACGGAAAATCCGAGACGACCCGCTAACTCCGGTATAGTGCTGAGAATTTCTACCTATTTACTATGATGACAGATTTTAATGTTTACCAATTCAATTCTATATTTTTTATTCAAACAAATTTTTACATAAGTGCTTTTGAATCAACAAGTGAATCAACTGGTTCGGAATGCCATTCCAACCAATACTACTCGTACGGTTGTGGTCTATCGTTCGAGAAAATAATATTTAAGTACATATCTTTAAACAACAATTATCTGACGATTTTCTCGGTTCATCTAGCCCTATCATTAACACTTTTATTTGTGGCAATAAGCGTGGAGACGAAAGTTTTGAGAGCTTTCGTCTGCACGCATCTTACGAACTACGCATATATAGGAGAAGAGAAAAAAGAACTGATTGATTAAAATATTAATAATACGAGTAGGTATATGTATTAATATGAACCACAGGCACCAAGCTTCTTCTTAGCTCAAGCACCAGTCCCCCACATTAAAATATCATTGCATATAGAAAACTAATTATAAGTGCTTGTATGTAATGTGAACAAATAAAGAAATCCATTCAATATAATTGGATACAGATTAAAAATCCATACTGCATGGGTAGTTTCACACCTGAGTTTATTATTAATAATGCGAAAGTGCGTCTGTCTGTCTATATGTCGTTTTCAAGGCTCATTTGTTCAACCGATTCTGACGAAGTACAAATATTGGTACCACTCGACTCCAGGGAAGAATAATCCCGGATAAAAAGACAATAAGAAGAAAATCTTCCAACTGAATTTAAAAATATTATATCCCTAACCGATTGAGCTGAAATTTTGCACACACATTTAGTTTGAAGACAATACATATATAAATAAATAAAATAAACAAAAATAAATAAAAGTTTATTGACCAACACAACAAAATACATTTACACTTATAGCTTATATACTTAGGTGTCTTTTTTCTAAATCCCATATGATGGACGATAAAAGCTTGTTTGGACGATAAAATGATTTTTATTGATTTAAGACCTATTTATCCCAGAAACCGGCAAGCGGTTAAGCGTAGAAACCGATAGGGGTATGGGTTTAATATAACTGCCATACCCATAACAAGTTAGCCCGCTACCATCTTAGACTGCATCATCACTTTTCATTAGGTGTAATCGCACTCAAGGGCTAACTTGTAGTAGAAAAAATAAAAAAGTTCGCGCGCATTCTCAAAAACCGGATGAAATCGCGGTATAAAAAATGTACTTTATAAACAGCGATGCGCCACAAAACGGCGGTAAAACATCCTCTCATCAATCAGCCATTTTTCACCCGCAGCTGCCAGCATGTTTTGCGTAAAAAATTTTGACGTTCGCGTTAATCTAGTGTGCGCCAAACACGAATCTTTTTAAAGCACTAGCGAGCAATCTGGTTTATAATATTATCATCAACATGACAATCGAGGGCTAACATCATATTAATACTGTACGGTCCACAATCCAACCGTACATTTTGCTCCTTAATTTTCATCATACATATAATTTAATTATAAATTAGTGCGCAAATCATCATCACGACAATCGCGCGTGCCACTCAATCATTGGCATTTATCATTAAATTATTAGATATATAATTTTATTATTATGATAATAATTTATTATCAATCAATAAATTATATATCAATCATTTCTGCCATTTAACGATCCTAGACCGAAAAAATATGAATGTGAAAGTGTGTTTGTTTGTTGGTTAAAACCAAATTGATTTGTCCTCCACTCACGTTGCGATAGAGCAACGGATCATCGAGATTTTTTTTATGGGTATAGTTGAGGACCTGGAGAGAGGTATAGACTTTTGTAGCCCGGAGACTTTATTGTCTACTACCATGTAGCCTATCAGCTAATATGTAATATTAATTTCTACATCTAATTTTCAGCATGTACTGAAAGTAATAGTTTCTTAATGAAACTGAACTATAGGTTGCAATTCCGTAACCTGGATGAACCATGAACCGAAATAACATACACTTCGATTTTAAAGTATCTCATGAGAAACACGATCGTTTTGCGCAGACTTTTTGTTCTGTCCGGTCCTCTCTGACGGAAAATTTCTCCCTCATGAAAAGTAGGTAACCCTTTGCGAAGGAGAAAATCAGAAGAGACGTCTTTAGTCTTTACGTACAATTCCATTTACTGTATCCGTACATGGATTAACTTCTCTAAAGACAGCCGAAAGGGCTATAACTTACCATTTCGCGTGCAGTTACCATCGCGTGACATCTTCACACCACATCCCCCGAAATCTGTAAGTGCTCCTAGTCGTTAACTGTTAAATCGCCGAGTACTCTCAAGCGTTACGTCTATATGTTAGAAATTTAAATCGTCTTGGGAAAACTTTGTACTTAATTGACTATCTGCCTGAACCTGATTAGGTATCCATAACTCTACGATCCATAATATAATATTACTAGCTGATGAATGAAACCTCAATCCAAGCGGACGAAGTCGCGGGCATCAGCTAGTTTATAATATTAGTAAAGATAAATGCGAAAGTGTGTTTGTCTGTCTGTTACGCTTTCACGGCGCCACTGTTCAATCGACTTTGATAGAATTTGGTACATGGGTAGGTTGTATCGCGGGGGAAGGACATGGCTACCTTTTCCCGGAAAATTAAAGTTATTTCGTGGGAATCAAAAACCTTAATCCACGCGAACGAAGTCTAGTCAGATTATCTAGTTCATACCAGAACGTCCAAGATGGAGATAAGCAACGGTAACCTGTCGTTGAATGCGGGCGTCATGTGTCCATATTAAAGTGGGTGATGCGGACTTATCGCGTGGAAGTTTTTACCTGCCGGGTCCGCAGTGTGTTCTCGCCCTAAATCTTACACAGCCTCTGTTCATCGCATTTCATTTTCCCTATTTATTTAAATGCATTGAAAAGAGGCCAACGATTCGAATAAATAACCGAAATTACACAATTAAAGTAATTTAAGGGGAATAAAGGCCAACAATAAACTGGTTATGTGTGGATATAATTAACTCTTCTATCTTCAATTAACGCCAGTGAAATTTTCATTCGTTCAATATTTCAGAAACCAAAACGCTAAATAAAATAAAATCTTACGATAATGCGTTACGAGTATGCGTCCCTGAAATAGTTAGTCAGTTGAAATAATTAATGGATTAGGAAATTTATAATAAAGTGGCTGATTGATGCTCGTGACTTCGTTCGCGTGGACTCGGCCCACACAAACACACTCCAATACATTTACCCTAAGCTTTACTTCGATTAATCGTATAAGATTTGTGATAAAGTCACAAATTCACTACAACCGATTTTAATTTGGATTTGGATCATGTCATTAAGATTAATTTTACTTTGACGTTAATGTCATCGAATTCTTATATGATCAATCGAATTAACAACGATTTAACGACGTTTATCCGATAGGGATAAACGTCGTTCTTGTCCAATGCAAGTGTCATTTCGCTTTTTAACCGACTTCCAAAAAAGGAGGAGGTTCTCTATTAATTTTTTTTAAATGTATTTCGGTGCATGTCTCCGTGGTTTCCACACCGATTTGATTTTTTTTCAGTGGTTAGAGGAAACTCGCGAGGTGGTCCCATAAAAAATTCTGACTCCAAATCCTCAATCCTGATACTGTAGGTGTACTATATGTAATACTCAAAACTAGGGAGTTAGGAAATTTTGATGGTGAATTCATATAGTATGTACCTATCACGTCACGTATATACGATTCAACTCTGAGTCCCAACTCTTCAACCCAGATGCTGCAGAGTACAGAACTCCTTAAAAATAGAGATTTAGGATTTTTTTATGGTGAATTCATATTATAGGTGTCAAGAAACGACTTCATACTTAAACTCAAGTCCCAACTCCACAACTCTGATGCTGCAGGGTACGGCACTCCTAAGCTGTGGGTATTTAGAGTAAATCAAAATTATTTTATACTTTACAGTGGCTTTGAAAGTCGGTTTTTCGGAAAGAATTTTTATAATTTTAACTGTGCGTGAATAACTTTATAACTGAACAATGCACGATTATAAAGCTCGAAATGCACTTTACACTCGTGCATTGTCGAGTCAACATCTCCTGAAGATGCTTCGGTATCGGAGTGAAAAGTACGTTGAGAGTAGTTTAGAAGATTTCTGTAGTGTGGTGAATATCGCGGGCTATAAGTGCGGGATACACACTGTACCACATAGATTTACCTATTATCGCGGATTATATCGAATTAAACTTCTAGTTCCTTCATTATCATGGACTTCCGCAAAGTAATGCCTGCTTCTATCCAATAATCGCTCAAATACCTAATGACGGGAAATGGACGGAAAATGTTCGTAATTTGACAGTCATATCCATATATTTGGGAAGATTTACGAATAGCTATTATCATTAACTTGAAGAGTACCTTAGCCCGCACTGCGAAATTTTCCCACTCGATTTTTCCCGCTAAATTGTACCTAATAATATGAGGAAATTGTCACTCCAAAGCATACAATACCACATTCTCGAAATACTAGATTAATTATTAATTACCAGCTTCTCAAAAACCAAATAATATTGTAATAAGATTCTTACGTACCTATAGTACAAAGCTGTACCTACCTATTTCGGCTAACACTGAATTTTGTGGGGTAATTCCATGGACCAATTAACCTTTAAACTTACCTTTAAACATGGTTTGAAATGTACCTGATAAATGATTTAAATTTAATTTTTAATGATTTTATTTTTATATTTAACTAAAAGCTTAATAGGAGCTTAGGTTTTAATAAATGAAACTATTATTTTATCAGGACTCTGTCAGGATTCCACATACATTTTTAAGTACTTAAATGTTCACTCGTACCAACAGTAGATAGCTTTAAGGGAATAGATACGTTTGGTTAATGAATGGATTAATTACTAAACAAATAAAGTATATATACCGACAGTCGTTGGGTTTCAAAAGGTGCTGGAATGGCGGTCCCGCACGTTGGCAGACCGCCTACTACATAAAGACCGCGCATGAGCTCCGAATCAGCGTCTGAAGAAACGACGGCTGTACACCACCCACAATCGTCGCTCCATATTCAGCTCGCTCCCAGCACTAGTATCGAGCTTGACGCGTGTAAGTATGCTATAGCAGTATTGTTTGGCACTTTAAACAACTCTAGGCCATTACTTTAACATTCCATAGGATTCCTCAGAGCTCGCGCGGACTAAAGGGGGACGGATGACATCAAGCGAGTTGCAGGGAGTCGCTTTAGATAACCAGGCGGAGCAAGACTGTGGCGTGTGGTATCCCTACAAGAGACCGGTGTCCAACAGTGGACGTCTATCGTTTAACGGCAACAACAGCAAATAAATAAAGTAATAATAATAATAACCTTAACACACTATTAAGAGTAAGTAGAGTAGTAGGTATTTATGTACAACAAACCATTAAAAATATTACTCCGTGCCGACACGAAAGAAGGCACGAAATGGCGTTTCATTACAAATTATTTATCTTTCCAAAGGAATAATATCCCTAAGTGTATATCTGACATTTTCCATTAACGTATTTTATAACTTGCCCAAACGAAATTATGGTAGGGAAAAGTTCGGAAAATCAATTTAGCTTTTTATGATGTTTATCGCGATTTTTCTTCGTTTATATGTTATATTATAGTTTTTTATTTATTGAAATGTTATAGTAAAACTTATAGCTAGCTAGCCTGACCTAATTACTTTACAAATCATACTAATAATCCATACTTCCTTACTTATGGTGTCTGTATGTCTGTCTGCTACCCTTTCACAGCCCATCTGTTCAACCTATATCAATTTGATATAGGGTTAGTTTGCATCCCGGGGGAGGACATACACATCCCGGGAGCTCTTTTATTAAAAAAAATTTAATTAAAAAAATAATTCCGAAAAATAAAAGAGTTCTCGCGGGAACAAAAAATCCACAATCCGCGCGGATGAAGTCGCGGGCATCAACTAGTTATGGAATAGTCTTGTCCGTGATGATGGTATCATTGTCGTCAGATCTTTTAAGCTGAAGGGTTCAAGTTTCAACCGTTTCTCGGTGGTCGTACCACTCGTACCACTCGTGCGACATAGCATTACGAATAGCGTGTTGAAATCAAGGATTACGGCTTAAAACGCCGAGCAATGGGGACGTCATTTCTATGAAAAGTAGACCATATAATATTCCAGCACTCACATGGATGTAACTGAATTTAAAAAATAACCGACAACCTAAGAAAAATATACAATAATATAATTCTAAAACACGAAAGTCAACAATAATGAAACGCCGTCGCATTGGAGCGGTGGGTCTAAGCTCTAATTCCCTCTCTCCTATGAGAGTGGAGGCCTGTGCCCAGCAGTGGGACGTTAATGGACTGTAGTGGTGGTGGTATTGCTTTAAGTTTTGGCAGTATATGCCTGTTGACTGCGTGATCGCATTTGGATGTGTCTGTCACTAAACCGATATTGGTAAAATTCGGTACAGAGATAACTTTATCCCGGAAACGGGCATAGGTTAGTGTTAATTCCCGAAGTTCTAAGATTCCCACGGGATTAAAGAAACAACCCAAATCATCCTCATAATAAGTATAAACGTGTCATCTGAGTATTCTACAACGTTTTAAGCAGTAGGGAGGGATATATTAATACGCGAGTATAATATAATGAATTACAATACGTGCATTACTGTTATGTTTTGTTTATGTTATTCGGAAGCCTTAAAAGCCCCCCGATCGTCTCATAAATAAGAATGAAGACCTTAAACGGCATAATAGTATATATATAACGTCGTTCACAAATATACGTAACTGGCGAAAACGCACGTTGGTTTAATGGGACAAAAATACGGATCCCTTTGTTTATATTTACATCGCGGCTTTCATCGTGGCCCGTTTGGTGCAAAATGAATTATTAGCGTGATAATATAATAAAAATTACAATTATTTATTTTATTATAATTAAAAGTGGAAGTGCGCTATCTCTCTGTCCATCTGTTTGTCTGTTAATTTATCTGTCTGCTCTGAGGCCAATCTGGTATAAACTTAAACCAATTTTAATGAAATTTAGTATAAGTTTCATCTCAGAGATGCATATATATACTACTTTAAGCCCACCTCAATTAAATGAAAGCAAAGATGTCCCATAGCATTCTGCAAAAAACGTAAATCCATGCTGACTAATTCGCGGGTATTATCTATTTTTTAATACGCTAGAAAATCGAATGAAGACAACAAATAAACTTATCAATGAAATACTGAAAACAATTTTATTTATTCAGGTTAGCAAATATAAGAACGCATCTAGTCTAGTCTAGTCTAGTCTAGTCTTATTCAATTTTCGACAACTTAATACTTAATTTATTCTCTTTTTATGAATAATTTAAACTTTTTTTTACCTATGTAACGCTATATTTATTAAGTTTAGTTTTTAATTAGTACCCCAATAAATATGCATGCCATGTCCAAATCGATTTTATAATTCCTATTATGAAAATGTTTGTCTCTTTTTCGTTTCATCGAACTTTCAAATCACAACCAGTCTAAGGAAGTTTCACCTTTAGATTCACTTTAAAAAAAAACTCCCATAAAATGTATATCCACGCGGCCGAAGACGTGGCTTGCGGGTGTCATATTAAAGTATCTGAGTTCGAAATAAATTTCCGCCACCGCCGTTGACTTGGAGAACACGTTGTTTATAAAAATGGCGCCTGCATTTTCCGGGGATATTTCTCAATCCGTCCGCGCTTTACCTCTCCGGCGTATTACAATAATGAGTGTAAACTGCAATTTAAAAATAAACTGTTGCGTTTGTCATTCTGTTCTTCTTTCGTGACTTAATTGATTGTAGCCATTTTTCCGTTTCAGAGTATTATGTGAAGCTCATTTTGTGAACAATTTGAATTTAGGTTAAAATATACCTTATACCGTTGATAAATAATGATTACATTTCGAGGGCCAATTTCTCCAACTCCGAGTAACGTTTTATTTACAAATTTTCATGTTATAATCAGGTAATGTTGTACAAAATTTTATCAAAATATCAATTTCAAAATAATAGGTTTCTAGGTATATGCTGGTTTGGATCCGGTTCGGTTCGGGTAATAGTAATCGGTTTAACAGATGAAGATCAGACAGACATACTGCATTCTATTGCAGTTGTCCCCTGTCCTAGTGTGATTTCATCCTTAATATATTCTGGCTGAGCAACTTGAATAGCAAAGTATAGTATTTCCATAAAATACTAAATGGACTTGGAAACTAAATATAACTCTTTCCCATGAGCATTAATAACAGACTTATGCAATGGCAGGCACATAGATATTGCGTTGTAGTCATGTGTGATTTCAGCATTTCTTTATAAGAACTGGCACCGTAATTTGAATTTATACAGCAACAATTTTCTATCCGAATTAATTAAAGATACAAATACAAATTCATAAATTGAGGTGTTGCTGCAAGTTGGAATTTACGTTGCAGAATGTTAGAGAAATTATGTATCTGACAACCAGTCAAAACGCGCGCTTACTATGGGATAAATTAAAGTACAGTAAAATATACTTTATAACCTAAAACAATAGTGTGAAGGGAGATATTGTATTCATTACTGAACAGTGGAATCATCAAAATTCCAAGCACTTTTTTACTTCAATCGATACTTTAAAATGATTATAAAACATAAAACGTGGATATTACGACTTTTGGGCCACCCCTTATTTAATAATCACTAATAAATAATAAAATTTACTAAAAAAATATTTTATTTGAATAATTGTCAAATACCCAATTGTACACGGTGTCTTGATACCCCACGATAAGGTGGCACGTTGTCCCATGGGCATTATAAGTACAGTCTGATTTCTATAAATGCCAGTAGCACAGATATTTTAGTACACAGTCAGGTGTCCAGAATGTTCGCAATTTATGACCCGTATTTGATTTCGCCTCGTCAAAAGATAGCGATCGCAGCTTTACGGCGTTTACGACCTTCGTGGTAAAATCGCGATATCAAGATTAGTTGGTGTCTTTCATACACTTCGGCTTTACTGCTTATTGCGTGCTTTTACGGTACTCTATATTATAAAGGGTTCAGGAGATATAGTGTCACAAATCGTTGAACATCAGTGAGTGAATAAGAACGAAAACACACCAGGGACTGTACAGGAAAAAACATCGAAGGGAATGACGTGTTCTCCTGTCGCGCTTGTATGTGCATTATATCATACTAATATTATAAATGCGAAAGTGTTTCTTTGTTGGTTTGTCCTTCAATCACGCCGCAACGGAGCAACGGATCGTCGTGATTTTTGGCATGGGTATAGCTGAGGACCTGGACAGTGACATAGGCTTTTATCTTTCATAGGCTCTTTTATATATGATTCTCGCAGGAACTCTTTAATTTCCCAAGGGAGGAAAATTAGGTGGCCTATGTTTCTACGTGGTTTTCCCCGGGATCTAACCCTGTAAAAAAGTTCATCAAAATCGGTTGAATAGATGGGTCGTGAAAGCGTAACAGACGGACACACTTTGCAATTATAATATTGATTAGTATGTATTAGTTTAAGGATTCAAAGTGACACATTCACCGATCAAGTACTTACATGGATAGATACCCGTAGAAACTCATACAAATAATATTCGCCGTTACACAAATTACGCTCAATATAAATAATGTTTTCGAATCTCAAGTGAGACTAGACCTTAAACATAGGTAGGTACACTGAAACAATATCACAGCTCATTTATATTATAAGGGGCATCGGACTTTTCCATTCACCAAGTCTACAGTATTTAAAGGACTTCAAAACTCAAAATTGTTTCAGTTTTGAAACAGTTTTATTGTCACGTGCTTTATAAATGAGGGAACAATAAAAATGCGATTGGACTTTTATGGAGTCATAATTAAATTATTATGATTCAACTGAAAATGCAGTACTTTTACGACTCAGTTATTCAAAGATCTACTAAACATATCAAATGAAATCTAAACTATGTAATGCATTTAAATCTAAATTAAAAACAAAGGAAAAACGTTTGCGCACTTTTGTATCTTGTTCAAAATATTGTAGCTTAATATTTTTTGTTTATTCCATTACAAGTTAGCCCTTCATTGCGATCTCATCTGATGCTTGTTGTTGATCTCGTAGGTTAAAGTCGGTCAAACTTATCTGACTCGGCGGCGAAAATCGGAACTAATTTATATGCCTGCTGCGTTTTTGTTTTTTTTTATTTTCAGCGACGCTGTCCCCGGTCTGATAAGTTTTTTTTGCCACTACTAGTTAGCCCTTGAGTGCGATCTCACCTGATGGTAAGTGATGATGCAATCTAAGATGGTAGCGGGCTAACCTGTTAGGGGCATGGCAGTTATATTAAACCCATACCCCTATTCGGTTTCTATACGGCATCGTACCGGAACGCTAATCCTTGCCGGTAGGGTGGTAACTAGCCAAGGCCGAAGCCTCCCACCAGGCCAGACCAGGGAAAATTCTGAAGTTATAAATTCCCAAATTAACATTTATAGTTATAAATTCGCCGGGGATCGAACCCGGGACCTCCGCACGTTAAGACAACAGCGCTACACACTATAGAGGTTGGCAAGTTTGACGGACTATAAGTTTTAAGATATATCGTTATTATTATTAGGTATCATCATAGTGTACAGTGTACCAATCCATACTAATATTTAAAATGCGAAAGTGCGTTTGTTTGTTGGTTTGTTCTTCAATAATGCCGCAACGGAGCTACGGATCGACGCACTTTCGCACTTTCGCATGCGTAGTTATAACTGAGGACTTGGAGAGTGATATAGCCTAGGTACTTTTTACCCGGAAAATTAAAGTGTTCCCACGGGAATAAACATACTTAAGCCACGCGGAAGAAGTCGCGGGCATCAGCTAGTTTTAAATAAAGAACTTGAATACCGGTGGAGGTCATATAGAACAACAAAAAATTTGTAAAAAGAAAAACGTAGGTAGGGTGATAGTAGGTACCTACAGGAAAAACAAACTACGAATAACACATTCATTCCATATCCCAGACTAATTTCCAACTTATACAAAGTTTTTGGAAAGTAGCGTTAATATTAAAGGGTCGAAGTCCCTTTTTAGGTGTGAAAAAATAGCACACTACATCCAAAAAGTTTAACACTTAAATAGGGTTGCCCCTTAAACTTAAATAGGAAATTAACAGTTTGCTGGGTATATAGAGCAGGTTGTATTAGAAACTAATAAAAAAAGTTATGTAAAACTTTCTTGGTAAAATTAGAGCAGTAGGTATTGTTAAAAGAAAAACACTGGTTATCCATCTAGTTAAACTTTCATTTGGCAATTCACACAAACACTGACAAAAACGGCCTCGCTTAACCCTTCATCCTAGAGTTCATTGTTGCCACTCTCGAGAACCATAAGGTTTTGTACGTATTTTTAATGTTCAGCCTGTTTAATGTTCAAGAATATTATGCGGACACCAATATATTACGTATGATTTGATTCTGGCACTTCTGTTCTCTTTGATGCGAAGAAAAAAAAAGTATAATTTTGTGGTGGTGGCCAATATATTTTTTAAATTTGGCATTTTTTTTCATACAACGACTGCTTTAAGTTTGTGAAATCCTTATTAATTATAGTGACAACCCTATATAGAATATTAGATTGTATTCTTTCATACTTTTTCTATTCTATTTTATGGTCAAAGTTACATTTTAAGAAGGCTACGTGCGAGTGCGTGATCGATTTTCTTTTGTCATACTCATAACAAAAAAACACTCGTAATTACGAATGGTAAATGTACGGAATAGAGATACTTACTTGTTTTGTGGAGAAATGGGATATTTATATTATTTTTAGATACTATCGATAGGGACGAGTGTTCTAGTCGTGACATTGCATATCAGTCGATTGCGACTGTTAAGCAACGTTGGCCCAAGTCGGTAACTGTCGATAATTCCAAACTCCCTATTTAGCCTTTTCGTTTCTTTTTCCTTTTCGTTTCATTCTTCCTTGCCTCAGAGAGCACATTAAGCCGTAGGTCCCGGTTATTATCGCTAAAATCTGATAATAATCGTTAGTAACCTACTCTTAGTCGAGTCGCATGCGGAAGGATCTGGGAACCCACCGCATTATTATCCCAAGAAAACCCCTGCCATTGTGGTTAATAAGATGGGGTCAAGACCCTCAGCAATGAGAAATACGACGCATAGAGTGAACATCGAAAGATCTTTCTCACATAAGAACACCCATCAGTTCTTTCACACAACGAGCCCTTTTGATGATGCAATCTAAGATGGTAGCGGGCTAAACTAAGCGGTACGGTAGTTGTACTAAACCTGTACTAATCATTTTCTTCTCGGCATCGTATAGGAACCATTTACCATTAGGTAAACCATAACCAACCAATCAACCATACTTACCTAAATTTTAACCAACCATAACTATATAGGTCATCATCATCTCAGCCTGCGGACGTCCACTGCTGAACATAGGCCTTTCCCAAAGAACGCCACCACACCCGGTCCTCAGCCTTCCTCATCCAGCCACTTCCCGCCACCCTCTTAATGTCGTCGGTCCATCGAGCTGGAGGGCGCCCCACACTACGCTTACTTGTACTATATAGGTATTGATCCGAAATACTGACCAAACGTTCAACACGTTGATCGCGTGATGATCATGAGCTCTTTGAAAGAGATAAGTAAGCAATTTATACTCATCGGTACTATAAATTCATCATCATCAACCGATAGACGTCCAAGGCTGGACATAGGTCTCCTGCATGGATTTCGGTCTTGCGCCGAAGCGCAGTGAAATGAGCGAGATATGGCTTCGTATATGCGGTACGGAATCTGTATATTTAAACCGTAGACAAAATAGGTGTAAAGTCCGACAAACTAATCTGACCTGGTGACAGCATCGCTAGTATATATGAAAAACGCTAGTTTAAATGAAAAATAAATTAAAAACAAAAACTAAACAAGCATAAAAATTAGTTCCAATTTTGGCCACCGGACCAGATAAGTTGGTGGAACTTTAATTAACTTCCACTTTTTGAACCATTTTTTCAAATGAACTTTCAAATTCATGATACCGCAAGCTCGAGGTGGAAAACGGGCTTCAAGTATAATTGCGGTCTTATATTAGTGTCATAAAACGGAACTGCTATCTTAATACACAAGTCTAGCTTTTGCGAATCGCGCCACCGGATAGCGTTGTTTCTTTTTATTATACCTAGATCTTTTAACTCAAGGAAATCCTTAACAAGATCATAAATTGTTCCTCCTTTCGACTATAGGGCCTTTGAAACATGAAGCCGACGATATACCTTAAATCAACGAAACAGGAACCTTTGGGATGGGCATATAAATTAGGGTTATTTTGAACAAGAGCCGTTTGGACTAAGGACCGATAGTTCAAGGCACATTGATTACGACAACGAGAGAAAATGTACCACACTGATTACCTACTCTAGTTGGAGGACAGGATTTATGATAAGAAAACGACAAAGCAGGTGGTTCCTCCTTATATACTGTCCAGCCATTTATTTTACTTTTGTCATAAGCACGTCTATGAAGTTTCATAATTATTGACAGGCAACCATCGACAAAATAAGGCAATACTTCATAGACGCAGATATTTATTTGCAAAAGCGACGTTCCCTTTTATCCAATATTTCGTTACTCGTATACTCATCTAATAATTACCAGTACAAATTTCCTTTTTAAAATAGTCACGAAGCTGTAACGCAAGCTCTCTTGATTGCCCTATAAGCACCACACATCTTTGGCGATTTATGGTTTCTATGACCTGATTGATTCATATACATTTACTGTACTATTTTACATAAATGATTTACCTATTTTAATACATACATTAATATAATTACTAATTTAACCGCTTAAAAATATTTGTAAAACAAAAAAAAATGTTAAGCGAAGATAGATATCAATGTGTCAAATCGATTAAAACTTCTTCATAAAGATAGTCGATTATTATCGAAAATCGAATCAGTAACGCATTTCATTGACTCGCACCGCAAAAGTAAAATAAATGATTGAACATAGAAAAGATAAGACGCAGCGGTGAGGTGCCAAAATAAGGACGACCTGGTCAAAACAAATCTTCTACAGTAGGATCTTTGTGGTTTTTGTAAGTTTCATTGAAATTACGAGAAAAAAAAGAACCGAGGCCAAATAAAGTGTGAACTAAGGGCGGTTGCAGATGATTTCGGCGCTTAAGTATACATACAGGCTTGTTTTTATAACCGCAACTCTTACGAGCATTGACGCGCTTGTAAGCTCGTATGACTTATCGTATAATACTACCTACTGACTGACCCAGGGGTCCGAGCGAACACGGGTTTCCTGAAGCGGAGAATGTGACGCGCGTTTAAGCGCGTAAGACGGTACAAGCTTATACTCGCAAAAAATACGGTGGTCTGTAAACGCCCTAAACGTCCCAGCTATTTAAAGATAAACATTTTCGCATGAGTTTTACGACAACTCACACTAGAGCTAGGGTTTCATAAGAAAGCGATATCCTCATATAACGGCCGCATATATATCGTAGGAACTGACAGCTTGTCTGTTAAAACAAGACCTAGCGAGCGTGTTATGACGCGGCGCAGTGCCGTGTTAGATGACTATATCTTTTAATATTTAACAGATAAGGTTTAGGTGACAGCCCTGAAAATCATTGCGGCCGCCATTTGTGACATATCTTAGGAACGAGTCTCATTAATCCGAGTCTTCTAGACGCCTAATGAACCAAGTGACGTGATATAAAAATCCAATCTGGGCCTCGTCCAATCAGACATGCGTGCCAGAGGCCTAAAACCCGTCATGGTATAATATGAATCCAGCCCAAGCCCAAAAAAAAGCTTTTGATGAGCAATAAATATATACATATCTATAATATATATATATATATCTATCAATAAATATATATATATATATATACTGCTGGGGACGCCGGCAAAGCGCTTCTGAGCGACATTACCAGACTTTGTAATTTTATGTTATCTGGCGAGGTAAATTCATCCTTTTTGCCATTCCTTTACGGCGCGAGGCTCTGTGCTTTTAATAAAAAGGACGGTGGGATCCGGCCCATCGCTGTTGGCTGCACTTTTCGCCGTTTGGCATCAAAATTAGCGTGTAGACACATAGTTTCGACCCTAAAGGATAAATTCCAATCCATTCAAGTTGGATTTGGCAGTAAAGGTGGTTGTGAGGCAGCGGTGCATTCGGCTCGTACTTTCTTATGGAATGGCGAGGTTGAGGTACTGCTGAAAGTAGACGTAAAGAATGCTTTTAATTCATTGGACAGGGCAACTCTGCTTAACGAAGTTTCAACACAGCTTCCCGAAATTTACCCGTATGTTTGGCAATGTTACAGCTCTGCTTCTAAATTATTTTTTGGAGATGGCGATATTAAGTCCTCTGTAGGTGTTCAGCAAGGGGATCCTTTAGGTCCAGCCCTGTTCAGCTTAGGGATCCACAACCATATCTCAAATTTAACATCAAAATGTAACATATGGTATCTTGACGATGGAACCATTGGAGGCAACGTGGATGACGTTCTTAAAGATCTTAACAATGTTAAGCAGCAATTTGGCAAAATTGGTTTAGAACTAAATTTTTCCAAATGTGAACTGTTTTTCACAGAAAAGCTATCGCAAGATAGAATATCATCGGCCTCCGAATTATTTAATGAAATTGCCCCTAATATTAAGATTCTTGATAAACATTCACTTTGTCTTCTTGGTGCTCCTCTTTTTAACGAAGCCATACAACCAATCTTGGACAAAAAAGTCAGAACATTTTCGGCACATTCTGACAAATTGGGCGCTCTAAATTCTCACATTGCATTTTCGATCCTAAAATATTGCCTTTTTGTACCTAAATTAATTTATATTCTCCGTGCGAGCCCAATTTGGAAATTTCCTGGACTACTCGATATCATGGATGCCACCTTAAGAAAAAATTCTAAATTTATCTTTTGATGATCAGTCTTGGAATCAAGCTACTTTACCGGTCAAGTATGGTGGCATCGGCGTGAGAAAAATTTCCAGTGTTTCTCTTCCGGCTTTTCTGTCCTCTGCGCATAGTATAAAAGAGCTTAGTTCTCAGATTCTTAATTCTAATTCAGTTTCACTGACCTATGCCACAGAGGCCTTAGAGAGTTGGAAGGTCAGGTGTCCCAATGACGATATCCCGAAGGAATGTTTCACACAAAAACTTTGGGATGTGCCGTTGGTTCGGCTGACACATACAAATTTGGTTCAAAATCTTACAAGTGAAAGAGATCGAGCAAGGCTTCTAGCCTCATCTGAAAAAGAATCCGGGTATTGGCTTCATGCCTTGCCATCGAAAAATCTCGGCACTCTTTTAGATAATGAAAGTTTTCGTGTGGCTCTAGGTCTCAGATTGGGAACACCCCTGTGCTTCGAGCACAGATGTCCGTGTGGAAAAGAGGTCGATAAATTTGGAATTCACGGACTCTCTTGCCAAAGGAGCGCTGGTAGGCTTTTTCGGCATGGCTCTCTCAATGATACGATCAAAAGGGCTCTTGCCACCATAGATATTCCTGCGCTCATTGAGCCGGCAGGGATTAGTCGGGATGATGGCAAGAGACCTGATGGATTGACGCTGGTTCCCTGGGAACGGGGACGGGCGCTAATGTGGGACGCAACATGCGTAGACACATTGGCCCCGTGTCATATCAGGGAGACAGCATCAAGGCCGGGAGCCGCAGCAGAAAAGGCTGAAACCGGCAAGCGGCGGAAGTATGCCTCTCTCATAGAGAGTTACATATTTGTTCCGTTTGCCGTGGAGACCCTTGGGCCGTGGAGTCTTAGTGCCAAAAATTTTTTGCGCGATATTTCACCGCGGTTAATTGCCTCATCTGGTGACAGAAGGGCTGGCTCATTTTTTGCGCAAAGGATCAGCCTGGCTGTCCAGCGCAGAAATGCAGCCAGCATTCTTGCCACCATTCCACGTGGGCATGATTTATATAGTAATTAGGTTAGGCTAGCTACCATTAAGTTCTATTGTATTATTTTCAATAAAAAAATTAAAAAAAAAAAAAAAAAAAAAAAATATACATATCTGAATGTTCAGGAGTCAGGACTTCTGGTAAGCTTATTTGTATTCTACAGATTTTTTTCTTTCTATTATTATTGAGCGAACCAGCGAAATACTCATGTAACTACGATCTAGCCTAACCATTGGCTAATGAGTACTTTAATTTTAACCCAATCTTAAACTTAGCTTATGTACTAAGAAATTGTCCATTGACGCACCTTAGTCTTTCTTGACAAACTTAGACACCTTGTTCATATGTTCTGTTCGCACTTACACTACACTGGTGCCGATTCTGTAATGTAACATCTCTAAACTAAACTAAAATGGCAGCTTTAAATCTTGTTCTGTCCCTTTCCGTAGGGAGTATTATGAAAGGGTTAGCAATATTTATAATGCTCTAATTTTAGTTTAGTTTGGAGATTGTGCACTACAGAATCAGCCCCAATGTCTCTAAATATGCTCTTACTCAAAAGGTTTAGTCCTTTTTAGTATTTTACAGTAGACCCAGCGTTTTTCTTCAAAGCACCTACAACTTTACAACGTCGTAAGTCGTAACTCCTTAACGACTAATTTATTCACTGTTTATTTATTAGTTGGAAGAAAAGTTTTGACGACCTTATTATCGCCTTTGCACATTATATATGACAATTACGCAAAAAGTCGACAGCACGGCTTATTTTTTACTTATTCAATAGGGAACCCAGCCTTTTTCTTCAAAGCACCTACAACTTCGCAAGGTCGTAAGCCGTAACTCCTTTACGACACGAAGTAGATTCAGTTCTGAAACAATTTTATTGATACTTGTGCCACGTGCGAACACGATCAATGTAGTAATTAGTTGGAAGAAAAGTTTTGACGACCTTATTATCGCCTTTGCACATGACGCCAATGACGCCTTAGCACAGTTTACTTTGTACAACTAAGATCGGCCATACACAGACTGCTCGAGCAGTTAGCCAGTGATCAACATACACGGACCGCTCAAGGCTCAAGCAGTCATAGTCAACAGCTTGAAGCTGCCATTTATAACTGCTGCAAACCGCCCGAAGCAGCCGCAACTGCTCGAGCGGTTCCATGTATGTGTGTACGCAGATGACTGTAGTTCAATATGCAGTTCCAGCTTGAAGCAGTCCATTCTGACTGTTAACTGCTCGAGCAGTCCGTGCATGGCCGGTCTTATAATCTGTTTCTAGGTCAGGTGGATTGTTTTTGTTCACTACTACTTTTAATACTTTGTAAGGATGTAAGTTGTTGTACCTAGTGGATAAAAAAAAATATACTTGGTAGTTGTTTCGTCAAAATCGGTCCACTATTTAGGTCGAGATGTGGACTTTAAAAAAATCTGGGTCATCTTTGGTGGGTTTCAAGTATTTAGAATCTATTGGATACTAAAAGTACCTATTGATTTTTAAATACTTAGAAAAAATAAGTTATTAAGTATTTTTATTATTATTATATATTAAAAAAAACGTTTTCACTTCTATCGGCAATCCCTATGACTGCCAATTTTTTTTTGCATACCTAGTAATAGAATGTCCGCGATTTCGTCAACGCGGATTCAGTTTTTTAAGAGTCCCATGGAAACTCTTTAATTCACTTAAAAAGTAGTCTATGTTCTTCTCCGGGACGCGCAGCTATCTCTACCATATTTCCTCAAAATCGGTTCAGCAAATAGGCCGTAAAAGGATAATACAAAAAAAAAATCGCATACCTCACCTACGTAAGTTATATAGAATGGAATTGGAAAACTCTGGACTCGAACCGAGGTCCTCTGGTTTTGTACAGTAAATTTTATTCGATATTTGAATACGAAAGGCAGGACTCTGTATTGAAATATGAACGTTAAACAGTTTATGAGGTAGGCACAGTAAATACTATAAAAGTATTTTATTTACATTTTCATTTTATAAACCTTATAATGTAAGTTTCATGTTAATAATTTAAATTAGATATGATTTAGAATATCTCGTGGGAACTAAACCAAATCTCTTCACCGTGTTTTCCTCCACCGTTAAAGCCAGTGATACCTATATAATTGCATAAAACGCACGTAAATCTGAAAAGTTAGAACTGCGTGCCCTTGACGACGTCTTAACGTGCGGAGGTCCCGGGTTCGATTCCCGGCAGGGTCAATTTGGGAATTTATATTTTTTGAATTTTCCCTGGTCTGGCCTGGTGGGAGGCTTCGCCTGCGGCTACTTACCACCCTACCGGCAAATACGTACCGCCAAGCGATTAAGCGTTCCTGTACGATGCCGTGTAGAAACCGATTAGGAATGGGTTTAAGGCTGGTTTTAGAGTCACGCTGACCGTCGGCGCTGACAGGCCAATATGTATGATTACTTATGAAGCGTTTTAAAATAACACCGACGACTCAGCGCTGAGCACTGTCAGCGCTGAGCCACACGCGCGCCTACGCGCCACGCGTCGGCGCCGCTGAGCACGCGGTGCCGACGCGCTTCGGACCTCACTTATCGTTACAGTGTTACATAAAACGCACGTGCCGACGGGGACAGACGGGCGCAACAATGAATCGCGATATTAATACTGGGCGTGTGATTGAAGAAGTTCGGCTGCGAAAATGTTTATGGGACGCCAGTGACATATTGTATAAAAATAAAGACGCACGATTGAAGGCCTGGAACGACATCGTAATCGCACTGTTTGAGGATGTGCAGGAAAATGAAAAAAACGAAGGGAACTCTTCCGATGGGTGTCATAAAATATTGAGCAAACAATTCCCGTGTTACATTTCCCGACCTATTTATGGGCTCATTATTATCTATATCAATCATGCCCTCTATTGTCAAAGAATCTTCCACCCTGTAGCCATCTCGAACTCGTATAAAGTTATGCAATATGCAGCATGCCTTTACAATATTTGTGGAAACTTTAGCACTAACGGCCAAAGGAGTATGGAACACTCTGAATTTGTTAGACATTATGCCAAACGTGGATTCAATGTATCTTCTTGCACGACTTAATCGGTAGTTGAAAACTTTTTTTTTATGAGCCATGTTGCTTCGTACATATGGTTTCATTACGTGCTTCGATATACCAAACGCCCCATCGCCAATAATGAAATGGTTTACTGGATCATTTGTACCTGGTAAAGGCTTGGGACCTGGCAAATTCAAAGTGTTATTTTCTAGATTTCGAAATAAGGCGCTGTTCTTAAAAATAGATGAATCCGAGTTTTTCCCATGTGCACCAATGTTAACATATGTAAAGCAATAATCTGAATCACACATAGCCAGGAGAACTATGGAATAAAAATTCTTATAATTGTAGTACATCGATCCACCTCCCTCTGGATTTATAATTCTTATATGCTTCCCGTCGATTGCTCCGACACAATTAGGAAAGTTGGCAAATAATGATGACCTTAAAGTAACCATCAAACGTTCAGCTGGTGATATAGGTAAACGCCTGTAACTGCAACGTAGTAACTTATCATGTAGCTTTGCCAGTAACTCGTCGAAAGTTCGTGATGACATGCGAAAGTAGTTAAAGAATTTGATTTCGTCATCTCTTAACTGATTGAACAATGTAACAAAGGCCCCCACTAGCAATCTTTCAGAAATAAGTGGATGAACTTGAAGTCTTTTCTTTTCCATAAAAAATACACGGCAGCAATTCGAACACTCATTTGATTGGGCATGTCTGTACTCCATGACGTTCAGCACGATACTAAAACGAGTTGCCGCAAACAGCTACGCGCTGAGAGCTACGCGCGTAGTCCTCAGCGCCGACGGTCGGCGTGACTCTAAAACCAGCCTATAACTGCCATGCCCCTAACAGGTTAGCACGCTACCATCTTAGACTGCATCGTCACTTACCATCAGGTGAGATCGCAATCAAGGGCCTTGTAGTGAATAAAAGAAAAAGCTTCATATGTACTCATATTTGAGGAGAATCAGTTTTTGTTATGTGAAAATCTACGCAAAATCGAATCTCTTGTCTACGCAAAAATTCTAAATTTCCGAGATCGGTGGGAAACTCGCTTAGGAAATATCAAACGTTAGCATGAAATATAAAGAAAAACATGTTTAATTAAATGAAATATGGTGGTGCGAATATTGGTGCGATCGCAATCAAGGCATAACTTGTATAGTGCATAAAAAATCACTAGGCTATCACAACTCTATCGCTATTAGATGCAGAACCTTAAAAATTTGCCACATTATGAGTCTCGAGCGACGGTGTAAATCTTCCATAACAAATAGTGTGAGTACGGAATGGTTCCGCACTCGCAATAAATAACATTCGTTAGCACTACGGCACTGCTTAGCTCCGAATATTATTTATTGCCGGCTAAATTTAAAACCACTGGAAGTGTTACAAAAATAACATCGTAAAATGTATGTACTTATGTTTTTGCTTTTTTTTGATGTAACTGATTTCAAAGTTTCGCACTATGATAACACAACACTATGATTAACCATATACCTACCATATTTACGAATATTATAAAATCGGAAAGAGTGTTTGTCCTTCAAACAACAATCGACCGAAATGTGGTTTGCATATTATGTGAGTAAGTATAGTTAATTTTCTTGAACGGTTGCCGAAAATATCGTGAAGTGTCTTCACGTCTTGCCTGCCTGCAAGTTCTCCGAAATGTTATCTGAGGTAAAAGTCTGCCAATCTGCACTTCGCTAGCGTGGTGGACTTTGGTCTAAACCCAGCCCATTCTGAGAGGAGACTTGCACTCAGTAGGATGAAAATCTTCTCTAGTAAAATGAAGTAAATCTTGAGTATTTCAAGATAAGAGCGGGACGCTAGAATATCTGCACCCACGTATTTCTATTTGAGTAATAAATAAGTTTTCTTGATTTTTCCCATCCAAACGCCTACATAGTATCACGCAAATCGCTCAATTGCAATAAATATTCATTAGTATGACTCCGTTTTCCTATTAACGAACAGAACCCTAGCAAAGTACACACGATATTTTATTATCACCTTTTTTCGAACACTGCGTCCGGCCAGCAACCGACATTATATAGTGAGAGATTCAATTTAACCGAGCTTAGTGATGTAAAACAGTTCACATGTTGATAAAATATTATTAAAATTGCAGCGGGCTCCTACCTACCTAGCCTCTTCTTTAAATTTCAGAAAGTGTTATTTCGTTCTTTCGGAGAGGATTTAAATGGAAACACAGTGTACACTTGGCAAGCTGTATTCTCACTAATCGCGCGGCGCGCAGACCGCCGTAAGCTTCTTTTTCGAAGTACCTACATACTATATAATAGAAACAAAATGTATCCGTAATAATGTACCATGAACAAACATAATTGTACCTAATAATGTTATGTTTATGTGTCACCACCTGGCACCTTGAATGGGTTTACTTTACAGTACAGCCCTGCGTCATCTTATATATAAAATTATCGTGACACAATGTTAGTTACCATACTCCTCCGAAACGGCTTAACCGATTTTTATGAAATTTTTAGGCACTATTTATTTTTCATACCCTCATAAAACACCTCAATCCACGCGGACGGAGTCGCGGGCATCAGCTAGAAAAGTATATAGTATTGATGCACATACAATACAGGGCGCTGATTTCAGCTTCGACTTAACTAAAACTGCTGTGACGTTACCCGCGTGACATCACAGTTTTAGTAAAGAGAACCTTGTTTTACTTGAGATGGCATTGATTGTTTTCACAAAATTCAAATAAAACCTTCAAAACTAAATTGGGCTGCTGTAACTTAGCACTAAGTTAAACATTAGGCGTAGTTGTAGTCAAACAAAAAAGGTTTCACGTAATGGGTATTATCCATACTAATACGTATTAATTCGTCAACTATTTTATAGCTGACCTAACCAAGCTCAAATCTTTGCAATAAGGGTAAGCAGAAGAAGATTCTTCTATATTTTTTTAATCGATGTTTTTTAAAATATATCCCCATCCCTAACGCTTAGAGGTCATTGGGATTTCCCGCTCGAGGCTATTTTTCTCAATCGCTAAGCTTTTCCGAGTATAAAAGCGGAATTGTTCCGCGTTGATTTAATATATATTCTTATGTCTCGATTGATTGTAGCAGTTAAAACACATTAGTTTCTACTATTTATATAATCACTAGATAATTATGCTTTCATATGATTTTACATACATTGGCATGTATCGATGAATTTATGTAACTTATGATTATCCTTTGTAAAAATCGCTAGCGAACCTTATGAATTAAAAAAAAACCCGCGGGAACTCCTCAATTTTCCAGGATAATAAGTATGTCCATCCTTTGCCTATGTCCTTTCCCGGAATTAAACCTATCTGTATACCAAATTTCATCAAAATCGGTTGAACAGATGGACCCTGAAAGCGTAGCAGACAGATAAACGTGTGTCTGTTTATCTGTCTGCTACGCTTTCCGCATTTATAACATTAGCATGGATTACTTTTCATGCCACTAGATAACTAATAAATTGCTTCAGCGACGTAATACATCGTAGCTAGGTAAAATATATGTCGCTGAATCGCTTCCCAAATTATTCAAAACTAGCAAATGCCCGCGACTTCGTCTGCGTGGTTTGAGGTTTTTTGGTTGCCACGGGAACTCTTTAATTTTCCAGGATAGCCTATGTGCTATTTCAGACTATAATCTATCTCTGTGCCAAATTTCAGCCAGATCCGTTCAGCCGTTGGGGTGTGATTGAGTAACAAACCTCCATACATCCATCCAAACTTTCGCATTTATAACGTGAAACCAGAGTTACATACCTATATACTCGTACCTACAGCAAAAATCACCGTTTTAACCAAGAAAATGGTAATTTCGGTAACATTGTTTGTCTTGGCTGACGTTGACGGATCGTTCCCAAACTGCATTTAATAAAGGCTGTGGGGAAGCGAAGAATAAACAGAATCTACAGACTATCCATGTTGTTTTGTAAGAATTTATCAACAAACGAGACAAAGTGTTCGTGTTTTAGGTGAAAAATCACATTTTTCGATCGACCAGTGGTGGTTGCCGGCTGAATAGTGACTACCTACTGACGATTTTTTACATCCAATCTTTGCTTTTATTTTAAAGCTAAATAAATGATAGCTCGAAAAGTTGCTTATTCGTATCATAATATCATATTTAGTAGTTAGTAGGTACCAAAGTATCATATTATAGTACATGCCCCCATCCTGGGAACGGACATATGATACGTTTATCCCGGAAATCCAAGATCCCCACGGTATTTATAAGGACCTCAAATACATGTAAAAATCATCTATAATAAATTATAAATTACCAGCGGATGCCCGCGACTTCGTCCGCGTGGTTTAATTTTTTTGATTCCCGAGGGAACTCTTTAATTTTCCGGGATAAAAAGTAGCCCATGTCACTCTCTAGGTCCTCAACTATACCCATGCCAAAAATCACTTCGATCCGTTGCTCCGTTGCGGCGTGATTGAAGGTCAAACCAATAAACCAACAACCGAAAGATATATATATATGATAGTAACTATATCCCCATCCTGGGAACCGTATTATGATACGTTTATCCCGGAAATCTAAGGTTCCCACGGTATTTATAAGGACCTCAAATACATGTAAACATCATTTATTATAAATGGGGAGGTGTTTGTCTATCTGTTAAATTTACGATTCAATTGCTAAAACGATCTTGAAGAATGTTCGCAAAGAATACTGTTTATGTATGCCATGAATAGGTCTAGAAACCAGCTCTTAGTACTAAGTACAAGACAAAACCAGGCCAAAACAATATTACCATGTACTAACTTAGAGAAATATTTGTAAAAAACAAACGAAGGTAAACTTCCTGTTATATTGCAAATAAACACAAAAATCTTAATTAACTTAATGCTTTATAGTGTACGAGCTTGTAAACAATTTGGTTGGAGTGCTACACAGTATACCTACTTACACAGTATATAGTAGATCCTCGATATTTATGTCGAACCCTGACCTAACCTACAAGAAAGAGACAAGAAAACGTAAATACAATGAATATTCCCAAAATTGACACCCAGAACATTGAACAGTTCACAATCTTTCGACAATTTACAATTTCGCGAGTTAGATTATAATGTAACGATTTTTACAATCTTACGGTGACTTATATATATATTATATAATATATAAATATATCAGCTCTCGGACTATACTGCAGGACTGTTTTTATGTCAATCCATAACGCATATAATGCCCGCTCTACACACGCACCGTAAATGTGTACGTGAACTTCGCTAAACCACAGTTAAAAATGATTTTATCATAGATCTCAAGTTATTTCACTTGACAATAAAATCTCAGTAAACGTCGAATAGTTTTTTTAAATTAAAGGTGCGATTAGCCAGTTAATAGACCTAATCCGTAAAAGCTGCATCAATAATTGTTGCGACCTCAATTAATGTGATTGGCTGAATTTAATATACCTAGTGTTCCAGCTACGATAATAGAGTTTGGTCGATTGCGAAAAAGAGCCAATCAGAGGTGTTAGCGATTGTTATAGAGTAGCAATATTTTTTATATAATAGGGCCTCTGGATAGATCCGTTTTGCTGCCCATCCCATGGTAATTGTGTCATGACCAAATCCAACATCAAATGTAAAACATTGCGATACTTAGCAGAGTATGTATAGTCCGCGCGCGTCCAATCCTATGGAATGTTAAAGTAATGACCTAAAGTTATTTATAGTGCAAAACAATACTGATATCGCAAAATTACACGCGTCAAGCTCGAAACTAGTGCTGGGAGTGAGCTGGATATGGAGCGACGATCGGGGGTGATGTACAGCCGACGTTTCTTCAGACCCCGATTCCTCGAAGCTCGTGCGCGGACTAAGTGCTCAGGAACTTCATTAACTTATTTCTCCTTCACTGTTTGATCACAGAAGTGCAAGAAACCGTGAGTGTTGGTATCCTTATGTATATCAACATCTCCTGAAGATGCTCCGGTGTCGGAAACGTACGTTGAGAGTGATTTGGAGGATTTGTGTGGTGTGGTGTAGTGCCTGTGCGAATTGCTGGGTGGTGGGTGTCGCATGCTGCAGGTGATAGACACGCACTGTACCACACAGATTTGTCTACTGTAGCGGATTATAGCGAATTAAACACCTAGTTCATTCACTATCATGGACTTCCGCAAAGTAACGCCTGCTTCTATTCAATATCCTTATGTCGTCGACGTCCCATTTACTAGTACAAAGCGATATTGTTATACATTTCTGATTCTGACCGCCTACGTTTGGAACGCCCTTTCGGCGTCCGTGTTGCTATGCTAGAGCTTGTACGAATTAAACACGGCTAGAGTGAATCGGTATTTTCTAGAAACGCACCGATACCGATACCAACCGATATGTAGAAAGTAGAAACCGATAGGAGTATGGGTTTAATATAACTGCCATACCCCTAACAAGTTAGCCCGCTACCATCTTAGACTGCATCATCATTTACCATGAGGGTGAGATCACAGTCGAGGGCAACTTGTAGTGAAATAAAAAAAAGCACGCTCCAACCCAGACCCAGGGCTTTTAATTAAAAAAACCCACAACGTTATTTATACGATTGTTTGACAGCACTCGCGGACTTTTGCGAGAACTACCTGTAGAATAGGCATAATAAAAAATGCCTTGTTGCAACAATTAAATTGTACTTAATACTTATCGTCAGCACCGATCGCTTTTTATGCGCTTTTAAGCTTAAAGTTCCTGCTTAGTCTACATTAAGATTGTATCGACATGGTCGTGGGTTTGACTTAATGGGGCCCATTTTCTAGCTTATTTGCATGCTCTGATTTAATCGTTGAAGTCTGGATATAGCAATAGTAAGTGTCGTAGTGTTGGACAGGGCACAGTCACGGGTGCTTTTGGTGGACATCACTAATCATTACATTTAACCTAAGACGGTTGAGAAACGTCTAAAAATACATGTAAGTGGGAAACATTAGAGTGCACAATTGTATGGCAAAACACAGGTACACTCTGTTCCTTTACTGTCGTAGCCCGATGAGACGGAAAATCCAACACGACTGGGAGCGCAGAACCGACGGCTTTACATGCACCTCGAGGCGCGGAGGTGAAATACCGCCGACTTTCTAACTCCGGGTTAGTTCTGAGAAAAACCCAATGCTTTGTTATGGCCCGACCCGGGATTTGAACCCGGGACCTCGTCAGCCGCTGTCGGACATGCTAAACACTAGACCAACGAGGCAGTTGGCCGACAGCCTATATAGCTTTTAGGTATAACCAGAAACCACTGAGAAGAGAAATATACGGGAAATTTAACTAATATAAAATGGAGTCGCACTAAAAGTTGAAATTTAAATATTATAGCATGAAAGTAGCTGGCAGAAGATAAAACGTACTCAATATGTTAAAGCATGTTCGAAGTTTATATCCAATTTATTCTCATGTTGAATATAGTTTCCTCACGTTAGTTTAAGGTTAAGCGCCCACCTTAAATATTACTGTTTCTAGTTACAATTTATTTTACATTTCAAGATGTTTGTAAAAGTAACTAAAAGTTTTTAAGTTAATGAGCTTGGATCCAACGACCTCAAGTAACATAGACGGGCCCTGTCAAACAAAGAAAGTGAATTTATTTTACTAGCGCCATCTGGTCTGTAAAGCGGTACAGCACTATGGCGGGGACAAGGACAAGGATAAACAGGTGAGGGGCACACCCTATAAGTCGGACGCCCAACTTTTTTCTATGAAAGGTCCCATCTAGTACCTACATATATATCGATACTTGGATCCTTCTACGCTCTCTTTGATTGATTGGGAAAACAAAAAAAAGGTTTTAATAAAAATATAATATCTAAACATATTATTGTATTTAACGTAGCACTTAAAGAAGGCAGTGTTGATTACATTATCTTATTAACGTTGGACAAATTAAAATATTTCAATATGAATATTATCTTTAATTACAAATAAGTAACCTATTAATTTTTCTACATTATTAAGTATAGTTTATTGATTGTCCGTATTTAATTGTCAATAATACTATATAGGTACATCGATGTATAAAAATTGGAATCTATAGGAACTTACAACGTATATTTCAATAATTTCCTTTATGTCTTATTAAATGCAATGATTTTATTGGCACACAAATGCCATAAACTCACTATTTAATTAATATAATACTGGAAACACAATTACAACACGCGAACCGACCCTTTTTAACGCGATTTGTGTTAAGACACAAATACGTTTTTCATTTAAAAACCTTTTTATTCGCATTACCAACAGTTCCAACTTGACAAAGTGACAATTAGCTTACTCGATTGACGGATTTATTGCAATTAGCTTAAATTCACAGTCGCAGCTATAAAATATCATAAATTCGCTTAGTTACAACAATTACGTTCTAGACCCCACAGTCACGATACATGATATTAGATTTTTGGTGAATTAGCACGCGAGGCATCGGGTCGGATCTTGTGGTATAATTAGTATGACTTCAGCTTCATACCAAACACTAAGTACATTCTAGACGAAACTTTCGTTACCTTTATAGTCGTATACAAATATATTTTTACTCTCTTGCACTGGCACACAAACAAACCTGTTTTTATCACACCTTTCGCTAACGTCTAACGTTACAGAATATACATTATTGGTCTTAACATCTAAATTTAATATTTGTATCTGTTTATTGTTCTCAGTTAAACTGACTGTTTCATCGTCAGTACAATTATTATGTACATCAACTTGAACGTCGTTAACAGTTGCAATTTTAATACTATTACGCTTTACGGTATCATTTTGAATTACATCACCCAAGTCATCATTTAGTTCATTCAAAGCTGCTATTATTTTCATGCTATTACGCCTAGTATTTTCTACATTGATTATTTCACCTATTTTGACCTGTTGAACTTTTGTATCGAATACATCTTTCAATTCTTTAATTTTCTTGCTATCTCTGTTAAAGAAATATTTCTGCGACGATGCCCTGTTACTGTATCTTCTCCAGAATGAGTCAGATGTGTTTTGACTACTCGAAAAACCAGTTGAAGTTGTGGTATTAAAAGTATCACGTCTTTGCATGTTTGCCCTTAAATTCCTACCACACCTCATCAATTTATTTATCCTTAACAATTTTACAAATCCTTCCCTAAACTTAGACGACATCAAATTGTACAATATTGGATTAATGGCTGAATTTAAATATAACATTACTCTACAAAAATATAGAAGTATATAATAACCGTCTATACCTAACGACAGTATTGTCTCTGGCGGAAACACGATGATCCATAAGGTCAAGGCTTTGAAGGGAAGAAGGCAAATGAAGAAGGAGAGGACGACTGTACCGAGCATAAGGATCACCTGTTTTCTGTATCTCACAACATTGCCAGCGTTATTGGTGTTTTTAGTGTTTTGGGCTATTATAACAGGGTTCTCCATTAAGTTCTTTGCGATGACGCTGTAGAGGACCAGGAGTACTCCAAGGGGCATGATAAAGAAGATAGCTATGATGAGGATGAAGAACAGCGCTGACCAGAAGGTGTCGGCTTGCATGAGGCAGACAGGGACTTCGGTGCCGTCGTGGTATCTCTCGTGGGTGTATGTGGCGACACCCAAAATTGGACTGTAAAAGAAGAGAAGTATGCAATTAATGATTACTCTATAAAGGTTGACTATTACACATAGATGAGCAAAAGGTCACTTTGTTATGTTGATCGACCCAAGCTTGACATTCAATTAGAGGAAACCACATACAATAATTATATCATTTTTATAATCGCTAATTTTACCCAATTGAGGACTAAATTTGAAAAGAATATGCCGAAATACCGGCCCTAAGGGTGAAAACACACGTTTCGTCGTATCAGGCAGGTCTGTGCATTCTCTACATAAAATAGAATACCTCTATTTTGCGCTGAACGTTTTGTTCTGTCCTGTCAGGAGAGTGTTTTTACCTGTAATAAGTTACATTGAAGAAAGGTATACTCTTTACTTTTACTGCTGTTAGTTAAACAGTATCTGAAGTTGTAGTATTTATTTCCGACGATTTTCAGCAAATTAAAATTAAACTAACTTTAGAGTATACTCACAGTTTTAAATAAAAGTATATAAAAGCTTTTACAAGTAAAAGTCGAACGATTTTATTACGTTTTCCTTTTACACCGATTGAATAAGCACGTATATGTAAAACGGGAGCAAAATCAGAATTACAAATACCTCGAGTTCATTACGGGTTAATGGAAATGATCTTTAAGAGAAGAGAAAATCACTTACAGTGTAGAGTTACTTCGGTCTGTAGATGCTACACAAAATAAACAAACTGTTGTTTTAGGAAAGTCGTCTGTTTGCTGAAAGTCACGGCAAATTTATTTTCAATTATTGAAAGACTTGTCTTTTCCGGTAGTCGGTATGCCAATATTACTTGCTTTTGCCCGCGACTTCATCCGCGTGGAATTAGATTCTTAAAAAATCTCGTCTCGTGTACGTTTGAATACAATACCAATTTTCATGAATATTATTCAAAAATGACTTGCGTACATCGTATACGTGATGCGATACATTTTTATCCCATATTTTACCTCTTGGGAATGGAATTATTAAAAATTGTGAACGTGCTTCTTACTCACCTTCTTCTGTATTTTTAATTAAAAGCTAAAATACTAAGTTTCGTGGATATAACTTGAAAAATTAAGGATTTTCATACAAACTTTTATGCCCTATTAATTAATCCCGTTTAAATTCAACCTTAAAGTTTAAGTTCCACCACCACTACAGCTCATTAACGTCCCACGGCTGGGCACAGGCCTCCACTCTCATAGGAGAGAGGGAATTAGAACTTACTTAGACCCACCGCGCTGCTCATTGGAGTGGATTAGCGGGCCTTATTATAAACGACTATTATCATGTTAGTGATACTACCGGGACCGACGACTTAACGTGCTCCCCAAGGCACGGGGGGTACCCCTAACTTCCTAACTCCGAGCTAGTATTAAGAATTTCTAGTCAAAAAAACCCAACCCAAAATAATGGGTTAAAATAAAACTTGAACCCGGGACCTCGTCAGCCGCAGTCGAACCTGCTAACCACAAGACCAACGAGACAGTATAAGTCCATCCGCGTCCTGTAAATAGTCAAGACAGAAATAAGATTTAAGATAGTCGAAAAAGCATTTTCCATACGATAAAATTATTCAAAAAGAACACCACAATGAAGTCAACTGAACACAATGAACTGACCTACCTCGTTCACGATGTGCTCACAGTATTAATGCTTGGTGCGAGCTTTGTGTGGGTCGCGCTAAAAATACATCGGGACAGCAATACGGAGACTTACATCTAAGGGCCTTTGCACATGACGATATGGCATGCACAGTTTAGCGGGAGTTTTACAGCCAACCGATTAAGCTCATTGCATAGTACCGCACTACAAACACTAACAAAATCGAACCTGGTATCACTTGACTGGGTTAAAAGTCACAGCGGCAACATAGGTAATGACGCAGCCGACGAATTAGCTCGACGAGCCTCAAACCTGAAGTTAATGGGACCCGAACCGATCGTTCCAATACCTTTCAGTGAGTACAAAACTTGGTTAAAACAACAAACAGTAGGTACACATGCCGAATTATGGGCAAACACCACCAATTGTAGACAAACAAAAGAGGCAATACCTAGCCCAAACCAACGCCTAACTAAGAAACTATTGCAATTAAACAGAGCTAAACTCAGGACGGCTATAGGCATGATAACAGGACACTGTCCACTCAACAAACACCTATATGTTCTAGGTATAACCGACAGCCCTCTGTGCAGAGCCTGTATGGAGAGCGAAGAAACACCAAGACACGTACTACTCGAGTGTAGTGCTGTATCCACTCAACGAGAAGCCTACATTGGCTCCCCAGCAACACTTCCGGAAGTCCTCGCCGACCTGGGCGGCCTGCTTGGATTCTGGAGTGAGCTCGGCTGGCTGGAGTGATCCAGCCGGGAGACGCACCAGAGGTCTCACGCACAACGGGCATTTATGCTTAAGTGCGGAAAACCCCAGTGAGAGAAGAAGAAGAAGAAGATAGTACCGCAGTAGAAGCACAGCGTTTACGACCTCTGTGGCGCAGTGTTGAGCGATGTTGTCTTAACGTGTTTATCGTGTAACGAAATTCATCTGAATCTTCCCTGGTCTGGCCTGGTGGGAGGCTTCGGCCGTGGCCAGGGCGGCACGTCTTTGCCGGTAGGGTGGTAACCCTACCGGCAAAGACGTGCCGCCAAGCGATTTAGCGTTCCAGTACGATGCCGTGTAGAAACCGAATAGGGGTATTGGTTTAATATAACTGCCATGCCCCTTACAGGTTAGCCCGCTACCATTTTAGACTGCATCATCACTTACCATCAGGTGAGATCGCAATCAAGGGCCTTGTAGTGGATTAAAAAAAAAGCTTCATATGTACTCATATTTGAGGAGAATCAGTTTTTGCTATCTGAAAATCTACGCAAAATCGAATCTCTTGTCTACGCAAAAATTCTAAATTTCCGAGATCGGTGGGAAACTCGCTTAGGAAATGTCTAACGTTAGCATGAAATATAAAGATGTGTAACTAAATGAAATAGACATTTGAGTTATTACTTAACTCAACGTCTATTTCAGTTACCTAATATGTATTTAACGTTAACAAATCCAGTGCGTTAACGTATTCAATGTTATGCGCAAAATACGTTAACTGATGTAAAAAGAAGAATTATTTATTTATTTTAGCTACATACAATACTGCATATGCATATATGCAAAAGTATACCGCCAAAAAAATTTACGCTTGTGTTTGCATCGCGTTGATTGCATTGATTGCATGATATATATACTCGTTTCTATGGTATGACACGCTTCGTGTGAAGAGGCCTTAATGACGTATATGCTGTGTTGTTACAGGTGACGCTGAAAGTCTAGATTGCGTGTCAAATGTAGAATTCCTTGATGTGTTTTCCGTGAATCCATACTAATATTATAAATGCCTAAGTGAGTCTGTTAGCCTGCTACGCTATCACGGTTCCTCTGTTAGACTGATTTTGACGAAATTTGGTACAGAGATAGGTTGCATCCCTGCGGAACATAGGCTACTTTTATCCCGGAAAATCAAAGAGTTTCGAGGGGATTTTTGAAAAAACTATACACGTGGACGGAGACGCGGGCATCATCTAGTAATAGATATAATTTTTAAGAGAATATCTGGAGAAATAATAATGTGAATTTTATTTATATCTATGCTTTTGTTTGAATTCCCGTAAGTACTGCTTAGGTATATTAAAAAACGTGTATCATGAACGTTGCTTTTTAGAGAAAATTTAATTTTATCTAGTTCCTTTTTATTCAAGTATACTTTTAACTTCACTCGATGGTTCAAATGCACTTTTAAATCGTCAAACTTAAGAGTTGAAATAGTACTCTAAGTCGGAAGGACCTCGGAATCCACCGCATTATTATCCCAAGAAAACCCCTACCATTATGTGATTAATGGAAAGACCCTTAGCAATAAGGAATACGACGTGCAGAGAGAGAATTCGAAAATTTATTTTTCAATATATGTTATACAAAGTTACTGTTCTTACTAGTACCTAATACTCTTTTCACTAAGAAGAACCAGCAAGTTATTCACCGGTTGATCTCGACGCAATGTAGCGTGAATCATACCAATCATTTAACCCATTTTGTTCAATAAAACTCCGAATAAAAGGCTCAATACCGCTGCCATCGAACAATACTCACATATCCCATTGTTGATGGCAATTACGCGCTTACGAGTTATATACGCAGTCACCATTATTTATGCCACGTTTTGCGTCGGTTATATTGTTGTTTTGCTTTTTATTGCTATTGAAATAAAGGGCTCGGTGCAGACGGGCCACACACCACAGTCACGCGTGGCCATCAACCTGTAGCCAGACATATAGCCCTATTCCATAAAAGCAGCATTTATCATTGTTTCTATCTCTATCGTTGCTGTGATCGCCTGAACTTAAGGAATTTTTGCCACTGCCAGTTTGAGATAACAGCGATTGTTTACAACATTAGCAATCAATTTGCTCCTGTGCTAATGGTGTATATATCATCGGCCACGACATAAAATTTTGAAAAGAATTGAAAAAGAATTCAGTAGAACTTTGACTCAGCTCAGATGATTAACTTATTTCTTCTGCTTATTTTGACTTATCGTTATGCTAGTTTATTGCGAATTGTTTTTGTTGTAGTAAGTTAAAATGGGCAGCACGGTATACCGTCAATAAAGACGGCATATATGCCATTTCTATTTTGGATTCCGTGGCCAAACAAAAAGTGCAATCAGACTTGGCCAGTGACGGCGCGTGACCGTGGTGTGTGGCCCGTTTGCGCGAGTCCTCTAGTGCCATTACAATATTGTATAATAGCAGAATGAAATAATAGTAAGCAATAAGTAACAGTCAAGATACATTAAAGTTTATTTAGGTCTTGCACGAAAACCATTTGCCAGCGGAAATAATCCATATTCTGATGTCATTCTACTCTATCATCCGGCTAAATTAATTCGTATTTTTCTAGAATATATTTTAATATAGAAATGCAAATAGATATTCTCGGAGTAAATATAAAAAATCTCGTACTACGTATCTAAGTACTTTCTAGTAACATCAAAGGAGGCAAAAGATTAAGGAAGGATAAGGTTTGGTATTTTTATTATTGCAAAAATTACTTGAGCGTTGAAACCACAGTTTTTTCGTCATATTACGAAACATAAAAAGTTAATGTTTACGTACAGTTCGCGCGCGAGTTGAATGCAGAGTAAATGTATGTGTCACCATACATTTGCTCTGCATTCAACTCGTGCGCGAATTATAGATATAGTTTATAGTCGAGTTAAAACCAAAGTGAACGTTCTGCAATCAATTAATTATTTAAAAGCTGTTCCAAGTAAGCTTTAGAACAATTATTGTCAATAAACATTTAATCAACTTTGACTTTGAAATTCCGTCTGAAAGTCGAATATTAATTGATGAGTTTAATCATATTGTGTGTCTATAAATCAAAAGTTTGAGGTTGCCTCAAATGAACTGAAATGAAAGCGAAATTTGCTGGGCGGGCAAGTTCACCAATCCTATAACAGAAATTAGAGTTTTCTGACGACTTCCCTTTTTTTGGCTTAGTGCGCTCTAATTTCCTATACTTTAAAGCTATATATAAATGTAGTATAGCTATACTAATTCGTAATTATATTATAAAAGCGACAGTATGTCTGTCTATCTGTCTTGAATAGAAGCAGGCGTTACTTTGCGGAAGTCCATAATCACAATCGTGCATTGTCGAGTCAACATCTCCTGTGGATGCTCCGGTGTCGGAGTGAAACGTACGTTGAGAGTGATTTGGAGGATTTGTGTGGTGTGGTGTAGTGCCTGTGCGAATTGCTGGGTGGTGGGTGTCGCATGCTGCAGGTGAAAGACACGCACTGCACCACACAGATTTGTCTACTGTAGCGGATTATAGCGAATTAAACTTCTAGTTCATTCACTGTCTGTCTGTCTGTTTGCTAAGCTTTCAAGACCCATCTGACGATGACGAAATTTAGTATACTGAGTTAGTTTTCATCCAGGGGAAGCACATATTATGTTTACTTTAATCCCGGAAAAATAAGGAGTTTTCGCGGGAATCAAAAACCTTAACATGGACGAAGTTGCGGGCATCAACTAGTAAATAAAAAATGCATTTAAAGGTAAAGAAGGATTTTAGGCGGGAGGTGTCAATAGGTGCCGCCAAGCCAGTTATCACGTAGAGGTGAGGTAAAAAGTAAATTAATTAGTTGAGAAAAAATAAAAATAGATAATAGATAATTTTCTATATTTTTATAATAATCAATTAGGCTTCATGCATCAGGCTATTATAGTACTCATAATAATTTTTATCTAAGAATAAATATTTTAAATTTACTTATCAAACACTTTAATATACAGGTAATCCTTTTTAAATAATATGTTATTTAGAATATTTTCTTACTCCACAACAATATCTAAATTTACAACAATGACTTTTTATTTAAAAAAATAATAGATAATACTGTTTCTTTACAACTCAAACTTTTTTGAATCCTAGAACTTTTCAAACTTCTATACAAATCGGTCTGAGAATGACAAATTGCTAATATAACATCTTTCTTATTCAGAAACTCCTAAGCATGGCCACCAAGTTGGGAACTTGCGACAGTTTTATGAATCAGCTTTCATACAGTAAATTTTTCTATACAAACTATATCCATCACACGAAACTCTCTGGAAAATCATAATCTACACTCTTAGACTTCTGGAAGCCAACAACGCAATCTACTTTAATCTTTTGGTAAGAAACAAACTTTTTATTAGGGTCACCCTCAAAGCTCTTCGCTTTTGCGCTATTTATTAAAACACTACGCCTCAGCGATCCTTGGCTGCGATTAGATTGTTCGGGCTCAATATCGGATCTATTTTTCGCACTTATATTGGAATGTCTGATGAACTTTGCCGTGTCACCCCGGGACTCTTTATTATGATCACCTAAAATATCCGACACTTCAAGCATGCTCCCTTCGCTTCTCATTCTGTTAATCACTTTAGTTTTCGGGTTCGAGCAAACTGGAGCGGACTGTTGTCTTATAAACCTTTTATTCGTAAACATTCTGTTGAGAAAGCGATTCTTTGCCGTTCCATCATCGTTGCTCTCTTTGCTTTCATACTCAGTATCGCTTTTGTCTAAACTGCTTCTATGTGTAAACAACTTCTTTAAGCTATTCGTTGTTCGGGTTAGACTGCTGCTAGTCGTCGACCCGTTTGTTACAGTTCTGCGTACTCGCCTATTTTGCGTTCTATCCGACGAACTCTTATAACAAATGCACACTTTACAAAAACCGATGCGAAATTTAGAGGACATTAAGTTGTATAAAATCGGATTTATAGCCGAATTTAAGTACAGCATAATTCTAGAAAAGTAAAGCAAGTTGTACCATTTTTCTGGACTAACATTTTCGGATATCTCCGATGGTGAAATTATAATCCACAGGACGAGTACTCTGTATGGCATAAGACAAAGAAAGAAGCACAGGACAACAGTGCCAAGCATCAAAATGACTTGCTTTCTCGCCCTAGCGTTGTAAGGATCTACAGTTTTATTTAGAACTACTTTAGATGCAGCGGTTATTAAATTCTTAGCGATAATAGTATAGAGGATGATAAGTATAACTAAGGGTAGTAGGTATAAGAAGATGATTGTCATCACGAAGAACGTGTTTTGCCAAATGGTGACAGCTTGCGTGAGACACTGGTAGAAGGTGCCATCCGATCTCGTGACGGTGTGTAGCTGAACTATCCCCAGGATAGGGCTGAAACAGAAGAAAAAATAAATGATAATTCTTTGTTACTCGCATTTCAAAGTTTAAATTTAGGTACATATATACAACCTATATAACGATAGAAGTCTAATCTATCAATCTATAGCTGTGTGTAGATTTTGGCTATTATAATTTGAATTATAGGTATGATATGATGTAACTAATGAACTTTCTGGGAACATTGGGCCCATGTGTGATCATATGTGGCAACCTTTATATAGACATTTCCTTGGTTTACTCTTTTCCATGTCTACATATTTCCATAGGAATAAGCCTGGTTGTTAATCGATAGTTATACCACAGAATAGGTAATAGTACAAGTTATACCATTACATACATAACTTTTATTATTATATGCCAAAACCTTTCTTGTGCTTATCGTAAGAAGGCTTCAATTTGTGGGGCAGCGTAGGTGTAGAATATAAACAAACATGCAAACTCAATAGTCAAAATAAACTTATTGAAAAAAATGTATAAGAGGTTGAAAATATCTGTGTGTGTAAAAAATACCAATTCAGTTTGAAACATAATTGAAATTATGGCAAAGGTACGGGTACCGTATACTTAGATTAGGCCAGTATTCCTAAGTAAGCCTCTCATTCTACAGCTCTAAATTAATATGCCAAGAAATATATATTACAACATTTTGTAGTATCGTAAATCTAGGTGTACCATCTGTGAAACCTTAAAGTGACTTAATATAAATGTGCTTAATTATGTAAAAAGTGTATATAAAAGTGAAAAATAATAAAAATGTGAAAGTGAAAGAATTGTGCGTAAAAGCTTACTTTATGTGCTCGGAAACATTGAAAGCGCTTCGTACATAACAGCTATATATTATTTGAAATATGTACGAACCTTGTTTTACAAAGGGTTCTTTTTCTTTTTTTAATGTTTAAAGCCATATAGAAACCAAATCTGAAACACTTTAACATAAAATATTACCACTTGTTTGGTTTACACTTTGTAAAATTAACATAAAATGTGTAATTAATGGTACATGACATAGTTTTATCTGAAATAAATATTTTTAGAATAAAAATAACTTTCAATCCAGTAATCCATCATCATAAATATACCTACTACCGACTCGCTCTTAAAATAAATAAACTCATTATTTGGGATTTCAAATAACACAGAAAAGAAATTACAAGATACAGAATATACATAGAGACTAAAAATTACTGCAATCAAATCCCAAAAACGAAAAAAAATTGAGAGGGGGTTATGTTAGACCGTTAGTCCACTGCGCTGGCCAAATGCGTACTGGCAGTCTTTACATTTATTTGGGAACATTATGGAAAACTCTCAAGTATACAGGTTTTCTCGCGATGATTTCTTTCACCGTAAAAGGAAGTGATATTTTATTGCTCAATTCTCACGTAGCTCCGCAAAGTTAGAGGTGCGTGTCTAGTACCCATAGAACCTTAGGAACTCCCGAATAGTTAGGCCGACGTTTTACCACTACTACTATATTTTTTCTTATACTATATGTTTTTATTCGGCCTGGTGGGAGGCTTCAGCCGTGGCTAGATACCCTACCGGCAAAGACGTGCCGCCAAGCGATTTAGCGTTCCGGTAAGATGCCGTGTAGAAACCGAATAGCGGTATGGGTTTAATATAACTGCCATGCCCCTAACAGGTTAGCCCGCTACCATCTTAGACTGCATCACCACTTACCATCAGGTGAGGTCAGTCAAGAACTAACTTGTAGTGGATTAAATAAAATCTAGTTAGTCCTTGCCATTTCTCTGGGGTTAAATTTCATTACTGAGGGTAAAAGAGCAAAAGGCCGCTCACCTACTCACGAGGTGGTCTGACTACCTGAGGGAGTTGAACGGAACCAACCAGAAGCCAGTGGAAACAAATAATCTATTCGAGGTTTGGATCTAGCCAGGACCACGATCTTCAGCAATGAAAAGACCCAAGAGAGAGAGAGAGTTAGTTCTTGACTGTTAAGGTGTGGTAAGAAGCGGGCTAACCTGTTAGGGGTATCGAAGTTATATTAAACCCATACCACAAATCGGTTTTTACACGGCATCGTAAGTTGCTTGGCGGAACGTCTTTGTTGGTAGGGTGTTAACTGGACACGGATGAATTCGGAAATATAGAAAAAAATATTAAGTAAAATTTTTGTAATTTGTAATAGTTGTAATAAGGGGTACGATCCAGAACATCAACTTGCATCCAGACATCCAGTAAAAGCCTTTAAAAAAGAAACTTTAAATTGTCATAAGCATAACTTATAAATCACGCAAGGGCTCTTGATTTGCTCACAATCTTCGCAAGTCGTACAGAACTTTTCCGAAAGTTTTCGTTTCAAACTTTCTAGATAGATACATCATACTATTTGTGGTATATAATAAAATCACAGTGGTACAGTAAATATCCGTACTAATTATGATATACGTATTATATATACGTGTATGTTTATTTCTTGTTTTGTTGCTTTATTCTTCAATCGGTCTTCAACTATTCTACCTATGCAAAAAAACAAGTCGATCCATTGCTCTGTTGCAGCGCGATTGAAGGACAAACTAACTCATTTTTGCATTTATAATATGATTATAAAGCTGATAAAATTTTCTCCATAACCTAGTTACGAAGTACCAAAAAGAGATATTATGTTGATTTTTAATTAAATTAAATTAAAATAAAATTGTAATTTTTAGTGAGTTATGATTTGACTACTTGTCAAATACTCAATTGTTAAAATCCTTGCAACCTAATGTAAAGTAAACCACCTCCCTGGCGCAGTGGTGAGCGCTGTGGTCTTATAAATTGGAGGCCTCGGGTTCGATACACGACAGGGTCAATTCGGGAATTTATAATTTCTGAATTTTCTCTGGTCTGGCCTGACGGTAGGCTTTAGCCGTGGCTAGTAACCACCCGATTGGCAAATACTTAACGTTCCGGTACGATGTGTAGAGCCCGATTGGGTACCTCCCATACCCCCAACACGTTATCCCGCTACCATAATAAACTGCATCATCAGTTACTATCACGTAAAATTGCAGCCAAGGGCTTACTTGTAGTGGCGTAAAAAAAAAAACATTAAAATAATACGAAAGCTGTTTATAAAATTGCGCTAGAAAAATTGAGCTATTTATACAAATTATTAAATACTCTCAGACCGTTGTAACTCTACATTAGGTTCTATTATTTTCAAGTTATTTTACAGCTGGCCCCATTCGCCTCTCACAATATTATCCATTCCAAAGAGTGGGCGAGATGAGAACATACCTAGCCCCTGGAAAATCTCCACTTATTCAGTGGTACGTTGGTACTTGATGCAACGGGACAGTTTTGTTTAATTCATTTATTAATCTTATAAAGTTGACTTATTAATTGATTTAATTATAAAGGTGTTAATAGGTGCGACATGAAATACTTAGTCAATTACTCTTAATCCCAGGTTAAAAAGTAGCCTATGTCCTGCCTCGAGACACAACCTATGTCTGTAACGAAACTGTTAGGTTACTGAATGGTCTAGGTTTCGTAATTAATTACTATTAATGTAATTTACACCCTCAATAACTCATAATGCCTTCTCAATCAGAGAAAAACAAGGAATGGCACTAGCGATTAGGAAATTGTTAGAATTAGGCGATATTATTTTAAAGTGTCTCAAAAAGATCAGATTTCGTCTAAATCGGTTGAGAAGCTTGGACGTTAAAACCTAGCAGACATCTTTCGCATTTATAATATTAGTATGAATTATATTGTTATTTCATTTATTCACGTTGCATGTAGGTATGTAATATCATTCAGTTATTTTTAATCTAAGTAGAAAATATCTGGCTTCTTCTCTGTGTGAATAAAGAGAAGATAAGTATTAGAGATTCTGCGGAACAGTAGTTTATTTGTAAGGCCGACATTCAATGTTTCGTTTCGCGTTTATTGCAGCTTTCAAACTCCGATAAAGGTTTGCCCATTAGGGTGACCAAGACAAGAGAAATTGTGAAACCAGTCCCGATAGTTTATTTATTAAGATTGAAGATGAGGTAGATCGACAGTAGGATCAAACAGTAGCTGACTGTGACTAACCTTCACGTGGCCTACGTTGTCGTGTAGACAAGTTTGTAATTTTCTATGAAATCGAATCGCGTCGCGTAACTTTTTTAATAGTTTGCGAAAACTGGAGCGTATTTCGCTTCAGTGTGTGATGTCAAACGACACCGCACGTGGCTTGTTATGGTTTCTAAGTGGTTGAGATTTGAATGAACAATGCTTTCTATTGAACGTACCTCTATCTACCTATTGGACAAAATTATACAGTTTTGACAACAATATCATAAGTACAGTAACAATCACAGGTTTGACCTTAAGGAATCGTTTACCAAAACTAAGTAAAATTATTTTTGTTGACCTAAACCAACACGCTATTACAATAAACTAGTTTTACCCGTGGTTTGGAATAACAGTGTGGATAAACGCAGCTGTTCAATTCTAACTCTATTTCAAATTTGGGTAAATCTATTGAAATGATTGTATTAACCGTATATCATATTATCATACTTACAATATTATAAACGCGAAAGTTTGTGAGGATGGATGGATTTTTGCTACTTTTTAACTCGATCACTACAACGGACTTGAACGAAATTCTAAAGTAGGAATATACCGTGCTTACACATCAGAAACTATAAATTCATATAATATTGTTGAGTAAATTGTCTTAAACTTCACGCGAATGAAGTCTCGGGCGTCCGCTTTTTACCAATAAAAAGCAAAATTATTGTCCCGTAGTGTTGTTTTTAGCAATAAAAGCTTTGGTTACCCTATGTTTAGCTTTAATAGATTTATTGTGACCCCAAAAAGGGTTCTCCAATAAGAATCCTGTATTAGACCCCAACAAAATATAGTGAGACATAAGCGTAGGACAGTGTTTTGTTTTACTTTATAGGATTAAAGAAAACATTTAACTAGGTACCTAATATACTTAAGCATAAGAAATGGACTTTTTAAAATGTAGGAAAAAAAATGAATCATCAGGCTAATGATATGACGACCTCCCTGGCGCAGTTTTGAGCGCTGTTGTCTTAACGTGGGAGGTCCCGGATTCGATTCCCGGCAGATTCAATTTGGGAACTTACCATTTCTGAATTATCTATGGTCTGGTCTGGTTTAGCGTTGCGGTACGATGCCGTGTAGAAACCGACTAGGGGTATAGATTTATTATAACTGCACTACCCCTAACAGGTTAGCCCGCTACCATCTTAGACTGCATCGCCAATCACTATCAGGTGAGATCGCAGTCAAGGGCTAACTTGTAGTGTAAAAAAAACAATTTTGCCTGTAATGATATTAACGTTTCCGAAATAGCTCGGTAGTTATATGTTTTTAATCTCTAAAGGCAATTATTTAATCTGTTCTCATGGGCTTCGTAAAAAACCCAGTCTCTCAATTATGCGCAAGGTAGAGAAAAATTTTGAAACTATAGCTTGTGTCATCTGAGTGCCTAGTGGGAGAAATGGTAGTTAACGTTGTCGCTGGCGAATGGGAAGAATACCCATTCGATAGCGACAACGTTAACTACGATTTGTATAGAATTGTCAAGCGCTTGACAGCTGACGCTCGATCAATTCCATAAAATATGTGGTTTAATATCGCTTTCGCGATTGAATACGTAAAAAAAACTCCCACTCGGCCTGTAGATCAACCATCTAGATTGAGGTGTACCAATTTACAAAACAGGAGAACAGAAAAAAGGAGAACCAAATTAGAAGAATTTAGAAGAACCAAATTCCAAACCGATGTCACGAACCCGACGGAGCTGTAAGATCAGCACAGAGTAAATTCTATTTGTTTTTTATTTCGCCACACGCCCATATAAGTGTGTCTTAATATCCATGACTCCAGCTGCCATGACCACTCAACTGTCAAGAGTGGAAGAACTGTAATCAAAATCGGTTCACTAGGTACTACAACTTGACCGAATTTCACAAAGCGAAGCCGAGAGCTCATTAAAATTTCCTCTTTACATAGGTCTTTGCGTAAAAAACAAGGTCTCATCGACTTTTGATTAATTTTATTTTAAAGGAAATCCGGACAAGTTACCGTTGTTCTTAAAAAATAAGTGTTCCGTAATCAATAGTTATATTGCACTAGCTGATGCTCGCGTGGATTGTGGTTTTTTGGTTCCCGCGGGAACTCCTTAATAGCCTCTGTGCTAATTCAGACTATAATAATCTATCTGTACCAAATTTCATGCAGATCCCTTCAGCCGTTTTGGCGTAGGTAGTTTATTCAATAACGAAAATCCATCCAAACTTTCGCATTTATAATATTAAAATAATAATAATAATAAGTAAGTATAAATAATAGACTGTCTATTCTGTTTACTTTTCACGGCGGAAGCAGGCCATCATCAATTCAACCCATTGCCGAATCAATATAGAGTACGAGTCCCTTCTCGTAATGAGAAGGGAGGCGGTAGATATCATTAAAATAAATCAAAAATTGAGTTGTTAGACATCAATGTTTTATACTGCAATATTTCAGAAATTAAGGTTGTCTGGCACAACACTGCCTAAAAGGAAATTAAACACATTTAAGGGGCTTTGTAAGTGGGCGTAAGAAATTAGTCAGCCCAATTTAGGTAGAAATTAGGCAGTTTATGCAAAATATTAGAGATGAGGTAGGTTATGGTAGGTTATAATTTAACCCAAAACCAAAACTAATTGTACTTTAGCTAATTAGCTTTTACCATCCATGTACCATCGTACATCGTTCAAAACACTATCCCGGTCTAATGAGAAGCCTACGACAAACAATTAAAACGCCTACAGTAGCGGTAGGTAAAGTAGTTAGTAGGTACTATTTTGCAGCTTTTAATATTATTGAAATAAAACGCCTATGACATAATTTATATTAGATGAAGCCCGTGACTTCGACCGCGTGGACTAAGTTTTTTCGATACCCGCGGGAACTCTTTAATTTTCTGGGATAAATGTCTTACCCGGGATACGACCTATTACTGTACCAAATTTCATCTAAATCGGTTGAACAGGTGGGCCGTGAAAGCGTAGCAGGCAGACAGACAGACAGACATACAGACAGACAGACATACAGACAGACAGACATACAGACAGACAGACAGACATACAGACAGACACAGTGTTCTGTTTTTCTCTTTCGACTACGGAACACTAAAAAAATAAACATAAGTAGAGTATGCTTTATTAATTTCGGTTCAACTTCAGTGACATACTTCTGACAGTTGTGACCGAAGTCAATCGAAAAATAACCCTTATTTACATTGGTAAATTGCTGTTGACAGTTGATACTGAACAAGCAGGCAAGCGGATGACGATCGGTCCGCACGAATCGGAAATATTTGAATAATAATAATTGAACTGTTGTTTTTGTTGACTTTAGTGTTGGTCGCAGTTTCATATTTCAAAAGTTAAATGGTGAATATAACATTGAATATTTTTGTATGGAGCCTGGCCTATCTAAAATTCAATTCAATTCATTTATTCAATTTAGGTACACTATAGGTACACATATTGACGTCCATTACTTACATATAAAACATGATGGTGATAATTAGTTACGGTATCTTAAAACTAAAGCTACGAACTAGAGCTACAGTTTTCGATGACCTCCCTGGCGCAGTGTTGAGGGCTGTTGTCTTAACGTGCGGAGGTACCGGGCTCGATACCCGGCAGGGTAATTTGGGAATTTATAATTTCTGAATTTTCCCTAGTCTGGCCCGGTGGGCGGCTTCGGCCGTGGCTAGTTACCCCTGCCTGCAAAAACGTGCCGCCAAGCGATTTTGCGTTCCGGTAAGATGCCGTGTAGAAATCGAATAGGGGTATGGGTTTAATATAACTGCTATGCCCCTAACGGATTAGCCCGCTTCCATCTTAGACAGCATCCTCACTTACCATCAGGTGAGATCGCAGTCAAGGGCTAACTTGTTGTGGATAAAAAAACACTAGGCTATCACAACTCTATCGCTATTATATATAGCATTATAATTTACCATCAGGTGAGATCTAACTTGTAGTGGATACAAAAAAAAAGTTCCGACTTTTTATTTTTTTTAAATAACGGTCACTCGAAACTTGCATTTAATCAATAGCTTGCATCAATACAAGCAAGTTTTATATGAGACAAAATCTTTTAAAGCGTCAGACTTCCGAGATATATGCTATCCAAGCGCCATCGTCGAGTAGACTATAACTTTGACAGCATAAGGAGGGTATAGAATATAGGATGAGGGTATAGGATGTACACCGGGATACAAAGTGACCCCGCGCCCCTCCCGGATAAGGAGGCCAGGCCTCGACTCCTGCTGTTTATTGGAAAAGAAGGGGCTCATCAACATTTTAACTGAAATCAAACAATCACAAATCAATAATCACATTTGATAGATTTTGAACGGATCTTTTTTATAACATATTAAAAAAACTAGGAGAGGTTCGTTTCCTGATAAATCGGTTTGTTAAAAATCTGCAAATGTAAAAGGCACTTCCAATGGAAACCGATTTAAAAGGAGCGCATTGTATTCGAACGTATTGGCTACGAAGGGGTACATTACCTGCTATATGCCCTATTACACCTTTAATTGCCCATTTCCTATCTTCATGAATTGAATTTGAATTATACTTTGTAATAGATGTGTCCCTTCTTTTTCTCTACCCTTCATATATTATTATCTCGGAAACCTGACGCTAGAAGATTTTGCCTCATATTATACCTACTTAGGTACTTGTATTAATACCAGTATCTAAAACTGTAAACTGTATCTTCAGTAAAGATAGGTACGAAAAATTGCAAATTAAGCTGGATCCATAGGATAAATAGGTACAGACACTACAATTTTTTTTTTAAATAAATTGATTACTCCTACGACTTTATTGAAACAATCTCAGGGGTTAGTGTCAAAATAAAGTCGTTTATTATTAAAATAGCTGTATAATACACATTATTTCAGGTCTTTGCTCGTGTTTTTGTAGACGACAAAGGTATTTTCGGGTGTTATTGCATTCAAAGAATCGCTATTCTATTGTAATATAAGCATAAGATAGCATTGGAGCTGAGTTGGTTTTGCGAACTTTACCAATAATGCGAGAGTTTAAGTTTTGATTATTATGAAATTTGTGCTTATTTGGCTGTAAAATATAAAATTTTATTTCGAAAAATATTTTTTAAATCTATTGAAAGACATTTTGGAAATATTGTTTATGTAATTTTAATTAATGATTTAGGGTCATTTTTTTTAGACGGCTGGTCATTTCGAACAAGATAAAAAAAAAATATGTTTGAACTCCGCCCAATCCATACGTGTATTACATCTCTACACACGCCCCTAGCAAGTGTCATTATTTTTTAAATCAATGCAAATAATTTAAGTAGGTACCTAATTAAATAGTAAAATATTCAATGTCTTTAACTCATTCCATCTTCGAGCTATAAAAGACCTAAGAAACATTGTACAATTAAGATGACAAACTAATTAAAGAACATAGTACAAATGTACATGTTCCGTCATTGCTGACTTAGTGTTCCTTTGCGCTTTCGGTACGGAACCCTAACCACAGAACATTTCCTCAAGTTAAATGATTACAGAACCGATGAGTTTAAATATGGATTGCTTTGTATAAGTTTCAAGGCGCGAATAGAGTTGAAATAACCTTACTGCCTCAAGAAACTAAATACCGGGTAGCGCCACTGCAATTAAACGTTAAGACGAAACGTGTCCAAAACAATAGGTATTTAACATTTATAGGTACTGTAATCGCGCTGGTCCTGTATGACCCGAAGGAAAAGGTGATAGCATCGATATATATGTAGGTACTAGATGGGCGCTTTCATAGAAAAAAATTGTGCGTCCAACCTTTAGAGCACGCTCCTAACCTGTATAGCCCTGTCCTTATCCTCACCATAGCGCTGTCCCGCTTTGCAGACTAGATGGCATTAGCAAAATAGATTCACCACATTCTTTGTTTGACAGGGCCCGTCTATGTAAATTGAGGTCGTTGGGTGATAGGGACAAAAGCTGCCGCAGGATGTACTGATTATTCTATGAAAACAGGCGAATTCTTACTTCCGTACCTATTCTCCTTTTTCCTCCATCAAAACTGGAGCGCCCGAAAAAGTAATTCTGACTATTTATATCTACTAATATTCATGCGACGGAGTCGCGGGCATCATCTATCTAGTAGTCTATAAAGAGTTTGGCTATGTCGGTATGTTTTCTGTTTTTTTTTTTATATTTGGCAAATTTGTTTAGGAAGGCTGATAATGGCTGTAAGCCCAGGTCGTTTTTGTAATATTTGAAAGATCCTGGTACTTAGATTTTATAAAAAAAAAGAAAAACTAGAGACGTGTCAGGAATAGATATAGACACAAAAACCGATCAAAAGTACAGCAAGTTTCTTGCTGGTTCTTCTCAGCACAAATGTCATTCCGAACCAGTAATAGATTCACTCAACGACTCGAAAGCACTTTCTTAAGTTTATTTGAATAAAAAACTATGTGCTTGAGTATGAAAAAAAATTGCTCCTTTGTTATTATCCACGGAGAAAACTTTTTCTTTTATTGCGTGATAGGCTTGCGCTTGACGACAATCATGCTTAGTGCAAAGCAATGATGAAGTCTAGGTTGGAACGCGCTTGCCTATTTACTCAAAAAAAAAAAAAACAGATGTATGGAAAAACGGCCGCCGCGTTCCCTCTTAAACATTTGTAGATGCAACAAAGAACTTGCTCTCGTGAGTCGTCGCTGATAAACTTGTGTCGCAATTCGGACCCAAGTTGGCAACTCAGTTTAACTTTACTCTTGATTTCTCGGAAAACTACTCGGATTTCGTTGCCGCGTCTCTTGATTAGATACGTAGGGAATAAAATGCTCGTATTCAGGATTGAGTTAATTCTTTATCAACACAGTCCTCGTCTCGAAAGAGGTCCAAATATGCATAACCTACCTATTCTATGACTATAGATATATCTACTGCTTCGTTGGTCTAGTGATTAACATGTTCGACGAAGGCCGATGAGGTCCCGGGTTCGAGTCCCGGACGGGCCATAATTAAGTGTTGGGTGTTTCTGACTAGAAATTGTCAGTACTAGCCCGGAGTTAGGAAGTTGCCGGTGCCTCGGAGAAAACTTTAAGCCGT